>JACGAQ010000234.1:0-217136 GCA_014119065.1 Orius insidiosus
TGTTAGACAGAGGGAATCAAACAATGAAGCGAGGGGACACTAAAAAATGAAAACAAACATAATAGCGCCCTCCGTTGCTTTTACTCCTCCCGGCATTTTCCGCCTAATCTTTGTAAAAGGATTACGACAAAACTATTCATCGGATTTTCTAAATATTTTTGGAAAGAGCTCCAAAGCCTACAAAATGGCTAACAGTATTTTTGGAAAAATCGTTTTAGTCGAAAATAAATTTATATTTCCAAAGGAAAACTTTTTCCCAAAAACTGCTCCCAAGACCGTTTAGGCATTTTCAAAATAAGGAGAACGAGCTTTTGTAAAAAATTTTCCGACGATTTTTAGTGCTCAAATATAGGAAAATTTTAGGGGCAAAAGTGCTGCGATCTCTTGTTTTGAAACAAAATTCTCGGGCGGTATGATGGACCTTAAAGAACACGGCGATGAATAGAGTGAACTTAATGTTTTGAAAAATTTCTGACGTCATCAGAGTTCTCTATCGTTTAACCTCGCTCATTTTAATAAATTATATAGTGTTAGTTTATGTATTTTGATAATTTTTCGTGTAGCTTTTCGCCATTGAAAAATAGTCTGAACTTCCTGAATATTGGACATTTTCAGAATGTTTGGATTTAGTTTGTAGTATACCACCTTTTCAGAAACTTAATAAAACGTCGAATAAATAGAAAGATTTATGTTGTAGTAACATATTGTTCTCCGTGGTAACCCCTGCTTTCTCTCCCTCCTTGTCCTTCGATAAGAAGTCTCCTTTTTGCTAGTCGCCTACGTGAGAAAACAAATTACGCTCCTATTTCTCCCCACTCCCTCAAAACCTCTCAATCTCTCTCAGTAGGGACCCCTCTAATTGGCCATAAATAATTGCCGTCTCTATGGTAACTAAAGGATATAATTTGTCCGCCAGTGTGGCCTGGGCTTAGGAGGCGTTCCCGTCCATAGGTAGATGGGGTTCGCCTTCCCACAACAGGTGAAGTGATTAATTACGGCAACGGTAAAGTGGCCCGCGTTTTTTTCACCAATTTAAACCCACTGTATTTTATGAAGCACGTGCGCTTTATTGACCACTCATTGGCAGCTGTTAAATTTTTCAATTGTGCCCACTCCTGACTCGTGTAATTTCCGAGTCAAAAATTCTAAAATAGACGTAGATCTGGAGGATGAAGCTTCTGACTAGATTCCATTAAATGATAGGTGTTCTAGTTTAACTTGTCTGTTTGCAAATTTTTGAATCAACCTTTACGGCGCTTGGCTTTGACTTTTTAATTAAATTCTGATGGCTTTTTTTTAAAGCTAAACTCTTTTTTTTATAGATTGCATTGAGAGAGAAAAATATGAAAAAACTGGATGAGCATCGGTTTTTAGGGGGAGTGCTGTGAGGGAGATTGGTTTGATAAGTTATGTGTGGACTGTAAGGGTTGGTATTGGCAGGTGAAAGTTGACCCTCCAAACGATTTTTTTGTTTATTGCGTTCCCCCTATTTCTGAAAGCCGACCTTTTTTTTCTCCCCTCTTGGAGTTCTAAAAAACCGTGAAACTTGATGAGATAAATAGGCCCAGAGAAAAAGGTAAGAACCAGGGCAATGAAGAGTTTTCTCGCCTCGGAAAAATTTTCCCTCTCAAGTTTTTTTTCCCTTTAGTTTTATAAATCGGACAAAAAATCTATTTATGAAAAATGATTTGCAAAGAAAAAAGATTGTTTTTTACATACCTATGTCAAAAGAGGGATGAGATATCCACCGTATTTCAACGCGGGCTTTCAAAACATTTGTATAAATCAAACGGGTCGAGAAGGGGCATTGAGAGTTGGCCCGACACAATGGAGTAGCCCCCGCCGTTTCACCCATTCCTTTTTCCCATTCTTTTGAATATCCCGATTCGGTCAACAACCATCCTCTTTTGACTGTCAGAAACTGAAGAGATTTCCAACCACTTCAGGATGCTTATAAATTAAAAACCGGCTCAAAGGCTTAAAATAATAAACTGCTCAAAAGCTTCATCCGTTTTAAATTCTCAAGAGTTTCGCGAGAACTACCCTTGAATTTTCACCAATTTGGGCTTTCCTCAGAAAGTTAGTTCCATTTAAAAAAAATGAATTTTCTTTTTTCTTTGCACAATCCGGACGGTGAGATATTTTTAAAATTTCAATAAGGAAATACAAGCAATGGACTTTAAAAAGAGGTAGAGGATTGAAAGGATTCAAAAGGGGTCTGATCGCTATCTGGTTTCTTGGCAAAAGGTGGATCTGGGGCGTGGGTGTAGTCTAAGACGGAAAAAAACTGGGGCAATAAAACACAAGGATCCCCTTTTCTCTCTCGTCTCATCTGACCCTCCCAGTCTCCCGGCCAATATTCATGTTAATACGGTCACTTCTTTTGCGCTTAAACCGGATTTCTTTCTCACATCAGCATTTATTACAGCTCCCCTTTTTACCGCGGCCACCTGATTTTTATCCAATATACTGAAGAAGGATGAAGGGACGAGGAAAACCTCTTATCAAAAAGCTTTGCTTTCAGTTCCTTCTTGGAAAAAAAATCTGAAAATCCCAAAAAAACTAATTTTTTTAAACCTTATTCTTTGAATAAATCATTACTTAATAAGAAAAAAATTGAGAAGCTTAAAAAATTTTTTCTATCTCTACCTCGAGAAAATAAGTGAGATAGAAAAAGATGGTGTCTAGATGATGATTTACAGCGTGAGAGTGTAAAGAGCCGGGAAGGAGAAAAGTGGATATCCTTCAATGTAATTGCCAAAGACTCTCCTTCAAAGCGTTGTCACGTCTTCAGATAAATTACGCTTCCGTTCAAAGAACAAAATTACAAAAACTTTTCTAGTCACTTTTCAATAGCTTAAGCCCCAATTGAATTCGAATACATCAAAATAATATCAAATTATTAAAAAAAATCAACATAAAATAATCATGATTTAATAAAAACCCTTCTTGGAAAGAAAATTTTCCCTTCATGTTTTTTAAAAATAAAAAATTTAAAATTATGTAATTAAATTTTCCCTGAAGTCTGCACACGCTTTTAAAATTTAAACGATGTCACCATAATATTTTAAGTTAAATCTAAAGTGGACTATCCTAAATTATTCCGGCCTGATTAATAATTCGGAATAGGGTTTTAAACCTACCTTGATGGGGCTTCCTGTTGTTTCATTAATATTTAAAATTAACGTTGCCACTTAAAAAAATTTTTAATTAAAAATGCTGATTTTTAAAAAAACTTTAAACGAATTATTTTTTATTATAAATATAAATTATGTAAATAATATGGCTCTACTAAACCCGCAAGACCGCTCTGTATTAACGGTTTTTTTTTCCTCTCTGGCTGTATCATTTTTTATTTTAAAAATTGAATATACCTTGTAATATTTTTTTTATTAAATTTTTTGTTTAAATTAAATTGAATTTTAATTTAAAATGTACAACTTAAAAAATAAATAATGCGTGGGTTAAACTCATTTACTGTTTCCAATTTTTTATAAATTCTGTGTTATTTTTACGATGATTTTGAAATATATGAATAATTACTGAAGAGCGCATATTTTAAAATTATTAGGTATTATTGCGGTCATGTTTTGAAAATTAGTTGGCTCTTCAGTAGCTTAGCGGCTAAGCTTTAGCCTAATATAATTTTGTTTTATTAAATTCTTGGTTGTTATTTAAACGACTTAACTTAGTACGAAATATAAACGTTTGTAAGCTGATTAGTGTTAGGCCCCCTTATGTTCTTCTTAGCAGGTGAGCATAAACAACGATGGGTGAGTGACGGGAGTAAAACTTCCGGGGGAGATATGCTTGAAGTTTGCTCGTCCTTCTTGAATGGTGTTTAAAACTTAGATTTAATTAACTATTTAATGAGAAAAATATTCAAGATAAAGTTAATTTTTCATTTTTATATATATTTTTGTTGTTTATTCTTTAAGGGAAAAGCGTGTTTTGACGCTGTTGGTAAGCGTCAAGAGGTTTCATTACCATTACTCACTTTAGATGTTCACCTGTCTTGTTTGATGAATCGTTGAAAATTCTCACCCCTCCTTTACCCCGAGTCTTGATTCTTAATAGAATAATCAGGAGAGAAGTCATTAATCATAAAAGCTCGAAAACATTTCAACCATTACGAACAATAATTGTGGCGTTTTTTATTCTATTTGTGGAACGGAGGAAATAAAATTAGGGAGGTCGGAAAATTATTGTATTGTGAAGCACACTAATAGAGAAGGTCTAAAGGGAGGAAGCCGCAATAAACTTCCTTTCGCCCGAGGAAAACGGACGGAGAAGGGAGTAGGAAGCCCGGGGGCTTGCGGAATTTATCGACGTAAGAAAACCGGCCTCGATCAGTAAACTGAATTCATAACCTGGAAAACCCCTTCTAGGCTTTTTCCCGCCCCCCTTACGACTATTCGTATTCAAAGACACCCGAGCATCCTCCCCTCCACTCTTGCCCACGAGACTCTTTTCTACAGTTATGATTTGAGAGGCTGTACGCGCGCGAGATTGTCTTGCATAATTTAAACATTCCTTTCCTTTCATATGCTAGAGAAATTTTTTTATTTTTCTAAAAAATATGTCTCATTTTTTGGATTAAATTTGAAAAAGCAAAAATGAGGGAGAAAGAATGAAAAATTCAACCACCGGTTTCTGCCTAATATGCCTCATCAGGTGGACTTCATTTTCTCTTTTACTACCACAAAAAACTAATTTCAGCCACCTAAAAGTTAAGAATCAGCCTTTCTCCTTATGCGTTTCTCTCCAATTTTTCCGCTTAAAAGTTCATTTACTTTAGTTAGCCACTCGACCGTAATTAACCATAGACTTATTGACCTTGTTTTGACTTTGATCTTGTTTGCACAGGCTCTTTAACTTTCTAAAAAACGAAGTTATTGTGGTACCCTCCTATGAAGAGTCTTTAAAAATGACTTTTCATCCTTAGAAAAGAAAAATCATAAAATGGAGATAATAGGGATTTAAATGATTAAAATTGACCTATTTCGGGGAAGTTCCCGCCGGGGCCACCTCCTGATTTTTTAAATTAGAAAACTTTAATAAGGAGGGAAAAAAGGGGGGCGTCTTTAAAAACTAGGGCAGACGTGACCCCTGCCATTAATTTTGACGAACGGATTTTAATAGCTGTCCGCGATTTTCAAGCGAAATTTAATAGGGGATTTAAAGCTCCACAATATCGGAGGATTATCGTATATCCGTCAAAATAAATTTATATAAATATTGTTTTACATCAAATTATAAGATTGTATGTAGTTTACTACTTAGTAATTAACTGTACTAAATACATCAGAGGAAGAAAGAAATAATAAACAGGAATATTTCACGACCGGTTTCGACCTATCAGGTGTACAAAATGAAACTCGGCTAAAATCTACAAAATTCAAATTTACCCTGTGGCTGAGTTTCATTTTGTACACCTCATAAATAAAAATTGTAGGAAATTTAATTTTCTATTTTGTACTTAATTATTTTTTCTAGGATGCACCATTTTCGGAAAATAATTTTTTTAAAAATAAATTTATCTTGAAAACAGTGCGTCCTAGAGAAAAAATGAATAGAATAAAAATTAAAGAGAATTGAATTTCCAACTGATTTTATTTAGTGCATTTTTTCAATATCTGTAACGGTTTACGATTTACAAGCCTTTAAAAATTAACCTTCTTAATGGTTATACTTCAATAACCTTCTTACACGGAGAAGGTCAACTTTTGATGGACTTTAGTGCCTAAAATGTTCAAAATTTTGAAAAAATGAACTACTAGGTGTACAAAATGAAACTCGTTAAAATCTACAAAATTAAAATTTACCTGTGGCTGAGTTTCATTTTGTACACCTAATAATAGGTCTCATCAGCTGAACTACTTTCCGATAATTGCTCTCTCAAATTTTTCTTGTGAATATAAATGCACGGCAATTGTCCTCCTACCTTCCCGCCGTCTTGGATAATTGCCGTGCAGTTATATTCACAAGAAAAATTTGAGAGTGCAATTATCGGAAAATAGTTCTCCTGATGAGACGTGTTTGGTCGAAACCGATCGTGTGATATTCCTGTTTATTGTTTCTCTCTTCCTGTGATGTATTTTACAGTTAAATAATAATAATAGATAATTGAACCTAAATACTGTATTTTCTGACATTTCAGATTTTATTTATAAAAAAATAGTCAATCGAATGCGATAAACTCGACAATGAGTATTTTTTCCGTAATTGAATATGCTTGTTTTGAGAGAATTAATTTGCTTTTTGAAAATATCTCAATGAAATTACCATATTTTTCCCAGTAGCTTCGATCCTCAAATTCATAATGGAGTTAATTAAATCATATTTCTGTTTCCAATTAGAAATTAAGGCGGGTTTAAATTGGCAAGTTTGAGGGGTAGGTTCATCTGTCCCCATGGTAAATTTACATAATTCTGGAATCGGAGTAAATTAAATAGTCCTTAAGTTTTTGGTTGGTGGGAGATAATTTGGTTGAGCATTGGTTTCGAACGGCGAAGGGCAAAAAAAATGGATTGGGAATTCGTCGCCTCCGGATACCTGAAACTCGATGGACTTTAATCAAGTTTAACTTGAGGACTAAGGATGAAAAAACACTTTTCTTTCTTCCTTAAAAAGACTTTTTTAAATCGTAGGTTTTAAAAAAATTTTTACCCTCTTCTTGGTTGGCACAACTCTTTTTGAGCGAAAAATTCCCTCTCTGCTAGCAGTTCGTCCGGAATCCGGAAAATGTTAGATAATATAGAAGTCTCGGGTTGTAAAAAAGAACGTTTGAAAAGAAGAAAAGGCTTTCACGAGATCCTCCGTTGACAGATCAAAGGCCGCGTCTTGTTACACTCACGATGAAAAAGCCGCAAAAGAATTTTTGTTTTCTTTCAACGTTATAATTCAAAGGGAAAGGACTTTCTATTTTATGAAATCGATATTTGTAATAGAGACTTTTTTTTTTTTTCGATTTTCCGGACATCCGATCCTTCGAGGGCTGAGAGGGGAATTGAATTTTCCCCAAGGAGTAATTTTCAATTTTCCGGAGAAAGCCTCCCGTATAGGGGTTTCCTGTCTGCCTTTTCATTTAAATTCTTGTTATAGAGTATCCAATTCTTAAAAATCGTGATGTTAAATTCATACCCTCAATTTTACGAAGACGTTATTCCTTCTCATAAATTAAACGTTATTAAATTAAAAATTAAAAAAAGTCTTCCGAGGTCATAATAATTAATTCTAGATAAGAAAACGCGTGCAAAGGCCGTCCTGGAGCTTCGCCTTTCTTGGACGATAACAGCCGAGGACATTACCAACTTTAATTAAAGCCTGCGATAAATAAAAGCTTCCAGATAAGGGACCCCGAGAAGGGGCACTGTTTGAAAATTAATTAATTCTATTCAACGGGAGTCAAAAAATGATCTGAAAACCCCTTTTTCGTTAAAAAAGGAAAAGTTTAATTGGTTGTAATATTTCGGAGTCCAGATAAGCTCAAATTATCCAAGTTGAACTCCGCTAATGCTCCCGGAGGACAATTAGGAAAGACAAAGGGAGGGACGAGGTTGACAAAAGGGACCCTTCTTAAGCTTCAAGAGACGCATTACTAAACTTTTAACGCGTGCAAATAAACCACAGGGTACACGGCAAAAAGTGAAACTTAAAGCGACAAGTCTTTACACTTACTAAGACAACCAAATGGACGTTTTTAATGTGTTAACTCGGAATTTAAGGAGATAATCCGTTTATCTTTTCGGCTTAGGTTTTAATGTTAATAATGAGCCGTAAGAATAATCGTTTAAAATCATTTTGTTTCGTTCAGAATTGAACCCTTGAAAGTTTTAAACTTTTTTCAATATTTAATGATAAATCCACCCTGTACCTTTCTTATTTCCTTATTTATTTTATCTTTGAATCATTAAAAAGTCTTTAGAAGTTTCGTTCTTTCTTCTTTACTTCCATTTAAAAATTCATTATCAATGGAAATTCTTTTTAAAATGAAATATAAAAAAATCTGTCTGCGAGTAGGTATGCACGTATATAACTCTTCATTACTACACCAGGAGTCATGTAGCCTTTTTTAATGGATTTTTTTTCTCGATCTTTTTCTATTTTTCTGGGTTTCAAAGAAATTTTTTACGATTTTGTCCAAAAAACCGCCGTTTTCCTAGTTCACCGGATCTCATGGAGTTTTTTTCGATTTTTCGGCAAACCCCCCCCATTCTATGGAATTTTTCGGAGTTTTTTTCGAACGGCAAGCGCCTTTTTGTCGATGATTAATCATTTTACTGGGCTTCAAAGAGATTTTTACGTTTTAGGCAAGACGTTTGGCCTAAATACAACCGTTTTTGGCCTAGAAACAAACGCTTTTGGCCTAGAAACAACCGTTTTGGCATAGAAACAACCGTTTTTGGCCTAGACCCAACCGTGTTTTTGGCCTAGACCCAACCGTTTTTGGCCCAGAAACAACCACTTTTTGCCTAAAACAACCGCTTTTTGCCTAAAAACAACCGCTTTTGGCCTAGGAACAACCGCTTTTGGCCTAGAAACAACCGCTTTTGGCCTAGGAACAACCGTTTTTGGCCTAGAAACAACCGTTTTTGGCCTAGAAACAACGCTTTTGGCCTAGAAACAACCGCTTTTGGCCTAGAAACAACCGTTTTTGGCCTAGAAACAACCGTTTTTGGCCTAGAAACAACCGCTTTTGGCCTAGAAACAACCGCATTTTGCCTAAAAAACAGCTTTTGGCCTTGAAACAACCGTTTTTGGCCTAAAAACAACCGCTTTTGTCCTAGAAACAACCGTTTTTGGCCTAAAACAACCGTTTTTGGCCTAGAAACAACCGTTTTTGGCTTAGGAACAACCGCATTTTGCCTAAAAAACAGCTTTTCGCCTAGGAACAACCGTTTTTGGCCTAAAAACAAACGTTTCTCCCTAGTTCCTCGACTTGTCCGAGGCTCTGTGTTCAAGATAGCGGAATTTTACCAAATGTTTAGTCGCTTCTCTTGAATTTCCGTCCACGCGGAACCCTTTTTGTCCGATTTTGAGGGTTTTCTTGGTTGAAAAACGTTCTTTAGGTCGTTTTTCAAGGTATTTTAGCTTGGAAATACATTGTTAAGCTTCGTCAAAGTCAAAGGACGTCTCTAAAGTTTCATAACTATAAGACTTCCATGTGTATCGATTTTGCATAATAGTTTTTACCTAATTAGTTCAGGGTAGCCTGTCGGTTTATCGATGATTTTATGGCTTGAAAGTCAACACGGGAAGTGAACTGTTTAACAAAAGCAACTATTCATGATAACTTAGCCGTAAATTAGGGTTAAACTAACATTGTTTAATATTTGGTCGAGGGGAAGGAGAAAATTAATTAAAGGCTGTTTATGTACACTAAAGAACGCCTGTGGTCAGTTGTCTTGCTAAACGCGTCAGGTATTCTCTATTCACATAGTTTTATTCAGGTAAAGTTGGATTTGGGCAAAAAATAACTCGATAGGACTTCTCAGTATGAAAAGGGAAGTTTGAGAGGATTACGAAGTTGACAAGGAGCGGAAAGTAATTTTTCCGTGGTGAAACGCGATTTTTTTATACACCGGATCCTGTTTATCGATTGAAAAGATATATTTTTCTGTAATCGAAACCTGTCTGGAAAGTTTTCTTCATGAATTGAACATTTTCCAAAGAAATAATAATCGGATAAGTTTGAAATCCCGGCTATATACGGTTTCAAAGCATGGGGGAAAAAAACGGCAAGTTTTGACGTGTTTACAAGATAAAGGAAGGGGGTGTCTTCCGCGGTCGCCGTCTCTCGAGAAGGATTACCGCTGATCCCATGAGATTCCTCACAACGGATCGAGCTAATTGCCCGAAACGCGAACTTAAACCCATGGGATCACCTTAACGCCCTCTATCCAAAACAGACGTACCGTGTAACCTCAGACTAAGTACTTGTTTGCTCACCTCTGAATTCTGTCGTTAAAGGGGCGAATTAAATTTTTTTTTTCTCTGTTGTGTCATTTTTCGTGCAGACACATTAAGTTTAAATCGAGGATTAAACAATTAGAGAAACGGAGAGTAAAGTTAGTTGGACTGAGTTCAAAAGTGTGTTAAACTAGTCTCATCAGCGAGCGGGGACTAGGGCGGGTCGAAGGCGGAGGGTGCCGCTTTCGAGGAAGAAGGGTTGCCTGCAATAAACCACAGTCCACGCAATAAATCTTTCAGGGTCCAAAACGGGGGCATGAGGACGTCTGAATACTTTGAATACCCAACTTTACTGCTTTTTTTATTTTTATGAAAATTGAACTTTATCCGAATAAAATAGGGTTCTGTTTATTACCAAGCCTGGTTCGTTTGGTGGTTTTTCGTGGTTTTAAAATTTGGCTCGATAGGTGGACGTGCCGCTACTGGGGCGGCATGGCCGTGTATGACGGAGCAGAAATGGGTGCCATGAGCCCGGACATGGCCTTATTCGGCATGGTCTGGCTCCTGGGGCTCAAGGCGGAGCTGAGGAGGCTGGAAGCGGCCGAAGAGGCGGCGTCGAAGCCGCCCAAAATTTTCACAGTTGATACACCGCCAAGCCCATATTGCCGGGTTCACGGATACAGAAAGCACCCTCCTTCCAAAGGTACTTTCATCACATCATTTTATTCAAATTATAATTTTTCTTTATCTTTTTTGTTTCAGGTAAGAACGTGGAATCAAGTCAATTTCGTTGAATGCGCGCTACATAAGGTATGGAAGGGATTAAAGTAGAAAGTTCCTGGGTTAACCGGTCCCAATATAAATTCTGGCCTGGAATTTAGACATGTTGAAAGCGACTTTCCGTCTAGGAAAGAATATTGCCTTCTCCCACTGACGGAGAAGTCTGACGTTTATCTTTTTCTCTCAAAAATGCTGTCGCTTTGTCCAATTTCTTAAATAGTTTTTTTATTAACGACTTTTTTTTTTCTTCGGAAAATATGTCTGAGGTGGATGCCAAAAGTTGGGCTACTGTAACGGCAACTTCCTGCCTCCAATCCCTTCCGTTTTCTGAACTCTCAAACCTTATTTACACTTCGTCCTGACTTAGCTTCCTTTTAAAACAGAGACTTAAGGATAAATCTCAACAAAAACGACCTTTCTTCAGCAGTATCTTCACAATCGATTCAACCGGGTTTTAATTTATTTTATAACCTCTTCTTTTTCGATCGCCACATCTGGCAGACTCGTGGGGATTCGCGTTCCCCAATTAAATCGTCTCCTGTCAATTCGAAAGTGTCAGATGTCACTAATCGAGTGTTAATTGTTGCTAAACCAACAAAGAGCTCAAATTCGGCAAATTTAATTTTCCCACTATATACTTCATTTAATTTAATAAAACCCTCTTTTTGATGTAGGCAGTTGTATTTTTGATATTCGTGGCTTTGACTGAATGTACTGACATTATTTGCCCTATTATTTACTTGACTTAATGGAAACGATCTCGTTAATTCTGTTTTTGTGAGGGGAAAAATTTAACCGATTTGATGCTCCCACGGTAACTACTTTAAAATTGGTGCTATTTGATAAATTTGAGTAGATTTTTCCTATTTTGAATTAGCTACATTTTCAATCAAGAAAGGAGCTCACTGACATACGGAATTAATTCAAAAAGTTATCCGTGTTTTTGCGTATTTTTATGATAAATCAGTCATGTTGAATAAGAACTGAGAAAAAGAGGAGAATAACCATAGCCCTACTTTAGTACATGAATTTTTAAATATTTAGGTTGAAATGAGGAAGTTGAAAATAATATGTTCGCCCAGTCAGGCCACTCGGAAAGCCCGTAAACAGCCCATATTTCTTCCTACTATTTTTTTCTCAAATGACAGACTAAATTCAACCCCGAAAAGTTCAATAAATTAGGTTTTCAGCGAAAAAAAAAAAAAAAAAAAAAAAATGGAGACTATTTGACTAAATCTGGGGAAGAAATGGTTTTTCTTGTGCCAAAAATCAAGAAAAACTTTATACTTTATTTTTTGGACAAAAATTGGGAAAATTCGACCGGAAAATCGGACAAAATCGGGGGAAAAAATCTTTCATCTTGTGCGAAAAATCAAGAAAAGCGTCCATTATTGTTATCGTGATACCCTCAGTAGACTTGGAATTGGGTTTTCTAAAACTGATACGGACATAAGGTTTTTGGACAAAAAAAAAGGAAAATTCGGCCGGAAAATCGGACAAAATCGGGGGAAAAACTTTTCATCTTGTGCGAAAAATCAAGAAAAACGCCCATTATTGTTATCGTGATACCCTCTGTAGACTTGGAATTGGGTTTTCTAAAACTGATAGTCTCGGACATAAGGCTTTTGGACAAAAAATTGGGAAAATTCGACCGGAAAATCGGGGGAAAATTTTTTATCTTGTGCGAAAAATCAAGAAAAACGCCCATTATTGTTATCGTGATACCCTCGGTAGAACTGAAGTGGGTTTTCTAGAACCGATTGTCCCGTCGTTATTGATTTAGTGATTTAATACTTCCCGGATCTTCTCACGGTCGCAATTTTTAAACGATTCTTAGAAAAATTGTTGTTTTTTGTAAATTATAGACTAGTTTATAATTTGTTTGTTTTACTTTTCAGAGTTGTTGAATGTACAATTTAAATTAGACGATTGAGAGGATTTTCCAGTGGTGAAACTGTGAGAAATTCGACTCGGGAATCGATTTAGGTTTGATACAGGTTGAAATACAAACCGTGTCGGGCATTTTAGAACAAAGTGGATGTGGCAAACATGGCTTGAAGGGTTCGGGGGCTTCTACGGTTCGGTGCCCTTTTAATTTAAGGACGGTCCGCAGTCGGTGGTCCCCCTTTCCATTATTCACCCTTTCCAGGCCAATTCAAAAACATCGAAAACGCGTCACTCATTTTTAGAGAACGCTTCCACCCCGAAAGTACATAAATTTGACTCCTCGACGCCAACTTTCGTTAACGGCAACAAATTCAATTTCCATCCACTCAGACTTGATTACTCGTAATTTTAACTTCTCGACCCTTTTTCCCTATCAATAAATCCTTGTAAATTATTTCGAATTTTGTCCCCCACTTTAAATAATTTAACAAGTTTAATTTTTAAAAAGTCGTTATTTTTAACTCAATCATAATTTGAAACAGTTATATTAAAAATTAATTTAAATTTCTTATGAAAAATTATACAAAAAACAATCTTTGAATTTAAATTATTTATGAGTAGAATTATTTTTGTTAATTATAATTATTTCAATCTTCCTTATTAAATTATTTAAATTTGAAATTACCACAAACCAAAGAAGGTTGTGGTTATCTGTGCAGGCATTTGGAATACCTGGAATTTTTTTCCTCTAAATAGATTTTAAAGTTAATAATTATCTCTAACAACCCACAATGACCGAAATTCTTTCGTAAAAATTGATTTATTTCCCACTGAGGATGGTATTTATTACGTGATAATTACTCTATGAATTTCGGTATTTGAATAGCCTTGTTCAGAGCGTTAAATAATTACTGTGGGAAGGAATTTCTAATTGTGTGCTAGGATTTAATGGTAATACGCGTATTACGGATTCCGCGACTACCCTAACTATAATACGTTCTGAGAATCACGTAGGTCGCCTCCTTCGGGATTTAAGCCGGGAAGACAATTACGCCACCATGGATTTCTTAAATAAGTTAACCGGACTTTAAATCTATGAAACCTTTTCTGCAATCTTCCCTATACTTACAATCAGAAATGACCCCCCACAGCTAAACTTTGAACTAAACTTTGAAAGAGAGGAAAGAAACTATCAATGTCCAATTCAAACTTCATTCGAAGCAACAGATTTGATGCCAGTTTCTTGGTGATGAAAATGAAGTTCAATGCTTAGTTTACTGACCTGGAAGACCCCTAAGAATTTGAAGTAATCGGGATTTAGGAAGACTTTGTGGTGGAACCATATTTTCAGTCTTACCCTTTATTAGGTGTACAAAATGAAACTCGGCTAAAATCTACAAAATTCAAATTTACCCTGTGGCTGAGTTTCATTTTGTACACTTAATAAATAAAAATTGTAGGAAATTTAATTTTCTATAAATTTGTACTTAATTATTTTTTTTCTAGGATGCACCATTTTCGGAAAATAATTTTTTTTAAAAATAAATTTATCTTTAAAACAGTGCGTCCTAGAGAAAAAATGAATAAATAAAAATTAAAGAGAATTGAATTTCCAACTGATTTTATTTAGTGCATTTTTTAAATATCTGTAACGGTTTACGATTTACAAGCCTTTAAAAATTAACCTTCTTAATGGTTATACTTCAATAACCTTCTTACACGGAGAAGGTCTACTTTTGATGGACTTTAACGCCTAAAATGTTTAAAATTTTGAAAAATGAACTACTAGGTGAAAATGAAACTCGGCTAAAATCTACAAAATTAAAATTTACCCTGTGGCTGAGTTTCATTTTGTACACCTAATAAATAAAAATTGTAGGAAATTTAATTCTCTATAAATTTGCACTTAATTAATTTTTTTTCTAGGATGTACCATTTTCGGAAAATAATTTTTTTTAAAAATAAATTTATCTTGAAAACAGTGCGTCCTAGAGAAAAAATGAATAGAATAAAAATTAAAGAGAATTAAGTTTCCAACAGATTTTATTTAGTGCATTTTTTCAATATCTGTAACGGTTTACGATTTACAAGCCTTTAAAAACTAACCTTCTTAATGGTTATACTTCAATAACCTTCTTACACGGAGAAGGTCAACTTTTGATGGACTTTAACGCCTAAAATGTTTAAAATTTTGAAAAAATGAACTACTAGGTGTAAATGAAACTCGGCTAAATTCTACAAAATTCAAATTTACCCTGTGGCTGAGTTTCATTTTGTACACCTAATAACTTCATGCCCTTAACCAGACAGTGTCATCAGCAAAATGACCGATTCTGAAGGTCGGAAACCTCCAAGGATCACCCGCAAAGATAAGAAAAAGAATAGGGCCTAAAAGGATCCTTGAGGAACCCCAGTAGTGATTTCGCTCAATCCTCATTTCTCAAAACAGTTTTCAAGCATTTTTGTAGGAAAAAAAACGGGAACCCCAATCGAATTGTACCCTACTCGGGCAGGTTTCCAGATCTTATCTGCAAAAAAAGAAGCGTTTTCGTCTTCGCCGAGGCCCCGAAACATCTTTCTTTCTTAATTTAGATCAATGAACCTCAAATGGTAATTTAGCACGGGCACTTGAACAAGTTCTAAGCTTTATATGAATTATTAAAACCAATTTAACGACTGAACAACTTCTAAACTTGTGTGTTATTCGCTACGGGTTATTGAATTTATGGTCTATTACCCGGGAAACCTTGAAATTTAAAGGAGGAGAATATTTTATTACTTCTATATCTTTTCTTAATCGAAAATTTATAAGAAATGAAAGCTATTTTTCCATTTGTGAAGACAGAAAAAAGAAAAGTTCGCCGAGGCTGTTGATCGCGGCTATTGATTTGGGTTTAAGGCCCTTGTTCGTTAACAGCGGAGGGTGGAACACCATTGTCCCAGATTTCGTTGTTTGTTCTCTTTGAGCGAAAAAATTAATTTAATTTTTCTTTACAAAAATGAAATATTTTGAAAAAAAAATCATTATTTTTATTGGCTCTTGTAAAAGTATGTGCATTAATCTATGGGCTTCTATCATTACAGTCGGATGTAACGAAGTAAAGGGACTGATGTCCTCAAAGAGCCGGTTTTAATTAACAAGGGAGGGGCCCAGTTTATTGAAACGCAGGGTAGGTGCCGCAATATTGGCGTTATTTGTGCCTGCGTTTCCAGAAATAAGTTAGAGAGGCCCAAACTATCGAACCCTATATTCAAAATTTGATCCTTTGAAGCTTGGTTTTCAAAAGTATTTTTTTTAATTCTAGATGGGAATTCGTTTATTCAAGTTTTGTAACATAAAGAGATGGATATTTCTGGACGTTTGAAATGATGGTGGATTCTAGGGGGAGGTAAAAACATACTTTCAGTTCATTGAGCCGTTAGAACCTCTCCTCCTTCTCGCTACCTCTAAGGAGAAAGGTTGGCATAAATCAAACTCTGGCAAGACCACCAGGCAATAAATAAAACATGTTTGAACCCCTTCGCCCATCACCCCCTCTCCTGCTCCTCTCCATCATTTTAACCTTGCTAGGGTAAGATAAATTCTAGGATATACAAAAAATTGATTTATACGTGAAAATTCGTTTTTCGAAAGCTTAAGACTTTTTCGATGCTGATGGCTCTTTTCTTCTTTATGCCGTATTGAAATCCCATTTCTATGTCGGTTGTTTTTTTTATCTGTAGAATGATGCAAATCGTTTCTTTATTGGGTGGATTTTATAGTTTTTTCCCCAAATCACGTTCTATTTAACATTTTGATGAAATCAAACGTTTTCACACGTTATACGCTCTTATCTATTCATTGTAAGAGGTAAAGGCATATTTTTTCCTCCCCTCGTCTCCCTGGAGTTCCATTATCGCACACAGATGTTACCTTTCCGCCTGAAAATAAACCTCTCTCTCCGGATCTCGTACAATAATCACAAAACGGGCCATTTACCGCCAAAAAGGGCGAAAAATCCGTTTACCCTCCGGGATTTCACTTAGGGATGCTCCAATAACGCCCGGCCGTGTTCAACAACCTCAATTCTTATTCAATGTTACCTGCGTTTCACGGGGCGACCTTTTTTATTCGGATTTTTCACAATTTCAAACTTGTTCTCCGATAATTTCGTCCCTTTTTTGATAAGGGTTCTTAATATTGCCTTTGTTATACGACGTTTAATAATGTGTTTTAATTAAATTGTAATCAAAATCGTGTTAAAATTACGGGTATGGCGACGAGGTGATAATAATAAATTTATGGACTGCTTAACCTAACCTTCGGTAGGCGGTAAAACGGCCTCCCTGAGTTGCTTATGCTTCCCAAGCGGGAAACCGTTAAAACGGTTATAAACCAGAATAACCCTTAAGCTTTAAACTCAAATCCCGAGAAAGTGAACAGCATCGAATGATTTCTTATTCACCAAATTGGAATATCAGAAAAATAATTGAAAGGGGGTCTCGTTTCCAGGACATCTTAGATGCCAGCAACGTGTAGAGTGCCACAAAGTAAGAATCTCAGAGTAAAAAAAGTTGTAAAGCTCTCTCTTTTTTCCTCTCCTTTTTTATTCTTCTCAAGTGTATACCCTGGGAGGAATGGAAGCTGAGATACTGTTTACAGTCGGACGAAAACCGCGACAGCTTTTCATACAAAATGTGTTTGCACAGCTTCTATCTGCGTTTCAGTGAGGAAAAACTTATTCTAGGAAATAAATTCGAAAAGGCTCAATCTTGAATTGGTAACTAACAGTGTTTTCTTGCTGGTTTGCATCTTTTTCTTAAGTTTAAATATTTGTTTAAAACTTTTGTGTTGAAAAACTATGAATTATTTGTTTAAAGAGGGTGCGAAGTTGAAAACACGTGTATATTCCACCTCAGAGAACTGCACAAACTGTTTTTCCTAAAAGTTCAACTCGATTAGATTTAGAGGGGAGGCGCAAAAGTTTTTAGCCCCTCGCCTAACTATACTTTAACAAGGAGGGCCCCCATCTCGGAATCCCCCACAGGTCGGTAATTACAAGGCACAATTAGGAAGTGTGTGAACTGGGACTCCCGGAGTCGGCTACATTTACACCGGTTTGTCAGAAGAAAGTTGAGGCCCGCACCTATGGGGAATTTCAACCCCTTTCAGGGAAACTTCAGGATTTGTCATTAGTCCGACAACTCCGCTCTTTGACGGCTTCGCTTCATTATCAAAATTGAATTATTTATATTGTTTTTCTTTGAGATTACTGTTAGTCAATTAAGAACACACCCTTTTCTCCCTCAAAACACGAGTATTAAATGGCCCGTGACGCGTTGTTCTCTAAACAATCCTTTCGAGCAAAAGGGACCACTTAATTATCCACTTTGCTCTCGTCCACATCCAGTCTCCGGCAATCATCCCACTTTCAGCCCCTCCCCTAACTCTGTTTCCTCTTATATTTCTTTCCCTTTTCTTTCTTATTCTCCACTGTATTCTCAACCATAAATCTTCGCACTACTTTTTATCGCCCGATTTCATTATTGCAGTTGCTTTATTCCAGGGAAAAAAAATTTTCTGAAGTTTCCCTGATAATCAGGTCGATAGTCGCAGTTCTTACTCAAACGGTTTTCCCTTTCTACATAAAAAGAGCCGCACAGCACCTTTCCTTCTACTGAGCTGTCATTTTGAATTCACAAAGCCTAATACTTAAAGTGTCTTTGGGTCCACGCTCAAGATCAAGGAATTCCTGAAGTCTAAAAACTTGTGTAAAAAACAGACCGCTCATAATCTCATTTCATTTTAACTTCCTTAAAGAAGTTATTGTGATACCCTTCATGTCGGGTTTTTGGGGAGGGGTCTTCCGGGGTCCGGAGGGTAAAATCGAATATTGATCTTTACCGATCTCAACTTTGTCTGTGGTGCCGGCCGTCCGGCCGGCCGTAGCATTTTTTTCCGGAACACTTTACGGCCACAGTTTTCATCCGATTTTCACCAAATTTTTACACAAATTTCTTTAGCCGGTGAAGAAGAATATGACGAGGGCGATTTTTGAATTTCGAAAAAATGGCGGAGATATGTCTATTTGAAATTTTAAAAAATTCGCTGCGGCCGAACCGTTAATCCGATTTTCACCAATTACTCCTTATATTTTTTAAGAATTTTTGGTGCAAAAAAATTGCCACTTTTTAATCATTAATTTTTTTTAGTAGGGAGAAATTTCGTACTTCTACCCTTTACGAGAGGCACATCCCTAGGCCAAAGAGCCCATTATTTCTACCTTGAGACTTAAAAAATTTTTCGAAAAAAAGAACTTAGAAAATTTTTCGAAAAAAAAGAAGAAAAAGAAAGAAAAACCCGGAAAATTTTTCGAAAAAAAAAAATTTTTTTTGACAAAAAACTTTGAAAATTTTTCGAAAAAAGAACTTAAAAATTTTTCGAAAAAAAAAAAAAAAAAAGGAAAACCCGGAAAATTTTTCGAAAAAAATTAGAAAATTTTTTGAAAAAAAAAATTTTTTTTTGGACAAAAAACTTAGAAAATTTTTCGAAAAAAAAAGTTAAAACTTAAAAAATTTTTTGAAAAAAAGAAAAAATTTTTTCGCAAAAACAAACTTGGAAAATTGTCCTTTATACTTTCCCTCCCTATTAAATCCCCTTCCTTTATACTTCCCCTCTGTTATACTTCCTACTCCGTTATACTTTCCCCTCCGTTATACTTCCCCTCCGTTATACTTCCCCCTCCGTTATACTTCCTCCTCCGTTATACTTCCCCCTCCGTTATACTTCCCCCTCCGTTATACCTACTTCCCCCTCCGTTATACTTCCCCTCCATATACTACCCACTACGTTGTACGTCCCCTCCGTTATACTTCCCCCTCCTATATAGATACTTCTCGTTGTTTTCGTTGGAAGCTCTTCAAACCAGTACTTTAAAAAGTTATTGTGATACCCACAAGAGACAGTTTTCGTAAATGGATTTTCCAGACCCCGGACAATCCCCCCTCCCCCAGCTTTATTCTCTGTTTATCCGAAAATGTAGAACCCTTAAGAATCTTTTATACCGTATAAACTCACATAAACAATACTTTCGAATGTCCAGCTTATCTAGATAAGACACTAGGATTTATACGTATAGAGTTATCTGTTTATTTTCATTCTTCAATATTATCTTAAAAAAGTTCGGATTATCTCTCTATATAAGCGTCCATGAAAATGCCATTTTATGCCTCCCAAGGATGAAAAAAATAAAAACGCTCTCTCGATGCTTTTCAGAAATGTCTTCCAGACTTCCATTTTTGAAGTGGCGAAAAAATGTCGTTTTTTGTACATTCTTTATTTTTTTCCTTTAATTACTCCCCGAATGCTTGAATAAAGGCCAACTCGGGCATGGAATTCCGGAACGGTTTTCCTCCCCGCGGAGTATAAATTATTACCCTGTTACAAATTGTCTGCGGAACTGCAATTGATCCAGATTTCAGAACTCTTATAGGGGGAGTCTGAACATAAAGTTATAAATTAGCCCTAAACATTTAAAAAAACAGTTTTTTTATACAGAAGTTCTCTTTTAAACACAAATAAATTTGTCCTCATTTTTAAAACATTTTTTTTTCAGTATGAAAAAGTTTTCAAATACCATTAAGGTACTGTATAGAAACCGCTATGCTAGAAACTTTATACAAAGAGTAGGGACCCCGAAAAGGAGCCCTTGTGCTACGTGATGCAAACCTTCTTCCATTAGGGATGAAGGTGGACCGCGCTTTTCGAATGGACTTTGCTAAACCAATTCCATCTCAGGGAAGAATCCAATAAGGACTTTCTATCTTGTTGGTTCAATTCTTTTTTCTTATACCTTCTCATCAATGGTGTTTAAGTATATTTTGAATTTTTTAAAAAGTGCCTTATTTTCCCTAATGAATAAAACGCCTTAATTAAGGTGGCTTTTTTATTTCGATTTTCTTCCCTTTTCAGAGTACATTTCTCAATTCAAAGCAATTTTTTTTTCACCCAGTTCGAGGGGTCGAGAGAAGCATTAGACTCTGCGGGGTGCCCGGTTTTACCGGCCATTGTTTCGACCTCCCGAAGGGCGGAGGCGGAAAGGGAATTAAAGGAAGTGGTTTTTTATGTGACTTGAGGGACAATTGACGACCCTTGTCCCATTGTACCCTTCCTATACGGGAAAAACTCTTTTTCTCTTACCCTCACCAATATACCAGCATTCGTATAAATTTCACGGCTGTTTTATAAGAAACGTAAAGAACTTAATTTCTTATACACCATTATTTTAAATTTTCTAAAAAGTATGCTTATTATCATTCTTACACACCTTATTAAAAAAATGTCAGAAAGTAATGAATTCCTTCGCTCATTCTCATTTTTTTCTCTCCTCTTTTTTTTCTACGAAAAACGGTATAATATTGTTTTAAAAGGATTAAACAGCTTGAGTGAATTAAACGGAGAATACCCGGGGTGGACGGGTTAAATCCCTTCAGACCTTAACGGTCAAAAAAAAAAAAAAAAAAGGATTTGATTTGAATTGGAAATCAGGACCCGGAATCTCACTACCTCCGTTGTAAATCAGCCTGTGTTTTCCGGTATGATCGATGAGCTGAAAACCCAAGTTTAAATACACACCCTATTTAAGAGCAATTTTTTAGGGTGAACGGTGGTGAGGGAGACAAGGAGCTATCAGTCTTATCTTATCTATTAGGTGTACAAATGAAACTCAGCCACAGGGTAAATTTGAATTTTGTAGATTTTAGCTGAGTTTCAGTACACCTAGTAGTTCATTTTTTGTAAAATTTTGAACATTTTAGGCGTTAAATTCCATCAAAAGTTGACCTCCGTGTAGGAAGGTTATTGAAGTATAACCATAAGAAGGTTAATTTTTAAAGGCTTGTAAATCGTAAACCGTTACAGATATTGAAAAAATGCACTAAATAAAATCTGTTGGAAATTTAATTCTCTTTAATTTTTATTCCATTAATTTTTTCTCTAGGACGCACTGTTTTCAAGATAAATTTATTTAAAAAAAAATTATTTTCCGAAAATGGTGCATCCTAGAAAAAAAAAATTAAGTACGTTATAGAAAATTAGATTTCCTACAATTTTTATTTATTAGGTGTACAAAATGAAACTCAGCCACAGAGTAAATTTGAATTTTGTAGATTTTAGCCGAGTTTCAGTACACCTAATAGTTCATTTTTTCAAAATTTTAAACATTTAGGCGTTAAAGTCCATCAAAAGTTGACCTTATCCGTGTAAGAAGGTTATTGAAGTATAACCATTAAGAAGGTTAATTTTTAAAGGCTTGTAAATCGTAAACCGTTACAGATATTGAAAAAATGCACTAAATAAAATCTGTTGGAAATTTAATTCTCTTTAATTTTTATTCCATTCATTTTTTCTCTAGGACGCACTGTTTTCAAGATAAATTTATTTTAAAAAAATTATTTTCCGAAAATGGTGCATCCTAGAAAAAAAATAATTAAGTACTTTATTGAAAATTAAATTTCCTACAATTTTTATTTATTAGGTGTACAAAATGAAACTCAGCCACAGGGTAAATTTGAATTTTGTAGATTTTAGCCGAGTTTCATTTTGTACACCTAGAAGTTCATTTTTTCAAAATTTTAAACATTTTAGGCGTTTAAGTCCATCAAAAGTTGACCTTATCCGTGTAAGATGGTTATTGAAGTAAACCATTAAGAAGGTTAATTTTTAAAGGCTTGTAAATCGTAAACCGTTACAGATATTGAAAAAATGCACTAAATAAAATCTGTTGGAAATTCAATTCTCTTTAATTTTTATTCCATTCATTTTTTCTCTAGGACGCACTGTTTTCAAGATAAATTTATTTTTAAAAAAATTATTTTCCGAAAATGGTGCATCCTAGAAAAAAATAATTAAGTACAAATTTATAGAAAATTAAATTTCCTACAATTTTTATTTATTAGTTGTATAAAATGAAACTCAGCCACAGGGTAAATTTGAATTTTATTTTAGCCGAGTTTCATTTTGTACACCTAATAGTTTTATTCACAGTTTACTTTAGGCACTGTGTATAGCATCAAGTGTGTTTTTGAAGAGGTGAACGACAGTACTAACAGAAAACAGGAAAGGGGAAAAAAATGATTCGGGCGATCACAGTTTGCTTTGTTCCTTGCCGTTAACAATCATTTATAACGCAATTTTTTTTTTCTCTTCAAAAAACCCGTTTTTTCCCCTCTCTTTTTATCACGATTTGTCACAGTCGTCGCTTTTAAAACAGGCAAATCTCTTTTGATATATCGACGTTTATAAACTCAGGATGGAAAAAAAAACTCCTCTCAGCAATTTGGAACAACTCCAATGGTATTTAATCGAAGTTATGATAGTCTTTAGCCTGATCTCAGAAACAAAGGGTTCAGTATTTTATATTTTAAGACGATTCCCACGCAGACCCTGACATTAATCAGGAGAAAATGAGGCTTTTATCGTTCCGTCTGCGTAAATGAACCCCCGCTGGTAAATGCGGTTGTTTCACCCTTTGTGTTCCTAAATGTCTAACGTTTTCACTTTTATTAGAATGAACAAAGATACCCTTTAAATTGTCTTTCCGTAGTGTATAAAATAAAAACGAATAAATAGGAATTTCTATATTGATAGAAGAGGCGCTCCGGGTACGAAGGGCGAACTCAACATCGGACAAATTTTTTTTTTTCATTTTCTGATTCTAGACCTCTTGGTGAATACACCCATATAATTTTTATGTTGTGATCGCCCTATTTTCCTCTTTAAATACGTAAAAACCGATATGCGGCAAAGCTCTAACTCCGATATCCGAGCGGGTACGAAGGGCGAACTCCACACCCATAAGCCCCACTCCTTTTCCCATTCCAGGGCATGACTTTTCTGTTGAGTTCGCCCGTTTCATAAAACTTTAAAATGCGAATATCTGGAAACTAGGTTTTGTTGAGTTCGCCCTTCGTACCCGGAGCGCCTCAAGTTAATTCTTCGGTAATGTTGAAAATATAAATTAATTTTTGAGGCAGATTAATTTGCATATTATCCGTTGTAAAATTCCTGTAACGAGGTTTTCCCATAATTTGATAGTTTTAATGAAGTGTGCCAATATTTTCGTTCAATCTATCGAACCCGGGTTTCGGATCAGAAGTAAATTTATAATTGAATGATTTTCTGACGAAAAACTTTTTGTTTATTTAATAAACAATCGTTGGTTGTTTACAAGGTAAGCATGAGAAGTGATAAATTGATTATTATCGAAAACGACCGGAGGAAAGAACGGAAACACGCGAGGTTAGCAACAAGTTGTTTTAACTACGCTCCTTCTAATTTAAAGGGGAAAAAGGAAACGGTTATTTGAACAATTTTCGGCAAAGGAAAAGTTTTTGTCTGTTGTGCCGGCTGTCCGGCCGCCAGTTTTTTCGGGAACACTTTTTTTTCCCGGATATTTGGGAATTTTCCCAAAATCTCCTCCTAAAAATTTGCGAAAGTTAGATTTGGAAGAAAAAAAATCTACCTAAATGGTAGGATTTGAAAAACGATTTACTGGAACTCCTCTAACCTCCCACCTTTATGGGTCGGACGTTTAGTTCGCACAGATCGGACGATAAGATGCGTAAGTCGAAGGAAAAGGCAGACTCTGCTCCCTCTCACGTCACTTCTAACGGAAAAATAATGAGAAAACTAAGTTTCGCTTAAGCGATAAATCCCCTTTTTTCAACCAGAGGGAAAAAAAAAACCTCAAGTTGTGATTGATGCTTTTCCGCGTTATTCTTGTTAACTTTCGTGGACACGATCAAAGGGGAAGAAAATATTGAACTTGTGAAATTATGGTTTTTCTATAAAAAATGATGTTCGTTTTAATGCATTGAAAGTAATGATCCAATTTATTTACTTCTTTCGACTTATTTGATATAAAACAGATCGAATAAAAACCGATTACGATTATTGACGAAGTTTGAAGTGGAAATCGTTTTCGGGAACGTTTTACGAGAGAGAGATTTTCCTCCCGGGAGAATCCGAGCGAAGAGGTGGGAGGAGGAGGACGTGTCTGAACGTTCGCTGATAGAAAATGGGCGGCGGTTACGAAAATGGCACTTACCGAAAAAAGGAAATCTGAAATTCGAACGTCGATTGTCCCTCCGACGAATCCCACCGAACGTTATATGTATCGTTTAGATAATCTCTCAAAACCCTATTGTTTTTTATTGCTATTACCACCATTCCATGAGAGAATTGATTTTTAATCGATTGAAACTCAATTTTTTTTACATATTTTGGTTACTATTTTATATTTTTCACCTTCCTTTAGCGTATGTCATGGAAGCGATCAATATTTGAACAAGGATTTAATAATGTTTGATCAAATAGCCCTGAGGAGGGTTCGCTGACCGAAAAATAGACGATTCTATGAGATGCTTGATAATTTTGGGATGTGAGGTTCTTCAATAATGTGGTTTCACGGTCAAACGTAATGAAGCTTAGGCTTGATCTGAGCTAGGGACGAAGATAAGGCGCTTATCGTTAGCGAGAGCAATCAAGCTTCAAAAAGGCCATGTCTACGGTAGATCCACCATATGTTCTGTTTGTGAGATTAATGAGAAAACCAGGAGAGCGACAGAACAGCGGTTAAAAATGGAATTTCTTGGAAAAAAAACGGTACTTGTGAGTTTACAATATTACAACAACGCGCAGGCGCGAGCCAGCGGGGCGAAGCGCCTGCGCGAGCTTTTAGGTGGTTCCCGCGTTTTTTTCCATAAATTCATCCTTGAAAATGGCCTAAATTTTAACTATTAGGTGTACAAAATGAAACTCAGCCACAGGGTAAATTTGAATTTTGTAGATTTTAGCCGAGTTTCATTTTGTACACCTAGTAGTTCATTTTTTCAAAATTTTAAACATTTTAGGCGTTAAAGTCCATCAAAAGTTGACCTTCTCCGTGTAAGAAGGTTATTGAAGTATAACCATTAAGAAGGTTAATTTTCAAAGGCTTGTAAATCGTAAACCGTTACAGATATTGAAAAAATGCACTAAATAAAATCAGTTGGAAATTTAATTCTCTTTAATTTTTATTCTATTCATTTTTTCTCTAGGACGCACGGTTTTCAAGATAAATTTATTTTTAAAAAAATTATTTTCCGAAAATGGTGCATCCTAGAAAAAAATAATTAAGTGCAAATTTATAGAGAATTAAATTTCCTACAAGTTTTATTTATTAGGTGTACAAAATGAAACTCAGCCACAGGGTAAATTTGAATTTTGTAGATTTTAGCCGAGTTTCATTTTGTACACCTAATAGTTTGATAACAAGAGGGGGTTTTCCTCTCGCAAGGAGAGCACGAGGGGTTCATTTTTTCCTCTCGCATCAAAAGCACGCTTGGAGAGAAAAAAATCAAACGAGCTCTCCTAGTGAGAGGAAAACGATATAATCTCCTCGTGTTATCAAACTAGTTTGAATTTAGGCAAAACTGAAAGATGAACTTTTGAAAAAACGCGGGATCTAAAAACACATGAATACTCGCGCATGCGCTTTGTTCTGCTTGCAAGTACCAATTCGTCCCCCTAAATTTTTTTCCCTCAATGAAGATTGTGATGAAACAAAAATTTGCTAAAAAAATTTTTATTTGATGCCAAAAACTTGTTGTTTAAGTGTCGTTAATCAGAATTGCTTCCCGTTCCATGATTTACACGAGGGAGGGAAAACTACCCCTCGCTATGACAAAACTCGTGTGTAGTCGTGGAACAGAATTGTAATTCAACCACGTCATGGAGGGGAAAACAATGGCTAGATTTTCAAAAGGAAACGAGGGAATCATATAGAAACTTCTGATTTTAACATACAGAAAAAAGTCAGCGTTTCTTTAAAAAATAAGTTTTTCTTTCCTGTATTTCTTATATAGAGAAGGAGTTTTTTAGGCCCTGAAGTAAATTACTAATGCTACCTTAAATGTTGCGTGTCTCTCTCAACTCCCCGAGATAACTTATAAGCCTGGGACGAAAGAGAGGGAGAAGAGGCGGAAATAAATGAGGTCGAAAGAAAGATGATAAAGGGAGATAAAGGGCGAAAGGGCATAGAGTTAAGAAGAAACATGATCCAAGAGGAGATTACATTAACCGTCTTTTTCACCCCTCCCAAAATCCTCCACTCCTCATCATATTCTCAGTTAAAGTAAATAGACTCACTGTTCCCTTTATTTTCCCTTTCATTTTAATAAATGTAAAACGTTAGAGCAAGGACAATTTTGAAAAGCGCAATATATTATCGGCTTGTCGCTTTTTGACTAAAACAAACTCCTTTACAAGAATTAATGTTCTTCCTTCTCAGGTTATTTTATCACCGAAGGGAAAATTTCACACAAAAAAGATGGCAGTAATTGCCACAGTTTTTATGCACTTAATGGTTATTAAGGCATGTTTCGCAATGTCCTACAACACTATCACATCCACCCGGTCTCCTCGTTACTACGGTTACTGTTTACATCAACCCCAAGCGATTTATTACACCCAGCTGGCTTCCCGGAAATCGGCCAAAAGTTATTCCATTTCTAATTTAAATACACATTTTATAATTTTTTTTAAAAGCAAATTTTTAAATCAAATTTAAATTCTAGGGGATCGTCCTCCATCATTCTATACCAAATTTTTAGTCATTTAATTGTAAATTACAACTGATTATCATTTATATTGGATGATAGTCTAATTTAGTTTATTTTTTCGATGTAAGTGGTTAATGAAAAAGTTACGTGATCTATTTTACGGCAGGCCGTGAACTTCCTTTTTTTTTAATGTTTTAAATTTTGTCTGACTTTTATTTCCCAAAATTATCTTAAAAAGCAATTTCTATTCTTCTCGATGAATTTTTCTTAAGCGCCCCTGGGCCATATATCGTCATTTTTTGATCCTCAACTTATTTCCCTTTTTTTCTGGACTTCTAATTATTAATAACGACCAGTACAGTTTTTCCCCTCTTGGTGGCTTTTCCTTTCTCCTCTATTTCCATAATTAAGGTTCGGACCCGTTTGAATTGGAATAGCAAGAGGTAACAGGTGCTGAAATTCGTGGGTATTCGACCATTTTAATCATATTGAATAGTAAGTGGCTGAATAAGGGCTTTTTGAAACAAAAAAAATTTAACGTTTTTATAATACTTCTTCCAAAAGAAAGTTATTGCCATACCCTCTAATGAAGAGTCATAAGAAATGCTTTCCTTATTAACTTCCTTAAAGAAGTTATTGTGATACCCTTCATGTCGGGTTTTTGGGGAAGGGTCTTCCAGACCCCGGAGGGTAAACACTTAACGGCCACAGTTTTCAACCAATTTTCACCAAATTTTCACACAAATTTCTTTAGCCGGTGGAGAAGAATGTAACGAGGGCGATTTTTGAATTTAAAAAAAATGGCGGAGATATGGATGTTTGAAATTTTAAAAAATTCGCTGCGGCCGAACCGTTTGCCCGATTTTCACCAAATTTTCCCCTATTACTCCTTATATTTTTAAGAATTTTTGGTGTAAAAAAAATTGCCACTTTTTAATTATAATTTTTTTTAGTAGGGAGAAATTTCATACTTCTACCCATTACGAGAGGCACATCCCTAAGGCCTAAGAGCCCATTATGTCTACCTTGACACTTAAAAAAATTTTCAAAAAAAAGAACTTACAAAATTTGTCAAAAAAAAAAAAAAAGGAAAACCCGGAAAATTTTTCGAAAAAAAAACTGAAAAATTGTGGGAAAAAAAATTAGAAAATTTTCGAAAAAAAGAACACAAAACACAAAAAAACTTAGACATTTTTTCGATAAAAAAACTTAAAAATTTTTGAAAAAACAAACTTGGAAAATTCTCCTTTATACTTTTGTTCCCTTATACTTCCCCCTCCGTTATACTACACCCTCTGTTATACTACCCCTCACTTAAACTTCCCCCTCCCATATACTTCCCCTCGCTTATACTTCCCCTCCCATATACTTCCCACTCCGTTATACTTCCCCTCCCATATACTTCCCACTCCGTTATACTTCCCTCCCATATACTTCCCACTCCGTTATACTTCCCACTCCGTTATACTTCCCCTCCCATATACTTCCCCCTCCTATATAGATACTTCTCTTTAAGGAAGTTTTCGTTGGAAGCTCTTCAAACCAGTACTTTTCTTTAAAATCCTCACTCCCTCGATGACTTTTAAATAAATCCCTAAACTGACGATTTATAGGTAATCAAAGAAAAAGCACAAGATAAAAAACAACTTATTTAAAAAAATTTTTATCTGAGGGATTTAAAGCGAGCTAATCCTGCCTGGATATTAAAAAAAAAGGTGGGAAAAGTGTCAAAGAAAAAAAGTAGATGGAAGATTAAAAATCCTCCCTTGTTGTATCCTAATAGCGACAATTTGCCATTACGTTGATAATTCTCTCCAGTGTTAAAGCTTAGGAAATTGGCTACTTTCTGACGCCTCTCTTTGTATTTTGTTTAAATATTTCTTTTTTAATTTTAAAATTTTCCTCTATTTTATTATTCGCAGAATTTTTTTTCCTCTTCATAAAAATGGTATCTACGCAGGCTGTCTGGTCCGCTTCCATATTCAATCAATCACAGATAAAAATGCGGAAAATATGCTTAGAATTATTGAATAAGAATGTGGGAGTCATAAAAAACTAAATATTTTTGGTTTTTATTGTTGGTGAAACTTTACATTTTTGAACTGAAATTTAATTTTCTTTTCCTCACGTAGATAAAAGCGGTTTTGCAAGTGTTGGAAGTTGGGGATGGAAGCGTGAGGAAATACGTGTATCTCCAAACTTCTTTAACTCACACCCGAACTTGAGGGTGTGCAGATGTGTAAACGTGGTGGGCGGAAAAAAGAGTGGGGAGGGCTCGATATACGTGAAGAAAAAATAAAACCTACGAACTTTATCGTAACCTTCTTCTCAAAATAGAAACATGTTGCGGCCTGAAACTTAGTCTGGAATAAAAAGCAAAGTAGATAACATAAATATAAAAAGAAACTCCTTAATTTAGGCTCTCCGTAAGTTAGGATATCATTAAAAAGACGTTTTATAAATTACGTTTTTAGTTCTTTTCGGCTAAAATCAACCCGTGAAGTGACTATTAGGTGTACAAAATGAAACTCAGCCACAGGGTTTTGAATTTTGTAGATTTTAGCCGAGTTTCATTTTGTACGCCTTGTAGTTCATTTTTTCAAAATTTTGAACATTTTAGGCGTTAAAGTCCATCAAAAGTTGACCTTCTCCGTGTAAGAAGGTTATTGAAGTATAACCATTAAGAAGGTTAATTTTTAAAGGCTTGTAAATCGTAAACCGTTACAGATATTGAAAAAATGCACTAAATAAATCTGTTGGAAATTAAATTCTTTTTAATTTTTATTCTTTTCATTTTTTCTCTAGGACGCACTGTTTTCAAGATAAATTTATTAAAAAAAAAATATTATTTTCCAAAAATGGTGCATCCTAGAAAAAAATAATTAAGTACAAATTTATAGAGAATTAAATTTCCTACAATTTTTATTTATTAGGTGTACAAAATGAAACTCAGCCACAGGGTAAATTTGAATTTTGTAGATTTTAGCCGAGTTTCATTTTGTACACCTAGTAGTTCATTTTTTCAAAATTTTGAACATTTTAGGCGTTAAAGTCCATCAAAAGTTGACCTTCTCCGTGTAAGAAGGTTATTGAAGTATAACCATTAAGAAGGTTAATTTTTAAAGGCTTGTAAATCGTAAACCGTTACAGATATTGAAAACATGCACTAAATAAAATCTGTTGGAAATTTAATTCTTTTTAATTTTTATTCTTTTCATTTTTTCTCTAGGACGCACTGTTTTCAAGATAAATTTATTTAAAAAAAAATTATTTTCCGAAAATGGTGCATCCTAGAAAAAAATAATTAAGTACAAATTTATAGAGAATTAAATATCCTACAATTTTTATTTGGTGTACAAAATGAAACTCAGCCACAGGGTAAATTTGAATTTTGTAGATTTTAGCCGAGTTTCATTTTGTACACCTAATATAAATTTCAATTTTACTTTTTAGGTAAGAAATTTTATAAAATTTAAATCAAATTAATAAATACTTTTTAGTAGAATCCTTTTATAGTCATTCTATTGACTACCGAATTATAACTATAAAAAGAAACTCCTAAATTTAGGCTCTCCGAAAGTTAGGAAATCATTAAAAAGACCTTTTATATACTTTTTTAAAATCATCGACAAACAAATTTTAATGAAAAAATTGAAAAATAAATATTTATCAAGTAAAAACATGGGAAAATAAAAACTAAAATTGCACGTGTTTTTATTTAAAGACCAGCCTTCAAAAGACTTTTTAAACAGAGACTGAAATTAAGTCCATCTCATCTAGCAGTTTTTTTTTCTCTCTCCCCCTTCGAAATTGTAATTGCTTCAGAAATTACTCCTCTCATTCGCTTCCTTCATCATCTCCGATTCCGTTTTTACCCTCTTTCTTTTCTTGTATACAAAATTAATTTTTCCCCCTCCTTTTTTTTTTCTTTCTCTCTTTTTCTGTGTGCTGGAGTGATTGGAGGCTTTTAGCACGTTCCACGGAAAAACCGTTGCGCTTTAATCAGATATAATCAGAAGAGAACCTTTGTAATTACAAAACGGACCCTTTTTCTCTTTTCTGTCAACAAGTTTTTTTTCCCCTACTCTGCCTTGATTTTTCATAAAAGCTGATTCGAATCAGTCGAAAACTAAAAAAAGGAAGAAAAAATAATTCATCAATAGTATCAATTGAAGGAAACATCCCTTTGACCTTGTTTAAACTTTGGAAGGCAAATAAAATACTTTTATGAAGCTTCGTCTAAATAATATTTATTTTTCTCTCTCTTAGAAATGGTGACTGATGTTTTTTCCCATACCTGTAAGGTTGGTTTGTGATTGAACCTTTTTATCTTTGTTAGTTCGGAGGGAAAACATCGTTAAAATTAACCGTTGCTTCAATAATTGACAAGAAGAAGCGCGTTTACTTCGTTTGGTTTATTTATGTCCGGAGGCTTTTCGTGGGTAGAATGAGGACGTACGTTAGGAGAAACGAGGGTGAAGGAGGTCGTTTTTGGAAATTTTACCCTCTCCAGCAAATTTCTGACGATTCTTGTTCTTCTATTGTCCGATCTTCTGTTTTTCGAACTTCCTATTGCTTTTGGTTTGCTCATTTGCGCGTCGACAGGTTCCTATAATGGACTATACAGGAAATTAAAGTGGCTTTTAGGTCGTGTGAGAGTGGGAGCTTTTCCGTGTCGTCGTACTGTGCCTGGAAGTAGATTGATTCTCTTCTCCAGGTCCCGGAGTGTCGTTAGATGGGCGGGGTCGGAAAAAAAACGAAGCCCCTCAGGCTAAGAAGGGGTAAATCGGTTAATAGTTTTTCTCTCAGAGTTCTTTTCTTCATTGTTTTTTTATACTACCTGCCTTTTCTTTTCAATTGATTGAATTGCTTTTGAGAAAACAGGTTGGAAATCATTCAAATCATTCATCTCCTTCTTTCACGGACGATTTGACAGAGTAGGACTTTGTTGAAATTTTTCACTGCGTTTTACCATGCTCTCACCTTTTTTTTTTTAAATTTTTCATGTTCCGCTTGTTGCGCTAGTTCTGCACAGTTCTGCACCCGGGGTATCTCAGAAGCTTTTTTCCAACCGCAATTTGAAACAGGTTTGAAACTCCTGGAGCATGCGCAGAAGGATTTAGACGTCATATTGATGTCGTTCTGATAGTTTGTCCGTCAAATCTGCAGTCTTCTGATATCCAATTTGACGTGAAAATCCTTCTGCGCATGCTCTAGGAGTTTCAAACTGCGGTCGGAACAAAGCTAATAACTTGAGCTCAACAAATCTTTTTTAAATTTATTTCCATTTGGCCATAACTTTTTTTAAAATTTTCCATGTTTCTTTTGTAGCGCTAGTTCTGCACAGTTCTGCACACGGGGTATCTTTGAACCATAGACTAGCGCTTACTAATAGCTTTTTTTCCAACCGCAGTTTGAAACTCCTGGAGCATGCGCAGAAGGATTTAGACCTCATATTTGAAGTCGTTCTGATCGTTTCGAATCTGAAGTCTTCTGATATCAAATTTGACGTGCAAATCCTTCTGCGCATGCTCTAGGAGTTTCAAACTGCGGCCGGAACAAAGCTAATAACTTGAGCTCAACAAATCTTTTTTAAATTTATTTCCATTTGGCCATAACTTTTTATATTCAGAATCCAATCATGATAGCATTAAGAGGAGTTTGTGTCAATTTTGTGTCGAATTAAAGTCGGAATTTTCTAATCATTTTTCTAGATTTGAAAAATCGCTATTTTACCTTGATAAGCTGCTTTGTGTCCGACTTTTGAAAAAAAAATGGAGTTGATAACAGAGTAAAGGAGAGAAAAGTCAAGTTAATTTTTCACTCCATGGACGTCAAGTTAAGTCCGGAACGGGTCGACGGTTTCGGCATGGAGAAGGGGGGTCACCGAGGACAAGATTAAATGAGGACGGACAATGAAAGGGCTGACAAGGGATCGCAGGGTGGGGAAGGCACTTCGTACAAACCCTTTTTCGTGTCCCCATACTTGAAATCAATAAAAACAATTCTCAAAGACACTAACCAGTTCCAATTCCCAAAACTCCAACCCTTCTTCTTTCATATTTCTCCAGAGGTTCTCGCTGTTAAAACAGTTTCACTAGAAAAGACTCAAACAATAAAGTCAGCGTTCTTTTTTTAAAAAAATATTATTCTTAATTTTTTAGTGTTATTTAGCTGATTTATAAATTGTCCCTTTGCCAAGAAGTCTTCTTTCAACTATTTTCCAGATGAGTTTGTGATTTTTAGTAGGAAAAAAAGCAAAAAGAGAAGACCGGGATAAAAAAAAAGCCATTAGGAAAGAAACCCTTTGAACGGAGCAGACTTAATATGATTTATAATCAAGATTGTAGACTTCTTTTTCGCGTTTCTTCCATTAGAGAGAGGGTCGTTTTTTGCCATAAGTCTCCACTTGGACCAAATAAGATTTCGGAGTCGGTTATAGACTGGGAAAAAAAAGTTTTTATTTGAATGATCGGTACTCAGGAGTTGAGAAATCGCGCCTCAGTAAATTTAGGGACACGTGAGGAAGTCACGTGGAATTCTTTGACTCCAGCATTCCATCTGTCCTCTCCCCATATTTCCCATGTTTCCCATATTTCTGCCAATCAAAAACGTTTAAAATGCGATAAATTGAATGTAAATCGTTTTTCCGATTTCATATTAAACTCTGCTTAATTGGAAGTCCCCGTTTTTTGAAAATTTCCAGGTATTATTTGAAACCTCCTTTATTTGATGACATACATAATATTGATTACTCCATATCATAAAGCCATATTATTGAAGCCTGATATAGTGTTCCCAATCAACTCCTGTTAGTTCGTAAAGTGTGAAAATTTTGCTGGACTCTTCAGTACCTTCGTCTTGGCAAACTGTCACATTGGCTGACCTAAAAGGCTCCACTCTTCCAGACTCCCAGAGTAGTGGCAGCACTGGTTCCAGGTTGCGCAGCCACTTCGGCAACAGCCGAAAGTGACATGAATGGATTCTTTCAAAAATTGGTCGTGTTCATTTTTTGATTTTAAGTGGACGTAGGAGTATTTTTTCCGCCATGATTCCAGAACGATCCGACTGGAATGGGCAATCTGATCATTTTGTCAAAACGAATTCATTTACCGAGCTGTATTTTTTATTTTAATCTTTCAGTAAAAAGGGTATTTATCAATAAAAAAAAAATTGATTACGCCTCAAAAATTAGAGTAAATTGTGGATCCCAAATTCGTAGTTCGTTGTTTGCAATTATCATGGTTCCGCTATTATGCGTTGGCTAGTCGAGAGCATTGCATATTGGAACTGACGGTGTGAAGTGGTAATACAGATGTCAGGAAAATTAATTACTAATTATTATGGTGTCTATCACGTTTTATGTTGCAATCCTAATAACCAGGATTCTTATCACTAGTACGATCATCTTACGTTTCAACGGCCTGAAAACTGAGGATTCTATGGTGCTGAAGTGATAAAATCTGCCATTAATATGCCATGACCTTGGCTCAAAAACCAATGGAAACGCCCAGTAATCCTGTAAAAAGGAGTTTCTCGGCCTGAGAACTGAGGAAAACTCTTAAAAATCAATTGAAACGGGGGTTTTCTAGGCCTAAGAACCAAGAAAAACGCCCAAAAATCCAGTAAAAAGGGGTTTCCTGGCTCAAAAAACAAGGGAAACACCCAGTAATCCAGTAAAAAGGGGTGTCTTGGCCTGAAAACTGAGAATTTGATGGTGCTGAAGTCATAAAATCTGCCATTAAATATGCCATGACCTTGGCTCAAAAACCAATGGAAACGCCCAGTAATCCTGTAAAAAGGGGTTTCTCGGCCTGAGAACTGAGGAAAACTCTTAAAAATCAATTGAAACGGGGGTTTTCTAGGCCTAAGGAACATGAAAAACGCCCAAAAATCCGGTAAAAAGGGGTTTCATGGCTCAAAAAACAAGGGAAACACCCAGTAATCCAGTAAAAAGGGGTGTCTTGGCCTGAAAACTGAGGATTTGATGGTGCTGAAGTGATAAAATCAGCCATTAAATATGCCATGACCTTGGCTCAAAAAACAAGGCAAACACCTAGTAATCCATTAAAAAGGGTGTCTTGGCCTGAAAACTGAGGATTTGATGGTGCTGAAGTGATCAAATCTGCCATTAAATATGCCATGACCTTGGCTCAAAAAACAATGAAAATGCCTAACAATCCTGTAAAAAGGGGTTTCTCGGCATGATAACTCGGGAAATGATAGTGCTGAATTGAAAAAATCTGCCATTAAATATGCCGTGACCTTGGCTCAAAAAACAATGGAAATGCCCAATAATCCTGTAAAAAGGGGTTTCTCGGCCTGAAAACTGAGGAAATGATGGTGCTGAAGTGATAAAATCTGCCATTAAATATGCCATGACCTTGGGTCAAAAAACAATGGAAATGCCCATTTGTTTTAAATAACAAAGGTCAGAAAGTCTTTGGGAAGAAACTTAAAAGTTAGTTCGTAGAGTATGAAATTTTCGCCTAAGCTGGCATCTTCGGAGTGCTTTTAAGGCCAAATTCAAAATAGGGAAGTGACATCTCCGGGGAGTTAGTTTGTGTTCAAAATCCGACAAGAGGAATTCTATGCTTAGTTATCATTTTGCTTTCATAAACAAAATTTAAGCGTCGCCTTTGAACTTTGAAGTATCTGGAGAAGGGTCGATGATGTGATAAAAAAACATTAAAATCCTCTAAATTTTGGTAGTTTGGCTATCTTATCAAGCTGTTACCAGGATCTATGGCAGTGAAACATGCGTTATAGGTTCTGACGTTTTCTTTTCAAAATGATTTATAACTTTTACTGATTTCAGCTTTTGTGGTGTTTGAATAAATTGGCCGCAGGAGATTGAAAGTCGGTATATTTAGTAAACCGAAGGGGCGGGATGGAAAAAAAGCGCGCTTTTAAGGATTTATGCCTTCGGTGCGGTACTTTCTGAGAATTATAGCTCCGAAGATCCCACACAGATCTTTATTGAGACCATCAACTTGAACCGAAAGTTCAAGAAGGATACGTTAAAAAAAAAATCCGTCAAAAAATAAAAGTTTCTTCTCATCAATCATATAACTTCATAACGAGAATTTCAAACTTTTTTTTTTAAACGAAGAAATTGTCTTATTCCAAACTCTTTTGTGGCGGAAACAAATAAGTGATTTTATCCCCTTTTGTCGAAAAGAGGACAAAAAAAAATAAAGGAATTGGAAGCAATCATCATCAATACGGAGTCGTTAGTCTGGGCTAACAAGGGCCAAAGACGAAGGATCATCTTCCAAACGGAAAAAAGAGAAGAAAACACTTTATTATTTCCAACAAAACTTTTTTTTTCCCTTCTTTGGATATCTTTTCGTCCCCTCTTTTTTTAATATACTATAACGAAAAAATACCAACAGAAGATAAAATAAATTTTCATGGAGAAATAATTCTGACGATATTCTAAAAAAAATCTACCTACAAGTTTTTTATAACTTAAAATATTAAACCAAGGGCCACTTCCTATTAAAAACTTACAAGTTCTACCTCAAAGTTGGTAAAGTTCTAAACCTTAAGTTTATTACAGAAAATTAGAGAAAATTTTTCGAAAAAGTTGGGCGAATCCCATTTTTTCTTTGCTCAAAAGTACCCCTTATTTATGTCTAGGAGACAAAAAGGGGGTCAAGGCACAATGAAAACTCGAGTGATGGGGGTGATGAGAAAGATTCTAATTAGTACAAGATAAAGACCTGCCTCTTTTATGTCTACTAAAGGCCTCTCCCTTAAAATTATCAAAGAAGTTATTATATTTATAAAAAAATTTTATCGCCTTTTTTAATCATTGTATGAGCCATTTTTATTTTTTAAACCCTTTTGTCTTCTAAGTCTTCCCTTAGATGAACAGCTTTTTTATCTTCTTTTTTGTCTATTTGGGTCTAAAACGGTTTATTTAATGCAACAATCGTTTTGTCTTTTAGCACCTTTGTGTTTACGGACTTGTGGGCTTACTTAAAGATTTTATGCCCGACGTAAAAACCTTGTTTTATAAGCAATAAACGTTTAAAACGCATTAGTCTTAAAAGTTTTATTTTTGTGACAAAAACTATGATTTTTTTCTTTTTCTTATAAAGTCAAGTTGAAATCAAAAGACTGGTTCTAGCGTGCTTAATGCGCCATAAAACAGAGAAAAACATCCGGCAAAAGGGAAGTATATTTTGGCAAATAGGCCTGAAAACTCACATTTTTCCGAAACACCCTAAAATAGGGTTACTTGATTAAAGAATTGATAAAACCCCTCAAAATGATGAATCTCTCGGCCTGAAAACCGTGTTAAAATTTGGTTGAAAGGTGATTTTTTGGTCAAAAACCGAGTAAACCACCCAAAAATCTAGACTCCTAAGGATTTTTGGTCTTTAAAACCAAGAAAAGTGGTCAAAAGTTAAGGAAATACTTCCAATTTCGGATAATTGAAAATCCGAATGAAACGGAGCTTTTTTCTTTCGAAAAAATCCTTGACATTCCGGTTAAAAGGAGGCTTTTTGTCCTAAAACCTTGTATTGGGTGTACAAAATGAAACTCAGCCACAGGGAAAATTTGAATTTTGTAGATTTTAGCCGAGTTTCATTTTGTACACCTAGTAGTTTTCAAAATTTTAAACATTTTAGGCGTTAAAGTCCATCAAAAGTTGACCTTCTCCGTGTAAGAAGGTTATTGAAGTATAACCATTAAGAAGGTTATTTTTTAAAGGCTTGTAAATCGTAAACCGTTACAGATATTGAAAAAATGCACTAAATAGAATCAGTTGAAAATTCAATCCTCTTTAATTTTTATTCTATTCATTTTTTCTCTAGGACGCACTGTTTTCAAGATAAATTTATTTAAAAAAATTATTTTCCGAAAATGGTGCATCCTAGAAAAAAATAATTAAGTACTTTATAGAGAATTAAATTTCCTACAATTTTTATTTATAATAAAATACCCAGAAAGGTGAACAAAAAAAAGATTGCTATACGTCCGAAAATATAGAATCTTTGGCTCTGAAAAATTAGAAAAACTGATAGAACTAGGTATTTAGGGTCAAAAAGTGTGTAAAACACCAAAAATTTGGTGCTGAAGATTCTTCTTATTTCTTCAGTTCCCTGGAGGAATGTATGCTTGTATTTTTTGGCTCATCTAAAAAGTGAAAATTCAAAAAAGGATGATTCATGCATTATGCAAGAAGTAAGGTGAGCTATTTGCCTAAAGGAGGGGTGTTTTCGGACAAATCTCCATAGTCCATTGGAACGCGGGTCGAGGATCCTTTAATCCTATCAGAGAGGCCTTCACGGACACACCTTTTATTAGATTCCACCACCAATCTTATACGGCCCACTCTGTCTTCACTACCCCCTTATAAAGCCACCGGAATAAAAAATTTCCGATTTTCACCAACAAAAAAAGAAGTCTAAGATAAATCGGTCTACCTGGCTTTTCGTTCTTCTATATGGTGGAATAAAGTCAGCGGGAGAAGATATAAAACTCAGTTCTCGGCGAAAAGAGAAAGAAAAAAAAGGAAAAACACGAGCGGGATAATACGATTAGTAGTATACGCCGAAAGATCGAGGTCAACCCGAATAGACTTATCTACAGCTACGTGACCCCATTTTTTTATTGTATTTGTTAACAAATATGAAAATAACATTAGTGGAGGTTGAGGAAAAAGTGAAGTTAAGGTGATGTCATGTGGATATGGTTCAAAAGAGGCCCTCGAGGGGACGATGACAGAAGCAGAAAGCCATTTTGAAACCCTTTACGTTCAATCAAAACGTCCCTTTGATAGTGTCTGATTCAATTCAGCAGCAAAGACATTTTCAACATCATGAATAAGTTATGTCATAAAAAAATGTGAAGTTTAGATTTTGATTCGCTTATTAATTGCTATTTAAAGGGGCTAAAATTGAAACGCTTCAAAATTAATCATGAATGCTAAGCCCACTCGTTTTAAACGCGTGTATTCAATATTTACTAGATTCGATTCCCTCCGGAAGGATTAAACGTTGGAATATAACGCGAAGTGAACTCCGTAAGCTCGTAAGGAGCCATCAAACTTTTACGACGCCGGAATCTCATTTCGAGTTTCGCCAAGAGGGGTCGAGAAGCTCGAGGAAACAGACGCAAGGGAGAATCTTGTCTTCTTGCGCTTTCTCTCTCCCTTCCTCTAAGCGTACAATGTAACCCGCAGCATACGCATAATATACGTGACTTGTAAAATGTAAAACAGTTTACCGCTTTTCGCACGTTTCCCGCATAGAACGTGAAAACGGTTTTTTGGTCGGGATAAGCAATACGCTCGTAGCTCTCCTGATTTTTCTAAATATGTAGACGCAATTTTATCATATCGCCATATTCAATTTTATTAATACATATTTATATTAGGTGTACAAAATGAAACTCAGCCACAGGGTAAATTTGAATTTTGTAGATTTTAGCCGAGTTTCATTTTGTACTCCTAGTAGTTTTTTTTTTCAAAACTTTGAACATTTTAGGCGTTAAAGTGCATCAAAAGTTGACCTTCTCCGTGTAAGAAGGTTATTGAAGTATTACCATTAAGAAGGTTAATTTTTAAAGGTTTGTAAATCGTAAACCGTTACAGATATTGAAAAAATGCACTAAATAAAATCAGTTGGAAATTCAAATCTCTTTGATTTTTATTCTATTCATTTTTTCTCTAGGACGCACTGTTTTCAAGATTTATTTTAAAAAAAAATTATTTTCCGAAAATGGTGCATCCTAGAAAAAAATAATTAAGTGCAAAATAGAGAATTTTTCCAACAATTTTTATTTATTAGGTGTACAAAATGAAACTCAGCCACTGATAAATTTGAATTTTGTAGATTTTAGCCGAGTTTCATTTTGTACACCTAATAATAGATGTTTTTCGGTAAATAACATATGTTTTTATTATGCCGAGAAAATACGAAGGGGAAATAGAGTAGAAAAAAGTCTGTCCCCCGGTGGGATTCGAACCTGCGACCTTAGGTTTTCCGGCCCTTGTGTTAGAATGCCCTTTGATCTTGATCTGTTTACTAATTCGAAGGTTCAAATCCCGGTGGGGGCAAAACTTTTTTCTACTCTTTTCCTAATTTACTTAAAAATAAAAATCAGCATTGGTGAACTCCGATGAATAAAAATTAACATCTTATAAAATATTTAAATTAATACATTAAAAAAAGATAACACAAAATCAATAGCTTTCCCTCTCTTTTTTCGGAACATACTCAAGTATAAATGTTTATTTTCACTCAAGTGTATTTTCCTTTTATCGCTCACAGTTAAAATTTCCCCTCCTGCCCGTCTTTCACTTCGGAAACCGGCTTTCAAGCAAATTGAAAATTTTAACTCTTTATAATTTTATGTCTGGACAATTTATCAAATTGTAATGAGCCATTTTATGAGTTAGGGTCGTTAAAATATTACGCTTTTCGAAGTTATTTGAATAAAACGCTCATTCGAGTAAATTTTAGATTGTTTTTTATGAAAAAGTATCATAATAACTTTTTTAAAAGCTTCTTTTCATGAATTTAATACTCGGAAACAATATTGTTATTGTTCAATTCAATGAATAATTTTAAGCCTTTTTTTTTCTCTCTGCCATCGCCTATTTTTGAGAGCCAAAATTAGCCTGCCCGAATTTCACGTCTCTTCAGGAATACGAGCTATCGTCGCTGAAGTGATAAAATCTGCCATTAAATATGCCATGACCTTGGCTCAAAAACCAATGGAAACGCCCAGTAATCCTGTAAAAAGGGGTTTCTCGGCCTGAGAACTGAGGAAAACTCTTAAAAATCAATTGAAACTGGGGTTTTCTAGGCCTAAGAACCAAGAAAAACGCCCAAAAATCCAGTAAAAAGGGGTTTCCTGGCTCAAAAAACAAGGGAAACACCCAGTAATCCAGTAAAAAGGGGTGTCTTGGCCTGAAAGCTGAGGATTCTATGGTGCTGAAGTGATAAAATCTGCCATTAAATATGCCATGACCTTGGCTCAAAAAACAATGGAAATGCCCAGTAATCCAGTAAAAAGGGGTGTCTTGGCCTGAAAACTGAGGATTTGATGGTGCTGAAGTGATAAAATCTGCCATTAAATATGCCATGACCTTGGCTCAAAAAGCAATGAAAATGCCCAATAATCCTATAAAAAGGGGTTTCTCGGCCTGAAAACTGAGGAAATGATGGTGCTGAAGTGATAAAATCTGCCATTAAATATGCCATGACCTTGGCTCAAAAAACAATGGAAATGCCCAACAATCCTGTAAAAAGGGGTTACTCGGCCTGAAAACTGAGGAAATGATGGTGCTGAAGTGATAAAATCTGCCATTAAATATGCCGTGACCTTGGTTCAAAAAACAATGGAGATGTTCAATAATCCTGTAAAAAGGGGTTTCTTGGCCTGAAAACTGAGGAAATGATGGTGCTGAAGTGATAAAATCTGCCATTAAATATGCCATGACCTTGGCTCAAAAAACAATGGAAATGCCTAATAATCCAGTAAAAAGGGGTGTCATGGCCTGAAAACTGAGGATTTGATGGTGCTGAAGTGATAAAATCTGCCATTAAATATGCCATGACCTTGGCTCAAAAACCAATGGAAACGCCCAGTAATCCTGTAAAAAGGGGTTTCTCGGCCTGAGAACTGAGGAAAACTCTTAAAAATCAATTGAAACTGGGGTTTTCTAGGCCTAAGAACCAAGAAAAACGCCCAAAAATCCAGTAAAAAGGGGTTTCCTGGCTCAAAAAACAAGGGAAACACCCAGTAATCCAGTAAAAAGAGGTGTCTTGGCCTGAAAACTGAGGATTCTATGGTGCTGAAGTGATAAAATCTGCCGCGAGAAGTCGCGAGAAAAAAAAATCTACCTTAAAAGTTATTGCGACATCCTCAAAACCGTGGTCTCTGGAAAAGGGCTTTTTAGACCTCATAAAGGAAAACCGATTCTTCCGAACTTTACCGTTCTTGAGGTTGTCTGTGGTGCCGTCCGACCGTCGCCAGATTATTTCTTTTAAATAAGCGAAGTACGGTTTTGTTACTTAAGTCTTTACTTTGTCCTACCCGAATTTCACGTCTCTTCAGGAATAAGAGCTATCGTCGCGAGAGTTAAAAAGTTATTGTGATATTACGCTATTTCCCTTTATTTTATAATTTTTTTTTAAATACATACTTAATTTTTTAAAGTATTTAATCGAAAGTAATAACTCTTCCGGACCAATTACGATGAGACAATCGTTTTTCCGCTTCCCTACTCAGAAAAGGGCCTTCTCATTGTTCTTAAGTTCATCGAGAAGGTCGGGGAAGAGCAGATAAGGGCAATTCCCCGTCGACGTCCTTTTTGTTTTCGATCCCTTATTCTCGAGCCGTGAAAACACATTAGCTTCTAATCACAAACTAATTACTTAACTGTCAAAATTGGTCTGAAACCGCTTCCGTTATGCAAAAGGGAGGTGGAAAGTCAATCATCTTACTCAAACAGGTCCCTTTTTAATGAGTGACTTTCAACTTTGTGTTTACCTAGTGAAAATTAATTTCAATACTTCTAAAGATATTTTCGATTTATCCTCTGTTATCCTTTAAAGGCTTTTAATTATAATTAGATATGTTACCTTTGAAAATTTGCTTATAACATCTTTTGAATCCGGATCTTCCTTTGATGGTATTATTTTTGTTTCCTTACAATGTAAACACCGAATCACTTTCCATTTCCCAAACTTTTGTTTCTCTCTCAACTTCTTTTATCCAACTTCTGATACCAAATATGCTTTTTATCTTAAAACATCCTGTATTAAGAAAAGTGCGAATTCCGAGGGGCTTTTCGGGCTATTTTCATATCAGAGAAGCAAATCGTTTGAAAGATAACTCCTGTGGGTGTAGGATACGTCCCATTATGCGAACGGTGGAGACAATTTGCATGTTACTATGGCAACAGCCGTGGGAAAGGCCTCGTATAATTATAACCGGACAAAACACGAAGGCAGCCAAGTCGGAAAAAGAGTCAATTATCCTGAATTTTAATAAACATTTTGTCAGCTTAATTTATTTCGTGTTTTTAATTTAAGTTTTCTCTAAATAAAATAAAATCTTGAAAAAACTTGCTTTATCTGTTCTAAAGATGTTGTAGACTCCAGTTTAGGTCAAGGAAAAAACTGTAGATCAATAAAATTTTGTTGTACATATAAAAATTTAAACAATCCGTATCTCTTAGCAACCAATTGTTAAATAGCCTTTGGAAGATTTTCCTCTATGATGTTGGTTTTATAGGTCCTAAGCTAAGTACCGGAACCCCTGGTCTTTCCGTTACCAACCTAAAAGGGATGGGGGATGGATTTCCCTTTTCCTGGGTCCCTCTAACACGGCGTTGCCAACCTAAAAGGGGATGGATTTCCTTTTTCCTCGGTCCCTCTAATACGGCGTTGCCAACCTAAAAGGGGATGGATTTCTCATTTCCTTTGTGGCTTCACCGTTCCCTCTAATACGGCGTTGACAACCTAAAAGGGGATGGATTTCCCTTTTCCTTTGTGGTTTCGCCGTTCCCTCTAATACGGCGTTGCCAACCTAAAAGGGGATGGATTTCCCTTATCCTTTGTGGGTTCGCCGTTCCCTCTAATACGGCGTTGCCAACCTAAAAGGGGATGGATTTCCCTTTTCCTTTGTGGGTTCGCCGTTCCCTCTAATACGACGTTGCCAACCTAAGAGTGATGGGGGATGGATTTCCCTTATCCTTTGTGGGGTTCGCCGTTCCCTCTAATACTGCGTTGCCAACCTAAAAGGGGATGGATTTCCCTTTTCCTTTGTGGGTTCGCCGTTCCCTCTAATACGGCGTTGCCAACCTAAAAGGGGATGGATTTCCCTTTTCCTTTGTGGGTTCGCCGTTCCCTCTAATACGACGTTGCCAACCTAAGAGGGATGGGGGATGGATTTCCCTTATCCTTTGTGGGTTCGCCGTTCCCTCTAATACGGCGTTGCCAACCTAAGAGGGGAAGGATTTCCCTTTTCCTTTGTGGGTTCGCCGTTCCCTCTAATACGGCGTTGCCAACCTAAAAGGGGATGGATTTCCCTTATCCTTTGTGGGTTCGCCGTTCCCTCTAATACGGCGTTGCCAACCTAAAAGGGGATGGATTTCCCTTTTCCTTTGTGGGTTCGCCGTTCCCTCTAATACGTCGTTGCCAACCTAAGAGGGATGGGGGATGGATTTCCCTTATCCTTTGTGGGTTCGCCGTTCCCTGTAATACTGCGTTGCCAATCTAAAAGGGATGGAGGATGGATTTCCCTTTTCCTGTGTAAGTTCGCCGGTCTTTCTAATACGGCGTTGCCAACCTAAAAGGGATATGGGATGGATTTCCCTTTTCCTTTGAGGGTTCTTTGTTCCATCTAATACGGCGTTGCCAACCTAAAAGGGATGGGGGATGGATTTCCCTTTTCCTGTGTTAGTTTGCCGGTCTTTTTAATACAGCGTTGCCAACCTAAAAGGGATGGGGGATGGATTTCCCTTTTCCTGTGTAAGTTCGCCGTTCCCTCTAATACGGCGTTGCCAACCTAAGAGGGGATGGATTTCCCTTTTCCTTTGTGGGTTCGCCGTTCCCTCTAATACGGCGTTGCCAACCTAAAAGGGGATGGATTTCCCTTATCCTTTGTGGGTTCGCCGTTCCCTCTAATACGGCGTTGCCAACCTAAAAGGGAATGGGATGGATTTCCCTTTTCCTTTGTGGGTTCGTCGTTCCCTCTAATACGGCGTTGCCAACCTAAAAGGGATAGGGGATGGATTTCCCTTTTCCTTTGTGGGTTCGCCGTTCCCTCTAATACGACGTTACCAACCTAAGAGGGATGGGGAAGGATTTCCCTTTTCCTTTGTGGGCGATTTTCTTTCCGCGAATACTGGAAGCGCCTTGACCCTTCTATACCTAATGGATGTCGGGGTTTATTAGATTTATTTCAATATAAGTAAGCCAACCTGATCGATGTTTAAAGAAGACGGATTTAGTCATCCCCAACTCCTCTTTAACCTCGTGTTTGTCTTCAAATTGTTCCCATATGTGCCCTGAATATTTTTCTTCTATATTCTATTTTCACAGTAGGTACGTCAATACCGCGTGATAGCTCAATCAATCTCCGCTCACTCAAGGAGTTTGGCAGAATACATCTTTCATCGGGTTGGGAGGCTTAGAGGAAAAGGGGATGGCGGACAGATATTTTTCTTCGACTTAACATAAATCATACTCGGCTATAAAAGAAGGTTGGGGGGTATCCGACAAAAAAATTATGCTGATTTTTTCCTCCTCGCTCATAAGCGAAAACATCGATTTTGCGAATGGCAAACTTTGAGGTCGTGAATGGACGAACTCTTTTTTAAAAGTGATAAACGAGACGAGGAAAAACAAGTGATCAAACAGAAAACATTTCTTGTGAAAATTGAACACCATGTTTCTTCTTCCCCCATTTATTTTTTAAGATTGCTGTAGAATATTGTGTATTTTCGTACAAAATTACTGTTGAATTTTTAAAGAAAACTATCTCAATCTTGTCTCTTAGGCGAGATTTCTTCCCGAGGTACAAGAAATTTTCATTTGATTGTTCATGCCAAAATGTAGATGAGGCCATTAGCGTTAACTAATGACGTTTTCAAGATCATTAAATCCCGAAGACGATTTTCGGACTGTTGTTTAGGAGATATCCCAGCCGAACGTTAACTTAACGGCTCCTTTTGAGTAATGAGGATTTGATGTTTTTCCCGCTCCTCCATCACATTTGTATCGGGAGTTGTTAGCTTCCTCTGCATCTTCCCGTAGTATATTACCTGCTCCACCTAAATTTGTTTTTAACTTCCTTAAAGAAGTTATTGCGATACCCTCGACGTCGGGTTTTTGGGGAAGGGTCTTCCAGACCCGGAGGGTCAAATCGAATATTGATCTTTACCGATCACAACTTTGTCTGTGGTTCCGGCCGGCCGTAGCATTTTTCCAGAACACTTTACGGCCACAGTTTTTAACCGATTTTCACCAAATTTTCACTAAATCTTCCTTAGTCGGAGAAGAAGAATGTAACGAGGGCGTTTTTAAAATTTTCGAAAAAATGGCAGAGATATGTCTGTTTGAAATTTTAAAAAATTCGCTGCGGCCGTTAATCCGATTTTCACCAAATTTTCACCAATTACTCCTTATATTTTTTAAGAATTTTTGGTGTAAAAAAATTGCCACTTTTTAATTATCATTTTTTTTAGTAGGGAGAAATTTTATACTTCTACCCATTACGAGAGGCACATCCGTAGGCCAAAGAGCCCATTATTTCTACCTTGGCACTTGGAAAATTTTCCGAAAAAAAAAGTCAGAAAATTTTTCAAAAAAAAATAATAAACCAATACCTAAAAAAAAGGAAACCCGGAAAATTTTTCGAAAAAAAAAATAATAAAAAAAAACGGAAAATTTTTCGGAAAAACAAAACTCGGACAATTTTTCAAAAATAAACTTAAAAAATTTTTCGACAAAACAAACTTGCAAAATTCTCCTTTATACTTTCCCTCCCTTATGCATCCCCTTCCGTTTTTCGTTCCCTTATACTTCCCCCTCCGTTATACTTCACCCTCTGTTATACTACCCCTCACTTAAACTTCCCCTCCTATATACTTCCCCTCACTTATACTTCCCCCTCCCATATACTTCCCTTTCCGTTATACTTCCCCTCCCATACCTTCCCCCTACGTTTTACTTCCCCTCCGTTATACTTCCCCCTCCTATATAGATACTTCTCTTTAAGGAAGTTTTCGTTAGAAGCTTTCAAAACAGTACTTTTTTTATCCTCCTCCCCCCCCCCCTTTGACAAAATGATGTATCGTTTTTCGCGAATTTTACCTTTCTCTTCTTCCAGGACAGTTTTGAGGTTTATTTCAAAGTTTAAATTTCTCCTGGGGCCCTTTTCTTATCTGAGATCCCTGTCTTTTCTGAGAAAAGAGTGAATTTTTCCTTGTATAAAACATAAAAATTATTTAAATTATGAAATCTCATTTCGAGAAACCGTTTCGTAATAGAATAAAGGGGTTTTTAAAAAATAATCTCAACCGAGTTTTAAACAGTCATTAAGACAAGGTTGAGAGAGAAAATTTCGTTCAGGACTTAAGGTCTCGAGGTTACTTCATAACGGTTGACGTCTCATAGCCCGTAGGTAAATTAATTTAGCTAAAAGTCTTCCGCAACTTTGATGAAACTCCTCGTCTTCATTATTCATGCAATTTTTTTCCCCCATCTTATTTTAAGATTTTCACAAACAAAAGGATTCTTAGTTGGCAAAATCTAGTTTCGAATACGTGAGTCTTGTATGAATACGACGTGGGATTAACGCTAAACTTTCCGCGCACTCAACACCCTTTGCTCAATTTAAACTGGAAATGTTCGAACTGACATCGAGACAGAAAACGAGATTTCCGTCGAGAGAGTTTGAAATCCGCTAACGAGTCAATTGTTTTCTGTTCGCAGACATACAAGAGTTTTACGAGCTCACCCTTTTGGACGACACTAAGTCAATACAACAGAAGACTGCCGAGACTATTAGAATAGCCAATAAATGGGAATCCAGCGACGGGCCTATCTACAACAATGAGGTAAGAAATTTCACCATAAAACTTCTCAACCGCTGAAAAACCTTCAATTTTTTCCCTATAATATTATTCATTATGGAAAAGAAAAGTTTAAAAATTAAGGTCATTTTTGTTTAAAAGTCCGTCGTTATAGTACAGCAGGTGGTTTGCTACCGTAAAGCAGCCGGAACTCCATCCTCCCCACAATTAATCCAGATGCTACTCCAAAAGTTTGTTCCAGACTTCAACGTTATTTTTAACATAAAATGGTTACTAAAATATTATTTTTATATTTTCTAATCTTGTTAAAGCTAGGATCAATTCTGAACTTGTAATTTAAGGTAGTAAATTTGGAAGAGGGAAAAAGCTAGGGACCCAATGGGTTTCGAACCTACGACTTCTTGATTTCTAGGGCACTGCTCTACTGATTTATGGGTATGCCTGGTTGAGTAATCGATCTAGGTTCTTATCCCTCTTACCTTACGCCCTCAGTGGGTTTCGAACCTACGACTTCTGGATTTCTAGGGCACTGCTCTACTGAGCTATGGAAGCCTGGTTGAAGAATCGATCTAGATTCTTATCCCTCTTATCTTAGGCCCCCAGTGGGTTTCGAACCTACGGCTTCTGGATTTCCAGTGCACTGCTCTACTGAGGTATGGAAGCCGGGTTGAAGAATCGATCTAGGTTCTTATCCCTCTTACCTTACGCCCTCAGTGGGTTTCGAACCTCTACTGAGCTATGGAAGCCTGGTTCAATAGTCGATCTAGGTTCGTATCCCTCATACCTTAGGCCCCCAGTGGGTTTCGAACCTACGACTTCTGGATTTCCATCGCACTGCTCTACTGAGCTATGGAAGCCTGGTTCAATAGTCGATCTAGGTTCGTATCCCTCATACCTTAGGCCCCCAGTGGGTTTCAAACCTACGACTTCTGGATTTCCAGCGCACTGCTCTACTGAGCTATGGATGCCTGGTTGAATAATCGATCTAGCTTCTTATCCCTCTTACCTTGGGCCCCCAGTGGGTTTCGAACCTACGACTACTGGGTTTCCAGCGCACTGCTCTACTGAGCTATGGAAGTCTGGTTGAAGAATCGATCTAGGTTCTTATCCCTCTTATCTTAGGCCCCCAGTGGGTTTTGAACCTACGACTTCTGGATTTCCAGCGCACTGCTCTACTGAGCTATGGAAGCCTGGTTGAAGAATCGACCTAGGTTCTTATCCCTCTTACCTTAGGCCCCCAGTGGGTTTGGAACCTACGACTTCTGGATTTCCAGCGCACTGCTCTACTGAGCTATGGAAGCCTGGTTGAAGAATCGACCTAGGTTCTTATCCCTCTTACCTTAATCCCCCAGTGGGTTTCGAACCTACGACTTCTGGATTTCCAGCGCACTGCTCTACTGAGCTATGGAAGCCTGGTTGAAGAATCGACCTAGGTTCTTATCCCTCTTACCTTAGGCCCCCAGTGGGTTTGGAACCTACGACTTCTGGATTTCCAGCGCACTGCTCTACTGAGCTATGGAAGTCTGGTTGAAGAATCGATCTAGGTTCTTATCCCTCTTATCTTAGGCCCCCAGTGGGTTTTGAACCTACGACTTCTGGATTTCCAGCGCACTGCTCTACTGAGCTATGGAAGCCTGGTTGAAGAATCGACCTAGGTTCTTATCCCTCTTACCTTAGGCCCCCAGTGGGTTTGGAACCTACGACTTCTGGATTTCCAGCGCACTGCTCTACTGAGCTATGGAAGCCTGGTTGAAGAATCGACCTAGGTTCTTATCCCTCTTACCTTAGGCCCCCAGTGGGTTTGGAACCTACGACTTCTGGATTTCCAGCGCACTGCTCTACCGAGCTATGGAAGTCTGGTTTAATAATCGATCTAGGTTCTTATCTCACTTACCTGCTCTTTCTGCTTTTCCTCTTATTTTCACCGAATACAGAACTCTTTGCCCCTGCGGTAGCCTGTACTTCTTCCATTATTCCTGTATATTATTTTTGTCCTCCTCTGCGGAATGTAATAATCAACATACATCTTGGTAAAATAATTTGGTTGCCATTTTTTCATTAAAAAATGCAAGTAAAAATTATTTTTTTTAATTGAGCGCTAATCGATCCTCAAATAAACAAGAGGTCGCGAAAACGCAGTTATAAAGGCAAGTTGGGCACAAAATTTAGTGTTATTACTCCCAGTGCAAATGTCGGAATTGAATTCAGGATTTAAAAGCTCCAATAAATCTCTCTCTCCCCACTCGGTGTGAAGTCACCATTTGAAACATTAAAGTGATCAAAGGGTTGGTCCCGTTCGCCCGGGTTTTATTTAAAACTTCATTTCTACCGTTAATTTATTATGATTGCTTTTTCGCGAATAAAATATCGGTAGTGTTAATAATTGGTATTAAAACATTAATTCTTTTTTCCTCTCCCTTATTTTCGATTTCCCTCTGACGATGAGACTTTCGATGAATTTATGCATCGGATGAATGCAAATTTAATGTAATTCGAATGGGAGGTACGCCGCATTTGAATTTGACTAATCCTATCTAACTCGATAAAACATTATCTAAATTTCAATTTGTAATGAATGTGGCTTGCGGATCTAACCTAAAATAGAAACTCTGATAATAAGAAGAGCCTAGAAAAAAATTTGCAGGTGAGAGGTGAAAAGTTTATAAAATGTATAAGATGAAACATCTGATTTTAAAGAACACATTTTGTTTCGGCTTATAAATATCATAAATATTTGATTATCCTCCATGGTTGTGGAGGGTAGAATCGAAGAAATTAAAGTATTTTATGAAAAAAATAATATGTCGGCATTGCCTGAGAGGATGCACCTTAAGGAGACACTTACTGTGTTACCTCTTCTCCCTTTAACTAAGTACTGGTTTGAAGAGCTTCCAACGAAAACTTCCTTAAAGAGAAGTATCTATATAGGAGGGGGAAGTATAACGGAGGGGACGTAAAACGTAGTGGGAAGTATATGGGAGGGGAAGTATAACGGAGGGGGAAGTATATGAGAGGGAAAGTATAACGGAGGGGGAAGTATAACGGAGGGGAAAGTATAACGGAGTAGGAAGTATAACAGAGGGGAAGTATAATGGAGGGGGAAGTATAAAGGAAGGGATTTAGTAGGGAGGGAAAGTATAAAGGACAATTTTGCAAGTTTGTTTTTGCGAAAAATTTTCCGGGGTTTTTTTTTCTTTTTTTTTTGAAAAATTTTCCAAGTTCTTTTTTTCAAAAAATTTTCTAAGTTTTAACTTTTTTTTTCGAAAAATTTTCTAAGTTTTTTTGTCCAAAAAAAATTTTTTTTTTTTTTTTTCAAAAAATTTTCTAAGTTTTTTTCGAAAAATTTTCCGGGTTTTCCTTTCCTTTTTTTTTTTTTTTTCTTTTTTTCGAAAAAATTTCTAAGTTCTTTTTTTCGAAAAATTTTCCGGGTTTTCCTTTCCTTTTTTTTTTTTTTTTTTTCTTCTTTTTTTCGAAAAAATTTCCGGGTTTTTCTTTCTTTTTCTTTCTTCTTCTTTTTTTTTCAAAAAATTTTCTAAGTTCTTTTTTTCAAAAAATTTCTAAGTTTTAACTTTTTTTTTCGAAAAATTTTCTAAGTTTTTGTCCAAAAAAAAATTTTTTTTTTCAAAAAATTTTCAAAGTTTTTTTCGAAAAATTTTCCGGGTTTTCCTTTCCTTTCCTTTTTTTTTTTTTTTTTTCGAAAAAATTTCCAAGTTCTTTTTTTCGAAAAATTTTCTAAGTTTTTTTGTCAAAAAAAAATTTTTTTTTTTTCGAAAAATTTTCCGGGTTTTTCTTTCTTCTTCTTTTTTTTTTTCAAAAAATTTTCTAAGTCTCAAGGTAGAAATAATGGGCTCTTTGGCCTAGGGATGTGCCTCTCGTAAAGAGTAGAAGTACGAAATTTCTCCCTACTAAAAAAAAAATTAATGATTAAAAAGTGGCAATTTTTTTGCACCAAAAATTCTTAAAAAATATAAGGAGTAATTGGTGAAAATTTGGTGAAAATCGGATTAACGGTTCGGCCGCAGCGAATGTTTTAAAATTTCAAACAGACATATCTCCGCCATTTTTTCGAAATTCAAAAATCGCCCTCGTCATATTCTTCTTCACCGGCTAAAGAAATTTGTGTAAAAATTTGGTGAAAATCGGATGAAAACTGTGGCCGTAAAGTGTTCCGGAAAAAAATGCTACGGCCGGCCGGAACCACAGACAAAGTTGTGATCGGTTAAGATCAACATTCGATTTTACCCTCCGGACCCCGGAAGACCCCTCCCCAAAAACCCGACATGGAGGGTATCACAATAACTTCTTTAAGGAAGTTAATATGCCTGCAAAAATAGTCCGGGTACGGATTATTCAGTAAGAGGTGTCCGATTCGATTGAATGGTTGTTCTTCTCTACTTCCCGCATGCATAAATTACTGTGCAGCTTTGTTCACAATTCGAAAGAGAAATAACCTGAAGCCTATTAGTAGTAAGTACCTATGATGGTTGAGGTTTTCACCTATTTTCGTTAAAGAGCTCTTGACCGCAGGTCTGCAGAGGGTTTAAAATCATTATGTTTTCCTTTCCTGAAAATAATACTTGGGTGATTTCCACAGAGGATTAAATGTTCATCAATAATGTGTAGTAAAACGATTCCGGGACGGTTGCGTGGAGTGGAGGAATCCGTGAATAGTTTTCGAGTGCGGGGAGGCTGCTGTAAACGGAGTTTGAACAAAGGATTCATCCGAGGGACAGATTGGAAAAGCCCACTCCCGCCTCATTTTCCAGGCGAAGCGTTTCGGAGAATGTTCACAACAGTTTATCAACGGTAAAAATTTTCTTTCAAGGCCCCCAAAAAACCCCCGAGGTCGAAATCTACTATCTGCCCCGGTTATAATGTCCGTCCTACAGGAAATAGATTACCGGCCGAAGGTGGGGGTGGAAGATAAGATCTCAATGCGCTCTAACCTGTTTACAGCCCATTAGCCAATTTTCAACGTGTTTTTAGCCGATAGCAATACAATAAATTCTGTTTATATTTCCTCCATTCAAGACCGGAAATTTAAAAGTTCATAGAAAATAAAATATTCCATTTTTTATATTATGAAACTATTTTTTTTAAACTACTAGATCGAGTGAATACGTGTCGACATAATGCGGTTCGCCTAATGTATTTGACCATAAAATAGTAGAAATCGCGAGTTACCGTTCACTATAAAAAAACTGCAACCCTACAACGAAATAGTCGAAAACAATCACAATAATGCATTTGAACATATAATAAATCTCTCCAATAATATTATTAGGTGTACAAAAAGAAACTCAGCCACAGGGTAAATTTGAATTTTGTAGATTTAGCCGAGTTTCATTTTGTACACCTAGTAGTTCATTTTTTCAAAATTTTAAACATTTTAGGCGTTAAAGTCCATCAAAAGTTGACCTTCTCCGTGTAAGAAGGTTATTGAAGTATAACCATTAAGAAGGTTAATTTTTAAAGGCTTGTAAATCGTAAACCGTTACAGATATTGAAAAAATGTACAAAATAAAATCTGTTGGAAATTTAATTTTCTTCTATTTTTATTCTATTCATTTTTTCTCTAGGACGCACTGTTTTCAAGATTTATTTAAAAAAAAAATTATTTTCCGAAAATGGTGCATCCTAGAAAAAAATAATTAAATACAAATTTATAGAACATTAAATTCACCTACAATTTTTATTTATTATGTGTACAAAATGAAACTCAGCCTCAGGGTAAATTTGAATTTTGTAGATTTTAGCCGAGTTTCATATTGTACACCTAATAAATTGTGTGTGGGTGGTGTGGTGACACATGGATTTCAAAACATCTGTTCTAAATAATTTAATCAAAATAATTTATTTAATCTAAATAAATGTTAGGGAAAAATTTACCAGCAAAAGCTTAAAAGTATGAAAGGCCTCCGCAGGTTAATAATCAAAGACACTGACCAAAGAGGTCTTGGGTTCAAATCCATGCGAATTAGAGTCAAATACATCACACACAACACAACTTCTTTCTTTCTTTCTAAATTAGTGGTGATAAACCATCCCACAAACATAATACATCTCACCATAAAGAAAGGATTTAACACTTGTCGTTTCGACATAAAATTTGTCGTTTTAACATAACGAAGTTGAGCATAAAGGAAATTTTATTTTAAAGAACTTGTCGTTTCGCCATAAAACTGCAGTTTTAAGGTTTATGTCGTTTCGCCATAATCGAGTTTTAAACGAAAGTAGGCTTGCTCTTTCGCTGTCCTTAGTTTATGGTGAGATATATTTTGCCCAAACGACAGAAACAGTTTTATGGCGAAACAACAAGATTAAAGAGAGGCTTTTATGGTGAGAGGCGTTATGGTGACTTGCTCTTTTGTTATGTCCACTTGCATATTGAAAAAGTCGTTCGTGGCGAAACGCTTTATGTTGAAATGCATTATACTCAAAATTTTTGAACTTTTGAGAGCTTTTCAATTGCATTATGCCGAAGCGCATTATGGTGCATTTTTTACGTCGAAATGCAGTTTTTTTATGTTCAGCTGCTTTAGGGTGGTGGAATGTTGAACGGTGTTCTCCCTACTAGATCAATGTGGAAAAAATCTCATTTCAAAACAGAAGTTAGCAGTTCATCATTTTATGTTTTAATTAAATTTTCAAATTAAAGAAAGTTTAAAGAATTAAAGAAAATTTTCAATTAAAGAAGTTTTGTGATACCCACCACGTCGGTTTTTGGGCAAGGGTCTTCTTGACCCTGGAGGTCAAATCGAATATTCAAAAAATTAACTTAAGCTAGATTGTATAATGTCGATTCAATGGGTAAAATGATTTTGTCATCATTATCCTACTCATTACCTTGTGTTATCATTTATCAATATCCAATTAAAATTTTATGTGAAATAAATAACAATAAATTTGAAAAAAGAAATTATTCATAAATTGGGTGGATGTATTACGCTGAGGTAAAAAATTTTGATTATCCATTTTTTCCAGTTTTCCTGGCCTTCTCGCCCCTCGCAATCTGGAGCAAAAGTTTAGAGCTTACCTAATTGGCGGTCCGTTTCGATTACAAGAGCCGAAAATCAAATTAATAATCCCGCTTCTATACCCCCCCCCACTTCATTCTACCTTATTGTTTGACCGTTACCGTGAGAGTTTTCTATGGACTAATGATCAAAAAGGCCTAGTTTCAGAAATCGACTCTAAAGGGCAGTGATTCTCAACGGGGCCGCTTCCCTGGGGGCGCTGGGAAGTTACTGGGGGGTACTAAGCAAAATTTGGGCAAGGGCTAAGTGGCTAAAAAATTTTGTTCCAAAAAAAGTACTTGTTTGAAGAGCTTCCAACGAAAACTTCCTTAAAGAGAAGTATCTATATAGGAGGGGGAAGTATAACGGAGGGGACGTAAAACGTAGGGGGAAGTGTATGGGAGGGGAAGTATAACGGAGTGGGAAGTATATGGGAGGGGAAGTATAACGGAGGGGGAAGCATATGGAAGGGGGAAGTTTAAGTGAGGGGTAGTAACAGAGGGTGAAGTATAACGGAGGGGGAAGTATAAGGGAACGAAAGTATAACGGAAGGGGGTGTATAAGGGAGGGAAAGTATAAAGGAGAATTTTCTAAGTTTTTTTGTCAAAAAAAATCTTTGAAAATTTTCTAAGTTCTTTTTTTCGAAAATTTTTTTAAGTGTCTAACTTCTTTAAGGAAGTTAAAAGGCCTACCCATAACAAAATCATGGTCTCTTTGAAAATCCAGTTGCTTGAGATACTAAACCACCACGGCCGCAAGTCTTGCGGGTTTAGTACAGAAGAAAATTTAAGGAGAGATGAAGGGCCCGTGCTCCCGTTTTCAAGCTCCCCTTGGCGGCGTCGCGAAATGCTTGTTTACAGGTTATATATTAATCAGTGAGTACTGATAAGTTAGATGATAATATAAAATATCGATTACTCTGAAATCCTTAAAATTTCGGAAAGATGCTTGTCTACAGGCTCTTCGTAGGGCTTCCTCCCTCAGTATTCTACGCTTTTAAAAAACTTCAAATTCAACATCGGATGTACGCGTAGTAGGTAGTGTAGTGCCTAATTTTTATATTGGTTTCAATAGAATACTTACTTATATTTCAACCTCATTACTTTTTTGCAAACTACCTTTTCTTAATTTTCTTATAGTTTTTTTTTTTTGCGTTAAGAAAGACGCTTTTTCAACAAACCAATAAAAGGGATTCCCTTTTTTTTTATTTGAAAAGTTCTCATATTTTAGAGTAATTTTTTTTCCCTTCTTGGTTCTTATGTGGTTGTCAGAAATTACAGTCAACTTCGTTTATAGTGAACCTTAAAAAAGTTACTTAATTTTTACTTTTTCCACATTTACTATATCCGAAGTCGATTATACTGTTGAAGACTCAAGAGTTGATAAAATCGTAATCATTTTTTTTCTAAATTATTAACGGTTTGAAAAAAAATCGTCTTTCTGATCAGTACGGAGGGTGAAGTATAACGGAGGGGGAAGTATAAGGGAACGAAAGTAACGGAAGGGGGTATAAGGAAGGGAAAGTATAAAGGAGAATTTCTAAGTTTTTTTGTCAAAAAAAAATCTTTTTTTTCGAAAAATTTTCCGGTTTTCCTTTTCCTTTTATTTTCTTCTTTTTTTTTTCGAAAAATTTTCTAAGTTTTTTTGTAAAAAAATTTTTTTTTTTTTTAAATTTTCTAAGTTCTTTTTTTCGAAAATTTTTTTAAGTGTCTAACTTCTTTAAGGAAGTTAAAGGCCTACCCATAACAAAATCAGGGTCTCTTTGAAAATCCAGTTGCTTGAGATACTAAACCAACACGACCACGGCTCTTGCGGGTTTAGTATGACAAAAGAAAATATAGGAGAGATGAAGGGCCCGTGCTCCCGTTTTCAAGCTCCCCTTGGCGGCGTCGCGAAATGCTTGTTTACAGGTTAATATTAATCAGTGATTACTGATAAGTTAGATGATAATATGTTATCGATTACTCTGAAATCGTTAAATTTCGGAAAAGATGCTTGTCTACATGCTCTTCGTAGAGCTTCCTCCCTCAGTATTCTACCATTTTAAAAAAACTTCAAATTCAACCATCGGATGTACGCGTGTAGGTGTAGTACCTAATTTTTATTGGTTTCAATAGATACTATTTTTACGAGTAATCGGCTCTACCCTTAAAACCTTAAGCCCATTTACATTTACAATTTAGCATTTACAACTTTTCTCTTCCTATAATCTCTCCAATATACCTAACATTATTTTAAACTACACATTTACATCTTTCACCTTAGTCTTAAAAGTTTAACGTAAGATGAAAGTTATGTTAATCTTCAGAAAGTCCTCAAAAATTTTGAGTGTGAAGAATTTTAACGACGGTTTGCGACTGAAAACCGTAAATTTAAAACACAAAAGATGGAGTTTAATAGTGAAGACTTAAGTTTTCGTTTTATGCATAGGATGAAGTCAAAAGAGAAGGGGGGGGGGGGTAGTTTCCTTGAGGATTCAAAGGCAATTACTCGAAAAAGGCTTGTGGGGGTTTTAAAATATTAGGATGATTAACTACCCGGATTGCGTCATTCCGGTGTTTCTTTCTCGAGAGGCAACAACCCTCTCTTAATGCTCTTAAGTTTTATGAATAATTTGCTTTAAGGATTTCCCTTCTCAAGTTTTATGAGAGTAGTTGAAACTTAACCAATATTTAAAGAAAGAAAAAAAAATTAAAATTTTAAAATATTCAAGTTCTAATCCGAGAGTCTGGATTATAGGATGAATTATACACGTAGAAGGGGGCTTCTGTTTCTAATCCCGGCTAACCAAGAAAACGGTTCTACGAACAATTTCCCGCCCGTGGATCTCAATCATTCATGGAGTGCACTTCCCGAGCGACCACAATCTCCGTTAAACCAACAGAATCTCAATCGTTCCCAGTCAAATCTTCCTTCAGACTCCCGCGATCCATGATTCAAACTTAAATAAATAAACGGCCTAAGATCTGAGGCTATTCCGTCTTATTTTAAATCCCCTTCCGACGTCCTAATCTGAATTATTCATACAGCTAATCCATCAATGTTTGCATTCATTATTCCCAATGTTTTCTCACACTTAACATAATTAATTCGAAATCGGGAACAGATGTGACTTCCCTCTCCCAATATCCTAACACAAATCAACGTCGTTAAGCTTCTCCCGAAGCAAATCGACATATTCCATAACAATCTCTATTATCCTATTTAATTATAACATTCTATTTGTTTTAATTTTCCTTATTTGTTTCAAAATTTAAACCCTACTACCATATGAAGAGCTCTGCAAACCGGTCCTCGGAAATCAACAAATAAACTCATTCTACATATTAAAATAAAATTAGAAGAGGGACTTATAATTCTGATTGCCGGAACTACTCTTTTATTGAAATAACCTAATTTTTTAAAATGATTATACGCCTGTTTATTGGTCCGGAAGGACAGGATTTATGGAAGTGCTTATGTTGATTGAAATTATTTGAAGGCTTGGGTTCCTAGGAAACCCTTTCTTTTCCCTCTAAAACCAGAGTAGGGCATTATCGTAATCATATATTTTTGATTATGATTACGATTATAATCGTGATCGTGTTTTATTTACGGTACTTTCCAGTCGTGTTTTTTAAATATTTTATTAATCAATTTCTTTATTTAATATTTTAATAGTCGTATTTTGTTTAATGATTTTGTCAAAAAAAGTATTTTCTTTATTGTTTTTTCAAACATAGTCCCTCTCGAAATTAGAGCTCGTTTGATTTTTTCCTCTCCAAACGAGCTTTTCTTGCGAGAGTAAAAAAATCAACCCCATCGTTTTATCAAACGAGCTATATTTGCGAGAGGAAAAAATGAATGTAGATCGATTTCAGAAGTAGGATCTGATATCGAAGTGGGATATCTGATATCAGAAGTGGGATATCTGATATCAGAAGTGGGATATCTGATATCAGAAGTTGGATATCTGATATCAGAAGTTGGATATCTGTTATCAGAAGTTCGTGGGACATCTGATATCAGAAGTTCGTGGGACATCTGATATCAGAAGTTCGTGGACATCTGATATCAGAAGTTCGTGGGACATCTGATATCAGAAGTTCGTGGGACATCTGATATCAGAAGTTCGTGGGACATCTGATATCAGAAGTACGTGGGATAAATGATATCAGAACTAAGTGTTATAACTGATATCAGAAGTGGGATATCTGATATCAGAAGTACGTGGGATAAATGATATCATAACTAAGTGGTATAACTGATATCAGAAGTGGAATAATATCAGAAGTGGGATATCTGATATCAGAAGTAAGAGGGATAACTGATATCAGAAGTAAGTGGGATAACTGATATCAGAATGGAATAAATTATCAGAAGTGGGCTCACCGATATCAGAAGTGGGCAATCGATATCAGAAATGAGACAACCAATATCAGAAGTTTGATAACCTAAATCAGAAATAAGGTAACTGATATCAGAAGGGATAACTGATATCAGAAGTTCGTGGGACATCTGATATAAGAAGTTCGTGAGACATCTGATATCAGAAGTACGTGGGATAAATGTATCAGAAATACGTGGGATAAATGATATCGGAACTAAGTGGTATAACTGATATCAGAAGTGGAATAAATTATATCAGAAGTGGGATATCTGATATCAGAAGTACGTGGGATAAATGATATCATAAGTGGTATAACTGATATCAGAAGTGGAATAAATTATATTAGAAGTGGGATCTGATATCAGAAGTATGTGGGATGACTGATATCAAGTGGAATAAATTATATTAAAAGTGGGCTCACCGATATCAGAAGTGGGGCAATCGATATCAGAAATGAGACAACCAATATCAGAAGTTTGATAACCTAAATCAGAAATAAGGTAACTGATATCAGAAGTGGGATAACTGATATCAGAAGTGGAATAACCGATCAGAAGAGCAATTGCGCCATAGACAACCTACCAATCGGTAACGAACCAATGGAGTCTGGAAAACTGTTCATGGAGAGTAAAGCAATAAGTTCTTTTTCAAACCGAAGTGTCCACCTTAAATTTTTCGCCTGTATCTTGACAGCATTTAATCTCTTAGGCTTGTTGAAGTACAAATTCGGTGACATTTCACCGTGTGTGAACGGCCGCAATTACAACGGTTCTCCCGTTGTTTAACTTGATTCCAGAGCGCGGGGAAAGTTATGGGAGAAGTTAACGGACATTAAACTTAATTATAATGACAAATGATCCGTCCCGAAGCCGAGTCACGACCTTCCCTCGGTAATGAACCGTCAAAACCCCTTTTTTTATCTGTATTTTCTGTATATTTCTATCCCTTGCCTTATAAGTAGATAAAAAGCTCTGGTGGTATTCCGAAAAAAAAATTTGACAAAGCGAATTTTTTTAAAGTGAAAAAAACATGACTGAAAACACAGATTTTTCGGTTTTAACTCTCTGACGAATTGGGGCGGTAATAAAGGATTACGTGAGGTAGGGAGTTTAGATTTAATTGAACTTTCCCTGTCATACCATAATCCTTTGTTGGGATTTTTAAAAAAACCTTTGGCTCTAAAATCTACTGAAGACAAAATGTTTTTGACAGTTCGCGAAAAGAGTTTTTCTTTTATTGGACGGTCCAGAAGGAGATGGAAGAAGAAAAAAAAAGGGGGGATGGGGGTAATCGCATTAGCAGATTTACGCTTTTCGAAACTAGGCGAGCGATGGAAACTTTTCAACGGAAAACTCGGCCCCTTTTTCGACCCCCCCCCCCCCCCATTCAATCGTGATAAACATACAAACAATATTTTATTGAATGCGTTTATTCGATTGATCAATATTCATCCCTTATTTTACGGAGTTATGAAGTGGATTGTGACTTTCGTGTGAAGCACCGTATGTACATAGAGAAGCGCTAGTTTCACTCAATGTTTATGGACAGCGACAACCCAAGGCTATTTTAATTCCGGCTGAGCAGTCTTCATTTTTTATGCCCCTGGCGTTTTTCATAAAACCGAATTTTTTCCTGTTTTATTTTTCAAATGATAGTTTAATTATAAATCACAATTTTTTTTTTCAGATGATAGGCGATTTTAGGGGCAGCTCTTTGCTCCCTATAACTCAAGCACTGATCGGCCTTCATGATCAGAGGTCAGCCACTCCTGAAGAACTTTATTCTCAGGTAATTCTTTTAATATTTATAATTCAAGTTTTTTTACTAAAACTCTACTTTTATGAAAATTGATCTATCTTTAGGTACGGCGAATTCTAATTATATTCGTTAGTCCAATTTAGATTGATCTAGGAAACCGATAGCCGAGGAAAACCCACTCGAAATTTTATTTATAACAAGTTTCGCGGTGTAGTTGGAGCCCTGGTTCTAATTATTTTCATCCCCCCCCCCCCCCCGTTTTTTGCAAATCTATTTAAAATCGAAGCGAAGTTAATAGCTTTGTTCCAACAGTAGTTTTTTCCTGGAGCATGCGCAGAATTATTTGGACGTCAATGACTTCAGATTTGACAGACCAACGATTTATACGAACTCATATTTGACGTCCAAATCCTCCTGCGCATGCTCAAGGTTTCAAACCAGTTTCAGTTGGAACAAAGCTAATGCTATAACCTCGACAGTGTTTCTAGGAAAACCTCTCGACCGCGTTTTTCATTGGATTTTCACCAAGATGTTTCGCCATAATGCATTTGACCATAAATAGCAGAAATCTCGAGTTCACCATAAAAAAATCGCCAACTCAACATAAAGAAAATAGTCGAAAACGTTCACTTGCATTTGAACATAATACATTTGACCATAAAGAGAGATGTGACTCTTGTTTCGACATAAAATTTGTCGTCTCAACATAACGCAGTTGAACATAAAGGAATCTTTCATTTTAAAGAACTTGACGTTTCGCCGTTTAAAAATCATCTCACCATAAACTAGGGACAGCGAAAAGCTAGCCTATTTTCGCAATTTATAACGCGATTATGGCTAAACGACAAAAAACTTGACAGTTCACCATAATGTAATTCTAACATCCTCGCGAGAGGAAAACATTAACCCCCTTGTGTCATAAAACGAGCTGATCTCATTGGCTGCCTTCCTGCTTTTCCTAGTTATGGTGAGATTAGGTTAGATTAGGTTATTCAGGACCTTGTGCACTCCGACTCCTAATGGATCTATTGTGCGCCCTTGTTTCCGGATCAGAAGCGGCAGGTGCTGTCCTCTGTCACTCTCAACCTTTGAAGGTGCTTACCGAGTCGGTCAGCAGACCCACCATAATGCGGATGTGGTTCTGCCCTGCCTTAGCAGGTCTGCTGTAAATCCATGCCTTGGTCCACTAATCTTGGCATGCCTTTGACCTCGAGCTTTATGCCATCTCGTCAAAGTAGCAGAGAGAGTTTGCCTTTTAAGCTCCTCACTCTTCACACTCCTAGAAATGTGACAGATGGGCTCAGGGCCAATGTGGGTCATTTCTGACCCTTGGGGGCCATCACGTCTACCCTTGCGCCCCGAGTGCCCTGGGATCCATGACAGCAAGACGGAGTTATCGTATCGTGAGATGCTTTATGTTGAATTGCATTATGGTGAACTGTTCAGTTTTAAGGGTTTTTTTTAAATCTTCAATTTGTAACTGGTATACCCTATGTTATAAGAGAGGGGCGGGAAGGGATAAATCATTGGTTTTCGTGCTCTTTTTACCGAGAAAACTTTGTTTTTGTCGAATCCCTCTTGGTTTTTCGAATCGGGCCCTCCGTCTCTTGTACTCCTCCCGGCATTTTCCGTGGAATCTTTCTAAAAGGATTACGACGAAACTATTCATCGGATTTTCTTATATAATATATTTTTGGAAAGAGCTCATCAAAGCCTACAAAATGGCTGACGGTTTTTATTGAAAAAATGTTTTAGTCGAAAAATAAAATTTCTATTTTCCAAAGGAAAACTTTTTCGGAAAAACTGCTCCCAAGACCGTATAGGCATTTCCAAAATAAGGAGAACGAGCTTTTGTAAAAAATTTTCCGACGAGTTTTAGTGCTCAAAAATAGGAAAGTAATTTTAGGGGCGAAAGTGCTGCGATCTCTTGTTTTTGAAACAAAATGCTCGGGCGGTATGATGGGCCTTAAACTTCGCTCTCTTGAGAATCTCGTAACTACGTCGCTACCATATTTTTGAACTGCAAATTTGTTTAAGTTTTTTAGTTTAAAATGCTTATTTGATTTTTAATTAAGTTAGTATTGAAAATAAGGTAGTGTAGGGAGGGGAAAATTGCCGAGTAGACTGAGCGTGTCGGGAGTGGGAGGTTTCAATTGGCCCTTCAACGATGTCTACAGTTTTCTCCGACGCGTTAATTCCCACGGTTAATTACCGGTTGAGCAAATCAAGGAGGCGTCGGCTTCTCTGAAAAGGCTCGGAAATAGGGGGGAGTTCATTCTACTCCGAATTGAATGGACAAAATTTATCCGGAAACCAGCTCTCCGTGTGAGAGGGAGGCTTTTATGGGGACCTGCTGCGGGCTTAAGCCGAATCCTGATGTCGAATAATAGATTCATTTGATCCTCCCCCTCCGTTTTAAATGAAAAGAGCCCCGAAAGGAAGGGGATAATTAAACGGTGAATTAATTGTATAAGGGATTAAACGATGAATACTTAAGATTAAGTAAACATTTGGAATAGTATTTAGTGAAGTAACCATTATCATTTGATTGGCCCAATTTTTCAAAAATTTTATATCGAAGTTTTTAATCATCCTTCTTTTTTTAGGCGAATGAAAAAAGGATCAGACAACGACACCCAGGTTAATATTTTATCGGCCTGTTTGTTTCCCTTGTCTTTCGCACTTTTTCATATTTTCCTTTATAAATAAGACACTAACATCCTCTTTTTTTTCCTCAAAATTTTTTTCTTTGCTTGTTTATCGAATAATTTATAACACAAAAGCAACTTGTTTTTCTAAACAGAGAGCTTTTTTTTATTTAAAAAATAGAGTTGGATGAGAGCAAGGTTATCTGATAAAAAAGGTTAGATTAGAAAATTAGAAATTGTGGGCAGAAAAGTGGCCCCTTTGCGAAGTGAAGATAAACGTTATAAGGAATTTTCTTTCTAAAAGAAAATAAAAAAGTCTTTTCCCTTTTCTTTTAAAAATAAAAAAATTTCTCCCGATATGTGGGGCCCTATGTCTTTTGAGGAACTCATATCGAATATTGAGAAATGATTTAGGAAAGTATTCGCGAAAGGGAGCCTTTTTCTTTTTCTCCATCGGTGACGTCCCAATATTCGTGGATTATGAAGTCTTCCTCATCCACGTGCAAAAGAAAGCTCTCGACTGGGGGGAGAGATTTTCTTGACGTCGAATCATCTTCCGATTACACGGAAATGATGGGAAAAAATTTTTTTTTCCACTCCGCACGATTGGATCTTTACAGATCGGAACAAAACCCGATTTCTTTTTTTAAATGAGGCGCTCCGGATACGAAGGGCGAACTCGACAATTTTAAAGGGGAAAAAATGGCGAACTCAACATAAAAATTATATGGGTGTATTCACCAAGAGGTCTAGAATCTGAAAATGAAAAAAAACTGACGTCGAGGGTATCACAATAACTTCTTTAAGGAAGATAAAAATTTGTCCAATGTCGAGTTCGCCCTTCGTATCCGGAGCGCCTCATATTCACTATAAAATTTTGATCTGGAAATAAATCAGTGCTGGTAGGTGGCCATTCGATCGCCTCTATCCGCTTTTTTTTCTGCTGAAGGTCTGTGCCTGATTTATTCTCGACGAAATGATCGTCCGAACATCACCCTCTCCCACGATTGATTCAAAGGGACCCTCCTCTTTTCACTTCACCTCCGAAAATTGGTCACATTTTCAAGCGTTTAATCCGCTCTAATAAAATTAGGTCAAAATTTGTGTCAATTTTTTTAAATAACAAAACGACTAACGCTTTAATTTTTCTTTTTATTTATTTAATTAATGGGTTGATTTCAGGGGCGTCCACGTTGGGCGAAATAAACATTGTATTTTAAAAATCAAATAAAATAATGGAATGAATTTTTATTTTTTTTAATCCTCTTTTCTCTGTTATTGACACCAAATTTTCCTTTTTTTATAAAAACGTGTCATGAATATATTAAAAAAAGTTTTTAAATAATTTTTTAAAAAAAGTTTGACAATATTGCTGCGCATTCTTAAATATTTAGAGGTAAAAATAAAATTCTTTGATGTCTTTGAAATGTTAAAATATTTAATATAAGAGGATCCTTTTGTCCAAGACCCCTTACGAGTGGAGGGAGGGAGGATGTAAAAGGGTAAGTAATTATAATGTGTTTCCGCGTCGGGCCTTAACATTTGTTAAAACAAATAAATAAAGTGAAAATCCTATCTCTGGAGATGTCTTGGGGAAACTGAAGAGCCCCCCCCCCCCCCCCCCCCCTTCCGCCACCGAGTTAAAAGCTTGTCGAGGCCATTTGCAATATTCAAGGGTATTAATCTTCCGGCTAATTTAAGCCCTTGGAGAACATTTGAAAATTTGACGTCAAAATACTAGCGTTCCTTTATGGAGTGGATTCTGATGGGTTTAATCGTTCTGAAACTTCCGTTTTCATCTTGAAAAGCTGTTAACCTTCTCACAGAGAAGTTGCTGTGATACTCTCCATGGTCTTTGAGACCCCGTACCTTTAATAGCTTTGTTCAGTTTGAAACTGGTTTAAACTCCTGGAGCATGCGCAGAAGGATTTGGACGTCAAATTAGACGTCGTTCAAATCGGTTTTCCGTCGAATAGACGTCGTTCTAATCGGTTTTCCGTCAAAACTGACTTCCAAATCCTTCTGCGCATGCTCCAGGAGTTTCAAACTGCGGTTGGAACAAGGCTCAATTTTGTAGAATTTTCAAGGGAGCTCCAAACTCAGATTTTTAGGTACAGAATGCTTAATTTTTTCAGGAGTTTCAAACTGCGGTTGGAACAAGGCTCAATTTTGTAGAATTTTCAAGGGAGCTCCAAGCTCTGATTTTTAGGTACAGAATGCTTAATTTTTTCTCTTGGGCTCTCTTCTCCTTTGTCAAAAATATGTAATGGACACTCTCCATGGTCTTTGAGACCCCGTACCTTTAATAGATTTGTTCCATCCGCAGTTTGAAACTTGTTTAAACTCCTGGAGCATGCGCAGACGGATTTGGACGTCAAATTAGACGTCGTTCAAATCGGTTTTCCGTCAAATCTACGTTGTTCTAATAGGTTTTCCGTCAAACCTGACGTCCAAATCCTTCTGCGCATGCTCCAGGAGTTTCAAACTTCGGTTGGAACAAGGCTCAATTTTGTAGAATTTTCAAGGGAGCTCCAAACTCTGATTTTTAGGTACAGAATGCTTAATTTTTCTCTCTTGGGCTCTCGCCTCCTTTGTCAAAAATATGTAATGGACACTCTCCATGGTCTTGAGACCCCGTACCTTTAATAGTTTTGTTCCATCCGCAGTTTGAAACTGGTTTAAACTCCTGGGGCATGCGCAGAAGGATTTGGACGTCAAATTAGACGTCGTTCAAATCGGTTTTCCGTCAAATAGACGTCGTTCTGATCGGTTTTCCGTCAAACCTGACGTCCAAATCCTTCTGCGCATGCTCCAGGAGTTTCAATCTGCGGTTGGAACAAGGCTCAATTTTGTAGAATTTTCAATGGAGCTCCAAACTCTGATTTTTAGGTACAGAATGCTTCATTTTTCTCTTGGGCTCTTCTCCTTTGTCAAAAATATGTAATGGACACTCTCCATGGTCTTTGAGACCCCCTTCCTTTAATAGTTTTGTTCCATCCGCAGTTTGAAACTGGTTTTGAACTCCTGGAGCATGCGCAGAAGGATTTGGACGTCAAATTAGACGCAGTTCAAATCGGTTTTCCGTCAAATTAGACGTCGTTCTAATCACTTTTCCGTCAAACCTGACGTCCAAATCCTTCTGCGCATGCTCCAGGAGTTTCAAACTGCGGTTGGAACAAGGCTCAATTTTGTAGAATTTTCAAGGGAGCTCCAAACTCCGATTTTTAGGTACAGAATGCTTAATTTTTCTTGGGCTCTCTTCTCTTTGTCAAAAATATAATGGACACTCTCCATGGTCTTTGAGACCCCGCACCTTTTATAGCTTTGTTCCAGCAGTTTGAAACTGGTTTAAACTTCTGGAGCATGCGCAGACGGATTTGGACGTCAAATTAGACGTCGTTCAAATCGGTTTTCCGTCGAATAGACGTCGTTCTAATCGCTTTTCCGTCAAACCTGACGTCTAAATCCTTCTGCGCATGCTCCAGGAGTTTCAAACTGCAGTTGGAACAAGGCTCAATTTTGTAGAATTTTCAAGGGAGCTCCTCTGATTTTTAGGTACAGAATGCTTAATTTTTCTCTTGGGCTCACTTTTCCTTTGTCAAAAATATGTAATGGACACTCTCCATGGTCTTTGAGACCCCGTACCTTCAATAGCTTTGTTCCATAAACTGGTTTAAACTCCTGGGGCATGCGCAGAAGGATTTGGACGTCAAATTAGACTTCGTTCAAATCGGTTTTCCGTCGAATAGACGTCGTTCTAATCGGTTTTCCGTCAAACTGATGTCCAAATCCTTCTGCGCATGCTCCAGGAGTTTCAAACTGCGGTTGGAACAAGGCTCAATTTTGTAGAATTTTCAAGGGAGCTCCTCTGATTTTTAGGTACAGAATGCTTAATTTTTCTCTTGGCTCTTCTCCTTTGTCAAAAATGGACACCTAAAAGTTATTGAACGATATTATTTTTTCTTCCGTTACATCCTTAAAATCGTTATCCCCAAACAATACTTTTGAGAAATGACATTAATTATAAATCGATGGGAAAGTTTATAGATCAGATAAAAGCACTTTTATTGGGACGTTTGGCCGTTTAAGAGTTTTGCCCAGGACGAAAAATGGCCCTAATCTTTTGGGGAAAGTTCTCCACTTCTTAAAGCCCTGAAGACTCGTAGATCTTATCTGGGAACCTATAAGAACTAATTAAAGATGTTACCTTTGGAAAAATGGGTTTTGTATTGTGGTTTGGTCTGTTCTGCTATCTTACGAGAAGAAGGTGAACTAAGTTTAGCTCTGGGTTTATAATTTTCCGCGGGTTTCCCGCTAGTCCTCTCTGCTAGGGAGGTTATTGATTGCGGAGGTACGCCTCGGAAAATGAAGAGCGCGGGTCGCGAGGTTCTCCCTCTTGTTTTTCCACCCTTTGCCAAGTTTAGGTGAGAGGCGGGACGGGGAGCGTTGGCGCCAATGCGGTCATCTCCCCTGGAAACTCGGAGCACGGCTTACATACCTAATGCCTCGCCGGAAACGTGTTTCATGTTTACTTTTACTCCTCCGACTAAATCACCTCTCCACGCTGTAAAAACTACGCTCACCAACATCTCTTGAAAAATTGCTGTTTGAGTTCTTGAAAATTTTACTGTTTCCTTATTTCTAAAAAACTTTTTTATCCTCTGCATCAGTTCAACTTTGACTTTACCTGTTTATTTACTGTCAGACTCTTCCACACAATTTTAAAATTGTATTTGCTGTTTTTCATACTTCATCAAAAAGTTATTGGCTTTCCGCAGTTATTAGGTGTTCAAAATGAAACTCAGCCACATGGTAAATTTGAATTTTGTAGATTTTAGCCGAGTTTCATTTTGTACACCTAGTAGTTCATTTTTTCAAAATTTTAAACATTTTAGGCGTTAAAGTCCATCAAAAGTTGACCTTCTCCGTGTAAGAAGGTTATTGAAGTATAACCATTAAGAAGGTTAATTTTTAAAGGCTTGTAAATCGTAAACCGTTACAGATATTGAAAAAATGCACTAAATAAAATCTGTTGGAAATTTAATTCTCTTTAATTTTTATTCTATTCATTTTTTCTCTAGGACGCACTGTTTTCAAGATAAATTTATTTAAAAAAAATATTTTCCGGAAATGGTGCATCCTAGAAAAAAAAATTAAGTGCAAATTTATAGAGAATTAAATTTCCTACAAGTTTTATTTATTAGGTGTACGAAATGAAACTCAGCCACCGGGTAAAGTTGAATTTTGTAGATTTTAGCCGAGTTTCATTTTGTACACCTAATAAAATGCTGAACGTCAAATTTGACGTCAGATATCTTCAGATTTGTCGGAAAAACGATTTGAAGAAGTCAAATATGACGTCCAAATGCTTCTGCGCATGCTCCAGGAGTTTCAAACTGCGGTTGGAACAATGCTAATATTGAGAAAATTAGGGAAGAAAATTGTCATATTCTACGAGGTTTCCATGGCTTAGCTGGTAGAGCAGCGGCCTAGTAACCCAAAGGACGTAGGTTCGTATTCCACTGCGGGCCTATCTTTTTTTTTTTTTTACTCTTTTCTCGTAGTTTTCTCCACCCTACATTTACGGTTTTCCAGACCCCATAGAGGGAAATTATGAACTTGGCCAATCATCAGTCTGAAGTTTTCACCAAGTTTTCACACAAATTTCTTTAGCCGGTGAAAAAGAATGTAACGAGGGCGATTTTTGAATTTCGAAAAAATGGCGGAGATATGTCTGTTTGAAATTTTAAAAAATTCGCTGCGGCCGAACCGTTAATCCGATTTTCACCAAATTTTCACCAATTACTCCTTATATTTTTTAAGAATTTTTGGTGTAAAAAAATTGCGACTTTTTAATTAATAATTTTTTTTAGTAGGGAGAAATTTCGTATTTCTACCCATTACGAGAGGCACATCCTTAGGCCAAAGAGCCCATTATTTCTACCTTGACACTTAAAAAAATTTTCGAAAAAAAAAAAATTTTTTTTGACAAAAAAACTTTGACAATTTTTCGAAAAACAAACTTGGAAAATTCTCCGTTATACTTCCCCTCCCATATACTTCCCACTCCGTTATACTTCCCCTCCCATATACTTCCCACTCCGTTATACTTCCCCCTCTATATAGATACTTCTGTTTAAGGAAGTTTTCGTTGGAAGCTCTTCAAACCAGTACTTTCACTAATTGTACTGATTGTACTGTAAACTGTACTAAGTACTGTTTTAAGAAATCCTCAATTTGGAGTCGTAGTACGACGAATTTGGTTTATGTTTTAGACAAATTGTTTAAATTGTCTGAAAAAGAGCAGTAATTTTTTATTGATAAATAAAACATACCCGTTCACTTGAGTGGTTCGTTCTAATATGCGATAGAAGAGTTCAGTAATCGGATATAGAACGTCTTCCTTCGAAAGCTTTTAGAAAGGATGAAGTGGGGAGGGCTTAGAAATAGAAAAGACGTATTTAAGGGGGAAGCTGGACCGATACCAAAGAATCCATGCTCACAAAAGAAAAAAAAAAGTCAAGAAAAAATACACTCTTCTCCCCAACCTCCTTGTTGCTTCATTCAAAAAGTCTGGGACACGAGCCAATACGGATTTCGTTCATTTTTTGCTTAAAAACGTCTTTTATAAATTATTTTTGCTTTTTAATTATTAATAATCGCTTTTTATAATGATTTTTGGTTAAATTATCTGAAAATTAGTTTAGAATAATTTAGTTCATTGATTTTATGAAGCACGATTTTGACCTAAAAATTAACATAAAGCTTTTTTTAAAATTGTTTGGTTGCCATAGTGATATCATTTACATATTAAGATAAAATTTACAAGATCTTTCATCCCACCAGGCTCGTCGGGAGTGGGGAGATGCCCCCGAAGTTACCCATGGCAACACAAACCCCTCTCGGTCATCTTCAGTCGACCTCCCGGGTCTACGGATTTACACGCGATAGCCGAAACTTAAAAAAAAAAGTCGAAAAGTGATTTTGTGATGGATTTTTTTAATTTGGTTCTGAGCGGGCGAAAACCCCAGACGGAAATAAACCTGTTCTGTTGATGCTTAATGAAGGTAACACCTGTTGCCGCCCTGCCAAATTGTCCCACATGGCACTTTCGGAATCATTTTCAACACCCATAAGGGTGAAAATTGTTAGATGACAATTAAGCTATTTTCTATTGCAAATAAAATTTTCTGGAGGGTAACTTACTAAGCTTTCCTTTTTATTTAAGTCTTTTGATCGACAAAATCGGCTTGAAGTCTTTTACTTCGTCGACGACTCCCGAAAGATTTGGAATCCGCTTTTCCTTTTCTACACTTCAAGTCTGACATGGATCCAATTACTCCTAACTGGTAAAAAGTTCCTAAATTTCGTCTTTATCGTTTTTCGTAAGCCGAAGCCCGAATAGTCTCAAAGTTGGAGAAAATTTTATTAAGTTGGCATTGTTTTTGACTTAATTTTTTTCCAACTTTCTCAATAATTTTCAGTTTGGCACATAGATCTCGGCAACTATTCAATTTGGCTCTGCTACCATTTTATGACGTTTTTGCAGAAAGGACCATATTTACGAGATGGGAAAAATCCCATTTTTAAATAGTTTTTTCACTTCATAAATCCAAGAGGTCAGACTGGGCGAGAAAATAAAACACTTTTTTGAGCGGACGGTTTGTTCCAGTCGATCGCTCTTCTTCCCGGTTTCCGTCCGCTCCAATAACCGAAGGAGCACCGAGAGAAAAGCCTGACGAGTATTAGCCATCCAGGAAATTGCTTTTCAACCCTCCCTTTCCACTTTATACGCTTTAAATACACCTGATTTATTATTATGCGAGTCAATCAGCGATTTTTAAACAAGTTAAAACAACCGTCAACTCAAACAAAAAGCAAGTTTCAAAACAAACGTTTCTTGCTTCAATAAACTATTGTCTAAATATAAGCTTTGTATATAATCAAACTTCTTTTTGACGTAATCAAGAAATTAATCAATATTTAACTCAAAAGAAAGTTATCTTAAGACCCTCTGAAGACGGTTTTCGGGAAAGAATGTTTTTTCCCATAGGGTGTCCATTGATTTTTCTGTGAAAAATTAAGGAATTATATTGACAACATGCAGAAAAATCAAAAAATTCCAGACAAAGCAAGATGAAACAGTACTGCCAACCGTATCTTCAGTTCAAGAAAAAAAAATCATTTTTTATTTTTAGATATTAGGTGTACAAAATGAAACTCAGCCACAGGGTAAATTTGAATTTTGTAGCTTTTAGCCGAGTTTCATTTTGTACACCTAGTAGTTCATTTTTTCAAAATTTTAAACATTTTAGGCGTTAAAGTCCATCAAAAGTTGACCTTCTCCATGTAAGAAGGTTATTGAAGTATAACCATTAAGAAGGTTAATTTTTAAAGGCCTGTAAATCGTAAACCGTTACAGATATTGAAAAAATGCACTAAATAAAATCAGTTGGAAATTCAATTCTCTTTAATTTTTATTCTATTCATTTTTTCTCTAGGACGCACTGTTTTCAAGATAAATTTATTTAAAAAAAATTATTTTCCGAAAATGGTGCATCCTAGAAAAAAATAATTAAGTACAAAATAGAAATTAAATTTCCTACAATTTTGATTTATTAGGTGTACAAAATGAAACTCAGCCACAGGGTAAATTTGAATTTTGTAGATTTTAGCCGAGCCAATTTAGAAAAATTGGCCCTCCGTAGGATTCGAACCCACGACCTATAAGTTACAGAGTAACACTCTTTCAATTGAGCTATAAGCTATGGAAGCCTTGAGTTTGACCTGGATATCTCCCAGTTTTCATTTCATTCTCTTTTTCCTCTCAATTTTTTTTAATGTAGTGTAATTTTAGGAAGACTGTAGCCTGCAGGCAGTGTTGGGCGTAATCGTAATCGCAATTACGATTACGATTACAATCGTATTGGTATTTTTTTCTGCGATTACGATTGTAATCGCATTTTTTTTAACGATTACAATCGTAATTGTATTATTTTTTGCGATCACAATCGTAATTGTATTTTTTTTCTGCGATTACCATTATAATCGTATTTTTTTCTGCGATTAAAATCGTAATCGTATTTTTTTCTGCGATTACCATTATAATCGTATTTTTTTCTGCGATTACGGTCGTAATCGCATTTTTTTTTCAGCAATTAAGGGCGTAATCGTATTTTCGTTAGCGTTTACGGCTCGTATATGACATTTTTACTGAGATTACCAGACCAAATTGCATTCAATGACGGTATTAATAATGTATTAATAATTACGTAATAATAATTACGACCGTAATCGCAGAAAAAAAATACGATTACGATTGTAATCGCAGAAAAAAAATACGATTACGATTATAATCGTAATCGTAGTTAAAAAAATTGCGATTACAATCGTAATCGTAATTGCTATTACGATTACGCCCAACACTGCCTGCAGGATAGCTCAGTGTTGGGCATGTAGCCCAAAAGTCGTAGGTTCGAATCCTACGGAGAAAATTTTTTTTGTACTCTTTTCTTCTTTCCTAATTTTCTCAGTTTAATAAAAATAAATTTATTAGTTGATGGGTTGTAGTTAATAATGAAACAATGGAAGTTACGGGGGGTTGTTTTAATTGCAGACGTATCTCGTAATTATTGTAAAAGTTTTTCCCTTGTTTTCTCCCCCATCCCACGTCGTCACCCTCTTTTTGTTTTATTTATTGGACAGCCGGGAAATTTACACGTTGATAAACTCGCTGTCAAAAACGTGTCGAGTCCCGAGAAGGGGGTAAAACTAATAAAGTTATTTTCGCCCAGGGACAAAGACGTTTTATGTCGGATTTTTTTCTCTCTTTAAATGATTTTTCCCGCTCAGAACCTATAGAGGATGATAGACTGGGTTTCGATCGTGAGGCATTCCCGGAGGCGTTTTTCTAGCTACGTCTACGCCCCGAATAAATTTCGAAAAAGGCGTCGGGCCACTCGGGACACCGCCAACTGTCCAGCCGCTTGCCCTTGTTGGTTTGTTCAAGTAAATTTTATCTTTTTTTTTTTTTTTTTTTTTTGAATAGATAACAAATATTATGAATTTTACGGTTTGTTTCAGAAGAACCGGTACGCGGATGATGATATTATGGATTCCGCACCAGTCAAAGACCACGAAGAAAGGTCGCCGCGGATAATCCAAGAACCTATTCACCTCAATCACTCCCCGCTGCTCAACAACAAGGTAAGCTTAGATCCTTCATAAGCCGACTATTTGGTCATATCTGCCCGTTGTGGTAGCCCCACCGTGCGGCGAGCACCCACCTCAGCCACAAGACCCAATGATTCCCAAAGTTTTTACCTTTTTCTTAACAGAGCCCCACAGATTCAACCCATCCCCTGGAGATCTTTATTGGTTAGACAAATATTAGGTGTAAAAATGAAACTCGGCTAAAATGTACAAAATTCAAATTTACCCTGTGGCTGAGTTTCATTTTGTACACCTAATAAATAAAAATTGTAAGAAATTTAGGTAATTTTCTATAAATTTGTACAAATTATTTTTTTCTAGGATGCACCATTTTCGGAAAATAATTTTTTTAAAATAAATTTATCTTGAAAACAGTGCGTCCTAGAGAAAAAATGAATAGAATAAAAATTAAAGAGAATTGAATTTCCAACTGATTTTATTTAGTGCATTTTTTCAATATCTGTAACGGTTTACGATTTACAAGCCGTTAAAAATTAACCTTCTTAATGGTTATACTTCAATAACCTTCTTACACGGAGAAGGTCAACTTTTGATGGAACGCCTAAAATGTTTAAAATTTTGCAAAAATGAACTGCTAGGTGTACAAAATGAAACTCGGCTAAAGTCTACAAAATTTAAATTTACCCTGTGGCTGAGTTTCATTTTGTACACCTAATAATTTTTAAAAAATGTAAATTCCTGGCAATAAGTTTTTTTAAATCTCGCATATACCCTTTTTCTAAAAAATAACATCCAGTTTTGCGCACAAAAAAACCTATTTCCCCTAAATAATCGTTTTTCTTCAACTAATGGCTCCTTAATGAAAACACGTCGTTTCTTTTTTACTCAAATAGAACAAAAGCTTAATTTCGTTAGTGGGGTTTAACGAGGGTAAAAATGCCTTTTTCGCGAAGCAAGTGTCCGCCTTGATTGCTTTTTAACTAGCCTGATAGCGTTTTCCTTCTTTTTACGATAGACGCTTTTCGGCTAAAAGCCCCATCGCAAGAAAGAAGACTTAATGAATTCTTTTTAGGTTAATTTTCTTCCCTTTTTTGTTTGGTTAATTGTTTAATTTTTAAGCTTTATTTCTAATAAAAGATGAGAGGAAAAGGAGTTTGGCGACAGTTGTTTGTCCTTTTTTTTTGTTCTTGAAAGTTATGAAGGTGTTTTTCTTTAAGAAAGTTTCCAGTTTTCGCTTTTATTATTGTTTTTCTGCTAACTAGGAAGTTTATTTACTTTAAAAATTTTTTGAAGAGAATATTTTATTTTAAAAAAAAGAAGTGATGTTCAAACTGAAAATTGGTGGGGTAGGTCAAGTACTTGAGGATTTCAACTAATTGAGCGGTCTTTCTCATTAAGATGGAAACCGCTGAGTTATTATTTTGTTCATAAGTTTTAACCGAGTTCCACTATGATTATTGAAGTTGGGGAATCCGATTGGAATTGCGGTAGGTAGGAGAAAGTTGGTATTGAGCGAAGTCGGGGGGGTCCGGCGGGAGCGCCTCCTGCAGCGCAACCGCGTGGAAACGGCCTCCTGGTTCCCCGTTCAAACGTTTCCCGGAGTCCGTCTCTTTTGCGAAAGCCCCAGTTCTCGTCCGCCTCCACGCCCGCCTCGACCGCTCTTTTTTTCGCGCTCACGCGGTACGTGCGCCGGTCAACCCCCCTCCCGATCAACAGGTAGAGACAACACCAAAAAACAACACTAATCTTAATCTCAAAATTATACACTCAAGTTTTACAACCTGAGTTCCTCACTTTGAAAACCACCAAGTTACCTCCCGTAAACAAACCGTTATTTATTATAAACATGCCTTTTTGTTGGTTAAGTAGCAACTTGCATGAAGCCTTAGCGGACGCTAAAATTTTTTATTTACATCCATTTGTCATCTGAATGGAGTTATTTTATTTTTGGAAACCAGCCAATCTTCAACAGTATTTACCATCAATCCTCAAAATGGCTCTCGGAAATATCCCCGCTTGAATTGTTAAAAAAAATTTTAACAGACATATCATGTTTGAGATTTCTGACGCCTCTATCCACTTAAATCAGCCCCATTTTAAACTTTTTTTTCTCAAAATAACAGACAATGTAGAATGCTACTTCCAAAATATGTTTCAGACATAGTTAATCCTGCTTAAAAGAGACAATCAAATGATCCTGCCAATAGGCCATAGAAACTGTTCTCCATGAATTTTGCCCTTTTTATTAGGTGTACAAAATGAAACTCGGCTGAAATCTACAAAATTCAAATTTACCCTGCGGCTGAGTTTCATTTTGTACTCCTAATAAATCAAAATTGTAGGAAATTTAATTTTCTATTTTGTACTTAATTTTTTTTTTCTAGGATGTACCATTTTCGGAAAATAATTTTTTTAAATAAATTTATCTTGAAAACAGTGCGTCCTAGAGAGAAAATGAATAGAATAAAAATTAAAGAGAATTAAATTTCCAACAGATTTTATTTAGTGCATTTTTTCAATATCTGTAACGGTTTAGGATTTACAAGCCTTTAAAAATTAACCTTCTTAATGGTTATACTTCAATAACCTTCTTACACGGAGAAGGTCAACTTTTGATGGACTTTAACGCCTAAAATGTTAAAAATTTTGAAAAAATGAACTACTAGGTGTAAATGAAACTCGGCTAAAATCTACAAAATTCAAATTTACCCTGGGGCTGAGTTTCATTTTGTACACCTAATAGAATCCTTTTCAGAACTGAATTTTCAAATACGAAAAATGGGGACTTCCTCAAATATTGTGATATCCTTGACAGTCTGTTTCTTCCTTTAGGAATTTCACCTTTTTTTGTTATAAAAAAAATTTAATTTTGACTTTTTTAAAAACATTTTGGGATTTAAATTTTAATGGGGAAAAACATGTAATTAGCGCGTTATACGTAAGGAAAGAAAATTAATCATTATTTCAATTGATCTCTTACTGTGATGTAATTTGTCGAATTGCGTCATCGAAAAAAGGGCGTTGTAAATGGAGCCCTTGGGAGAAAAAACGACAATAAAATAATTGATCTTTAAATTATTAGGTGTACAAAATGAAACTCGGCTAAAATCCACAAAATTCAAATTTACCCTGTGGCTGAGTTTCATTTTGTACACGTAATAAATAAAAATTGTAGGAAATTTAATTCTCTATAAATTTGTACTTAATTATTTTTTTCTAGGATGCACCATTTTGGAAAATAATTTTTTTTTAAATAAATTTATCTTGAAAACAGTGCGTCCTAGAGAAAAAATGAATAAAAATTAAAGAGAATTAAATTTCCAACAGATTTTATTTAGTGCATTTTTTCAATATCTGTAACGGTTTACGATTTACAAGCCTTTAAAAATTAACCTTCTTAACGGTTATACTTCAATAACCTTCTTACACGGAGAAGGTCAACTTTTGATGGACTTTAACGCCTAAAATGTTTAAAATTTTGAAAAAATGAACTACTAGGTTTACAAAATGAAACTCGGCTGAAATCTACAAAATTCAAATTTACTCTGTGGCTGAGTTTCATTTTGTGCACCTAATAAAATTAATTTTATTTGATAAAATATCGACTAAACTGTGCTCTACTATATACAATCATTAAATGATCAAAAACACCATTTCAATTTAAAAGAAAAGGTTTCAAAAGCGATGTAATAATAGCTTTGTTTGAAATTGGTATGAAACTCCTGGAGCATGCGCAGAAAGATTTAGACGTCATATTAGACATCTTCTTATCCGTCAAATCTGAAGTCATCTGACGTCTTTGACGTGTAGATCCTTCTGCTCCATGAGTTTCATATCAGTTTCAAACTTATGTTGGCAACAAATTCAAATTATGTTGGCTACAAAACAGTGGGAAGCGTTTTACTATCCAGATTCAGGGATTGTTTTACGTTAGATATTAAACATGTCAATTTCAGTCATAAATCTCAAATTTTATGCTTCAATTTTATTATTATTACGGCGTTGTAATAATAATGACCACAAAATATCAGTTTTATGGCAAACCTAGTTAAAAAGTTTTTTCTCCCATATAATTTGTTGAAAAAGGAAAAAGGAAAAATTTTGTTGATATTTATTATTTTGATGGCTTAAAAATAAATAATTCAAAAGTTTGAAAACGGTGAAGTAATTAATGATTTGGAAAAACTGCTTAGTTTGACCGTTAAATATGAAGGTATAAAAAAAGATGGAATAAGCATTTTTTTGTTCGTTTGTATGATTTACTCCGGGGGAGATTTAGGGCAGCGGTTTGTATCTCACGACCTTGTGACGTCATCAGTCACCACCCAAACCACCCGAGAGATAAACCCTCTTTTTTTTATTCCCACTTCGGACTATTTGAAACTTAAATGTTTTCTGTTTTTGGATTCCGTCCAATGTTGTATTCGGATTCTTCTACTTGAGGGAAGTTACAGCCGGACCCCTCGGAATGAGCGGACAGATTAATAGCGACTATAAACTACCCTTGTGTTCTAGACCTCTTTTTCTCTCGACCTTCCTGAACATCCCTTTTATTTGATAAATTATCAACTACAGGATTCCTCTGTTTAAAAAAAAGCTTAAGGAATCCTTTCAAAAGAAATATTTTCTTCAAAAACACCTAATTTCCCCCCAAAATACTTAAGTTTCACTCAACTTTATGAAATATCAAAAGAAGCCTTGACAATCTCATTTTGTGAAATACGATATAAAACTTTTTTAAATATGAAATTCAATTCAGAAATGAAAAAAATAATGTTGAACTTGATACTCTTGTCTTGAAAATCCTTGGATTAAACGGATAAAAGAGTGAGAAAAGTTAGAACGGGGAAACAGAAAAAAGTATAAGACTTTTTCCCTGTTTCTAAAGATCCCGGCACCTCTTCAATATGAATTATTCACCCCGACTTGTTCTACATGCTATGTAATTTTTTTTTCGGATAAAAAATCGAAGAGTAAAAAAAAAACTTTTTATTTTGAAAGGCTTGTTTTTCTCTTGTGAAAGGGGATAAAGAAAATAAAAGGACGACGTTTTCCAAACATCCTTCTCTTGTTGTTTTTGCTAAAAGCTCAATCTAAAAGTTAATTAAGACAGAAAGAGAAAAATATTTTACCCCGTGCGAGACTCGAACCTTCGATTTTGAATTATCAAAAACATTGGTGTACAAAATGAAACTCGGCTAAAATCTACAAAATTCAAATTTACCCTGTGGCTGAGTTTCATTTTGTACACCTAATAAATAAAAATTGTAGGAAATTTAATTTTCTATAAATTTGTACTTAAGTATTTTTTCTAGGATGCACCATTTTCGGAAAATAGTTTTTTTAAAATGAATTTATCTTGAAAACAGTGCGTCCTAGAGAAAAAATGAATAGAATAAAAATTAAAGAAAATTACATTTCCAACTGATTTCATTTAGTGCATTTTTTCAATATCTGTAACGGTTTACGATTTACAAGCCCTTAAAAATTAACCTTCTTAATGGTTATACTTCAATAACCTTCTTACACGGAGAAGGTCAACATTTGATGGACTTTAACGCCTAAAATGTTTAAAATTTTGAAAAATGAACTACTAGGTGTACAAAATGAAACTCGGCTAAAATCTACAAAATTCAAATTTACCCTGTGGGTGAGTTTCATTTTGTACACCTATTATAACCGTAGGTTCGAATCCCACTGTGGGAATAATTTTTATGTTTCTCTTTTGATCTTGGGGTTTTAATTTAAAAAGCCTCAAATATTTTGTAAATGTCACAGATTAGCGAGGTCAGAAACCGGAGGGTTGATATAAAAAAGTCAAGGTGAAATCGAGTCAATAAACTTTTAACGATTGATGCGAAACTTTTTGATTTGCCCCTTTTTCTAAAATTATTTTACGTTTTTCTGGAGGCTTTCCAGAGTAAATTTGTGTCCATCGATCCCTGTCGCGCATGAAAGCTGTCCGGAACGAGTGATATTTTTCCCACACTGGACGTTCACTTTTGTGATGTAAACTAATGACTAAACCCACCGATTTCAGAGAGATAAACCCGAAACGAAGGTCCCTGGATTATCTATAATCCTCCTTATGTTCTATTGAATAATTAATTTTTGGATTACGATTATTGTTGAAATTTATGACTATGTTGTAAACTTCAAAAAGAGGATGATTCATAAATATTCATAAGCTTGAAATATTCTACCTTTTGTCTTAAATCCCTAGCGTATAAGATTAAACCAAAAAACGTCTCCTTTATATTAAAAACTGCAGAAAATTGACAGCAGGTTTTAAAAAACCATGCAAACGGCGTTGAACTGCTTTGTGTATGCGGAGCTAATTTATTTTCTGAATAATATCACGGAATCTCGGAAGTTGGACAATCTGGAGGCTTATTGTACTGAGGCGAAAGTAAGGGGTGACTCCCCCTCCCCGGGAGAACTCCGAGGGCCTATTAAGTCCCTTCTCTGCTCACAAAGAAACTTCCCAATTTCGCTTGTACACGACTTCGCCTCCTAGTTGAAACTTGAAGGGAAGTGGTTGAAAAGTTAGCTTGAGTGGAATTATTTGTTCGGAAAATATGTTTTCTAAAATATCTGAATTCGAAAAGTCCAGCCAAAATCCCTCGGAGACATCGCTGCTTGTCGGTATTTTAACTGTATTAACTATACTACAAAAGTTTGGAACCATAATAGAAATTATTTCCGCGCGATCTTGCTTACTAAATATTTTTTTATTCACCATAAAAATGTCATCATTTTAAAGGTTCAACTGTCAATTTTATTAGGTGTACAAAATGAAACTCGGCCACAGGGTAAATTTGAATTTTGTAGATTTTAGCCGAGTTTCATTTTGTACACCTAGTAGTTCATTTTTTCAAAATTTTAAACATTTTAGGCGTTAAAGTCCATCAAAAGTTGACCTTCTCCGTGTAAGAAGGTTATTGAAGTATAACCATTAAGAAGGTTAATTTTTAAAGGCTTGTAAATCGTAAACCGTTACAGATATTGAAAAAATGCACTAAATAAAATCTGTTGGAAATTTCATTCTCTTTAATTTTTATTCTATTCATTTTTTCCCTAGGACGCACTGTTTTCAAATAAATTTATTTTTAAAAAATTATTTTCGAAAATGGTGCATTCTAGAAAAAAATAATTAAGTACAAATTTATAGAAAATTAAATTTCCTACAATTTTTATTTATTAGGTGTACAAAATGAAACTCAGCCACAGGGTAAATTTGAATTTTGTAGATTTTAGCCGAGTTTCATTTTGTACACCTAATAAATTGATACCAAAATCTTTAAAATTAAGCCAGTAGTTGTGGAGCTATCCCAGATTAAGGCGTGATTCCATTTGCTCGCGAGTGTAGTATCTCACAAGTAGAGCTTATGGAACGGGCGCAATGGCAGTTGCTATGTCCTCTCTCACCTCTTTCTTGCCCAGTTAAGGAAAACCGTATAACTTTCTCAAAGAGAAGTTATTCATCCTCCAAGGAATGAGTCTTTCATATTTCTTAGAGGTTATCTTCGTTGCCGGCCGAACGAAAATCGGCCTCTATGATTCCCAAGACCTTGACTTGTGGTGAGATTCATTATGTCTCTAGTAGCGCTCCGATGGGAACTATTTCAACTACTCCTTTGAAAAATCGTTGGGTGAGATAAGAGGATGAGAGCGTCTTAGTGGAGCACATTCATTTTATTCTATCATCAACTACGTAATAAAAAGCGATAGAAAATAATCTACACTTCGCTTTTTATTATCAAACTTTTTATAAACTCCTTGATTAATCTTTTTAAAGTTTTCCTCTTTAGTCAAGTTTAATTTTTGTGCACTTAACTTTGACCAAGGGAGGAGGAAAAGCTTTCATCTTTTTTTTTCTTTAGCGTTTCTTAAGTGGTTACTTGTAAAAAAAGTTAAAAGGGGAAAGCCACTACACGTTTTTGACAGGCTTGTTCTGAGGAAAAAATCCTTTGATTTTATTTTGTTGGTCAGGAAATTTAAAATTTAATGCTTTTTATTGGGCGTTGTTTGGTTTGGGGTTGGTGTGTGGGTGGTTGAGATTGTCAGTCGTATTAACAAGTGGGTCACCAGTGCCAACTATTTTATTTATAAAGGGGTGGGAGCATCCACCAGGAACGGTTCGATCGTTAACCTTTCCGGCCACTTGAGGGCTTTTTAGTTCGGTTGAATCCCGCTAGAAACCGTTGAGGTTCGTCTAATACTTTCAACCTTTGACCGCTACGAGTCACCACTCGTCAGAATTCAAACCTTTTTCTACTTTACCGACAAAGGCATGTTCAATTTTTAGAGGGGGTCGAGACGGGGGTGATGCCGCCGGAAATGTGCTCCCTTGTCCTATTAAAAGGTCCGCGGCGAATCACAAGAAATTGGTCAGATTTCATTCGATCGTCGATACTTTTAGCCTCACGGAATACACTTCGAGCTCCGCCCATCGGGTAAGAAAATAGCTTTTTTTATATTTCTCATTTCAGAATATTTATTTTCATCGTTGAATTTTTTAATAAAGTGGCTCCATTCCCGTGGCTCTCTTTATTGCGGAACGGTAGGAATTGCAAATGAGCGGACACCCTTCGCCTCTGATTTGAATAATTCTCCCACTATGGGCGCCAAAAAGGGAGGAGATAAACTTAGATTTAAAATTTTAAATCTTTGACCCAGAAAAAAATTCCTTAAAAACCAAAAAATCAATTTATTGTAAAAATAATCTCTTTTTTTCTTTGTATAGGCATACACATTGGAACTAAATAGCGGCGAAGATACCGAGGTTATTATTTATTATAAAATTTGAATTTACTAACCCAAAGTTAATGAAAAGTTTCTTGAAAGAAACCCTAAAGTTAAAATTTTTTTAAACAGACATATTTTTGACCATTTTTTGCATGTTTATCATCCTGGAGGACAAATTTCACTTGCTGTCTCCCAATCATTCAAACTAAAGAGAGGCTTTAGTTGAATTTAGACTTTCTAACCTGATTTTTTCTGTACAAAAATTTCAATCGACTAACTGCACGGTGATTGGTCCAGAGAAAAGCAACTTGCCCCATCTACCGACCATATGTCTAACCTCCTACTTTCTTCAATCGACTAACTGCACGGCGATTGGTCCAGAGAAAAGCAACCTTTGCCCCATCTACCTACCATATCTCTAACCTCCTACTTTTCTTCAATCGACTAACTGCACGGTGATTGGTCCAGAGAAAAGCAACCTTTGCCCCATCTACCGACCATATCTCTAACCTCCTACTTTCTTCAATCGACTAACTGCACGGCGATTGGTCCAGAGAAAAGCAACCTTGCCCCATCTACCGACCATATCTCTAACCTCCTACTTTTCTTCAATCGACTAACTGCACGGCGATTGGTCCAGAGAAAAGCAACCTTTGCCCCATCTACCGACCATATGTCTAACCTCCTACTTTTCTTCAATCGACTAACTGCACGGCGATTGGTCCAGAGAAAAGCAACCTTTGCCCCATCTACCGACCATATGTCTAACCTCCTACTTTTCTTCAATCGACTAACTGCACGGCGATTGGTCCAGAGAAAAGCAACCTTTGCCCCATCTACCGACCATATGTCTAACCTCCTACTTTTCTTCAATCGACTAACTGCACGGCGATTGGTCCAGAGAAAAGCAACCTTTGCCCCATCTACCGACCATATGTCTAACCTCCTACTTTTCTTCAATCGACTAACTGCACGGCGATTGGTCCAGAGAAAAGCAACCTTTGCCCCATCTACCGACCATATCTCTAACCTCCTACTTTTCTTCAATCGACTAACTGCACGGCGATTGGTCCAGAGAAAAGCAACCTTGCCCCATCTACCGACCATATCTCTAACCTCCTACTTTTCTTCAATCGACTAACTGCTCGGCGATTGGTCCAGAGAAAAGCAACCTTTGCCCCATCTACAGACCATATCTCTAACCTCCTTCTTTTCTTCAATCGACTAACTGCACGGCGATTGGTCCAGAGAAAAGAAACCTTTGCCCTATCTACCGACCATATCTCTAACCTCCTACTTTTCTTCAATCGACTAACTGCACGGCGATTGGTCCAGAGAAAAGCAACCTTGCCCCATCTACCGACCATATCTCTAACCTCCTACTTTTCTTCAATCGACTAACTGCTCGGCGATTGGTCCAGAGAAAAGCAACCTTTGCCCCATCTACAGACCATATCTCTAACCTCCTTCTTTTCTTCAATCGACTAACTGCACGGCGATTGGTCCAGAGAAAAGCAACCTTTGCCCCATCTACCGACCATATCTCTAACCTCCTACTTTTCTTCAATCGACTAACTGCACGGCGATTGGTCCAGAGAAAAGCAACCTTGCCCCATCTACCGACCATATCTCTAACCTCCTACTTTTCTTCAATCGACTAACTGCACGGCGATTGGTCCAGAGAAAAGCAACCTTTGCCCCATCTACCGACCATATGTCTAACCTCCTACTTTTCTTCAATCGACTAACTGCACGGCGATTGGTCCAGAGAAAAGCAACCTTTGCCCCATCTACCGACCATATGTCTAACCTCCTACTTTTCTTCAATCGACTAACTGCACGGCGATTGGTCCAGAGAAAAGCAACCTTTGCCCCATCTACCGACCATATGTCTAACCTCCTACTTTTCTTCAATCGACTAACTGCACGGCGATTGGTCCAGAGAAAAGCAACCTTTGCCCCATCTACCGACCATATGTCTAACCTCCTACTTTTCTTCAATCGACTAACTGCACGGCGATTGGTCCAGAGAAAAGCAACCTTTGCCCCATCTACCGACCATATCTCTAACCTCCTACTTTTCTTCAATCGACTAACTGCACGGCGATTGGTCCAGAGAAAAGCAACCTTGCCCCATCTACCGACCATATCTCTAACCTCCTACTTTTCTTCAATCGACTAACTGCTCGGCGATTGGTCCAGAGAAAAGCAACCTTTGCCCCATCTACAGACCATATCTCTAACCTCCTTCTTTTCTTCAATCGACTAACTGCACGGCGATTGGTCCAGAGAAAAGAAACCTTTGCCCCATCTACCGACCATATCTCTAACCTCCCACTTTTCTTCACAAACGATTTATTGATTTTTGTATATGGGTAGATTTTTGAGATTTTTTTTTAAACTAAAATATTTAGATTAGACATGAATATTAAAATTGTATATTTTTAGGAGGAATCAAGCGAAGGAGATTCAAAAGAAACAGAAGCAAAGGTCTTTGTTTTATTTTAAAATATTTCTAACAATTTTACTTTTTAAAAAATCTAATTTTTCTTTTTTTTTAATAAAATTATTATAATATCGACTTAACTGCACCCCTTTCGATATCTAAAGGGTTTTCGAGTGCGGGGAGGTTTTAGGATTAGAGATAGTAGACGGGAATAAGGGAAGGACGGAAAACGTAATTGCTGATGGTCCTTTTCGGACGATTTAATAACAAAACCGCCGAATGAAGCCCCAGGGAGGGTGTTAAAAGAGGGGAAATTGCCTTTTAAGATAAAAGAGGTTATTAGCTTTTATATTAATTATTTCCCTAAGATTTCAAACTATTTAAAAAAATTATTAAAATGCAATTTTTTGTTCTTTAGGATGAGTCTGAAGAGGATCTTGAACACATTCCTAAGGTTTTTTTTAAATATTTTTGTTTCTTCTAACCTTTTTTTCTAACCTTTTTTCCGTTTTCTTCTAATATAGAAAACTTTAAAGTCTAGTTAAATATAAACAGTTAGTTTTAAAAGTTTTCAAGTGTAAATACACACATTCCGGAAGAGTTTTCCATGCTTGGCAACTTCTAAAGAGGTTTACCGCTGAAAACTTCGAGCATTGCATTGAACGCGGCTTAAAGTTTAAGAGTTTTCCTTCAAAAAGTGCCCGTAGATGGGGCCTCGTGAGCGGGAAATCACGTTATGAACGAATCAAATAAGCGTAAAGTCTCGACCCGAAACTTTTCGCCCTTATTAGCTTTGGAAATCGTATCATTTTGACAATGATTTCTATAAAATTATCCTTAGAAGGAGGAAACGTCAAAAGCAATAAAGCACGAATTCGGCTCGTCAGGGGGAAAAAACTCCCTTACTCGACATCCTTTTTTTTCCCGTTTCATTCAATTTTCTTCCAAAGCATTTTCTTTCTAAAGACTCGTCCAAAACTTCGTCTTTACCCATCAAAATATGAAAATATCTAAGGAAAAGAGAAACAATCAACAAAAATTATCGCGACCGGTTTCGGCTCAATAGGTGACCGATTTTTCAATTTTTTTCTGTGAAACCGAGAATGCGGGAAGGTAGAGAAGACCCACCCACCCCCTCCCCCTGTTTTCTTCACAAATCGTCGCGTTAGTTCTAACACCGGCTATCACATTTTTAGGTTTTCAGGAGAGCAAAAATACTGATTAATTTATTAGGTGTCAAAATGAAACTCGGCGAAAATCTACAAAATTCAAATTTACCCTGTGGCTGAGTTTCATTTTGTACACCTAATAAATAAAAATTGTAGGAAATTTAATTTCTATAAATTTGTACTTAATTATTTTCTAGGATGCACCATTTTCAGAAAATAATTTTTTTTAATTTTATCTTGAAAACAGTGCGTAGAGAAAAAATGAATAGAATAAAAATTAAAGAAATTGAATTTCCAACAGATTTTATTTAGTGCATTTTTTCAATATCTGTAACGGTTTACGATTTACAAGCCTTTAAAAATTAACCTTCTTAATGGTTATACTTCAATAACCTTCTTACACGGAGGTCAACTTTTGATGGACTTTAACGCCTAAAATGTTTAAAATTTTGAAAAAATGAACTACTAGGTGTACAAAATGAAACTCGGCTAAATCTACAAAATTCAAAACCCTGTGGCTGAGTTTGATTTTGTACACCTAATATATTGGAATCAATGCATCACCTGTTGGCTAAATCGTGAACTGTTTTCTATTGGTAATAGGGTTAAACTACCAACGGAATTCGAAAAATTTACCATCAGAAACAATGCCAAACTCAAAAAATGAGATAGCCGGTGTTAAAACAACGCGACGAAATATCACATGAGAGATCAATATTTTTGACAAAAACTTTTTTGCCACAATCCATCATGAAGTCACACACAATCAATCATATTGACTGTTCTAATAGACTACTGAAAAAAAAATTATTTAGCTCGAAATACTGTGTTCTTTGTAAAGGGAAGATAATTAAGTAAATCTGAGTTGAATGTTTCACCATTTCCCCTTTCTGACATCACCTCTAAAACCAGAAGCGTTTGAAGAAGGTTTCCCTCTTCCCCTAATCAGTGTGGGTCGTGCAATTTCCTCGGGTTTCCTTCATATATTCAAGGGAGGGAAAAGGATTGTGAGTATTTACCAGAGTCTAATCCCGTCTAATGAGAAAGAGTCGGACAATCAAGGACTATTCCAATGAAAGGGGCTTCTAACGAGAAAAAATCTTCGGTTAGAAGTAAAATTTCACGGTTTTCGGTTATACTTTATCCTCCTACGGAGACTTTATTAATATTTTAGCATCTACATCACATTTTCTTCCATTAGAATTCACTCTATACGAAAAAAATATTATTCTCGAGAGATGTTACCCCACCAAAAATCCATTTTGTGGGCCTAATAATGAAAACTTTTTTCCCCGAGAGGATGAAAAATTTTTTTGCCAACGAGGAATAATTTAATCTCAATCTTCAGCCTCTCATCTTTTCCGGGAAAATATCCTAAGAAAAAAAAAATGAACCTCAAAATCTTTCACTTTAAAGTTTACGTTATTTCAGATTAAAAATTTTGAGAAAAAAAAATTTCCCTTTTTTTTCTCAGAATTTAAAAATTATTAAAATAATTTCCGAGAAGTTAAAAAAAATTAAAAGAAGTTAATGTTATTTTCCAACTTGTTGACTCCTTTTTAGTTCCTGAGTTTTAAAGCGCAGGATTCGACACCCGCGCCACCCTGTACCTTCTCACCCACGCATCCATCCCCCTTCGCGTTTTCAGTCCAACTCCAGCTTCCTGGCCGTCAGGAGCTCCGGATCCTTTTCATTATGAGCCAGAAATCACTCGTGTCGCCTCACGAACTTTATTTTTTTAAAGGATTCTATTAATTTAGGTTTGTCTAATTTTTTCTATAAACATTTTTTTGTTAAACGTGGTTGCAAGGCATGGAAATTACTAGGTGAAATAGGCCAATTAAAAAATACAATATACATTTCTACAATATTTTAAAACTAATATTGACCATAAATATACGTATGTACTAATCTTAAGACTGTATTTTAATTTAAAAATCCACGTGAGTCTAAAACCACGTGGAGCGAAGTATACTCCATTCTACATTTTATTTTAAGGGATGTTTCTTATCTATTTTTAATATTAAGAATTATTTTCCATTTTTTAAAAAACGATTTTTAGGCTATTCTATTTTAATTAAATTTGAAATAATTTATACATTTTTATAATTATTTTAGGGGTGAAAAAAATCACTTTTTACAATGAAAATTTTATAAAAAAAAAACGGGAAACTAATTTATTTCCCGTTAAGCCAGAAATTAAGGATCAATAGTGAATATGGCGTGAAAAAAAGGGGGTTGGTGAAAAATTGCCGGGTTTAAACGGTTGGAAAGGGAAAGATTGGGTTCGCGTGAAGGGACGCGATTTTTAGTGGGAAGGCATAATTATAAAAAGAGGGGCTTCTGGAATGAGGTAATAAAGACATCAACCTGTGACAGGAGCAAGAGTTCGGGCTTAAATTAACCCCCGTCCTACGTTCTCTTTTTTTTTCGCCTACCACATCAACGTAATCCCAAGAGGGAGTTAAATTCCCCACTTTTTTTCACCCGTTTTTAAACGCGAGGCCGTGATTATGCAGTCTCATGAAGAGATTTGGTCAGTTCATGACTGAAAAGGCTTTTTGGGCCAAGAAAAGTACCAGAACCTCTTGTCTGATATTCAAAATCGTCTTCAATCTAAATTTTTTTATTTAAATCCTGAATTAAAAAGAGAAAAAAAATTATAAAGCAAATCGTTAAAAATACAATTGTAATCATTTTTGAAAAGTTCAGGTAGAGTGGGGGAGAGTGACGTCATTGGAGTTTACCGCCCGCCCAATTATATTTGAGGAAACTCAATCGCCGGAGGCTTGGCGTTTCACTTTTTATCAGATTTTCACCTATTTCTTTCGTCATTATCTAGTATTTTAGGGAGCTTCTAGGTAGATTTCTATCCCTTTTTCCTAAGTTTCCGAAGTAGTTTCCCAACCCTCATGCCCATTTATTAGGTGTACAAAATGAAACTCGGCTAAAATCTACAAAATTCTTTACCCTGTGGCTGAGTTTCATTTTGTACACCTAATAAATAAGAATTGTAGGAAATTTAATTCTCTTAAAATTTGTACTTAATTATTTTTTCTAGGATGCACCACTTCGGAAAATAATTTTTTAAAATAAATTTATCTTGAAAACAGTGCGTCCTAGAGAAAAAATGAATAAAAATTAAGAGAATTGAATTTCCAACAGATTTTATTTAGTGCATTTTTTCAATATCTGTAACGGTTTACGATTAACAAGCCTTTAAAAATTAACCTTCTTACACGGAGGTCAACTTTTGATGGACTTTAACGCCTAAAATGTTTAAAATTTTGAAAAAATGAACTACTAGGTGTACATAATGAAAACTCGGCTAAAATCTACATAATTCGAAAGAGAAAAAAAAATATAAAGCAAATTTCTACGTTAAAAATACAATTGTTAATCATTTTTTTTGAAAAGTTCTGGCAGAGTGGGGAGAGTGACGTCATTGGAGTTTACCGCCCGCCCAATTATATTGAGGAAACTCAATCGCCGGAGGCTTGGCGTTCACTTTTTATCAGATTTTCACCAATTCTTTCGTCATTATCTAGTATTTTAGGGCTTCTAGGTAGATTTCTATCCCTTTTTCCTAAGTTTCCTAAGGTAATCTGTAGTTTTCCCAAACCCCTCATGCCCATTTTATAGGTACAAAATGAAACTCGGCTAAAATCTACAAAATTCAAATTTACCGTGTGGCTGAGTTTCATTTGTACACCTATAAATAAAATTTGTAGGAAATTTAATTCTCTATAAATTTGTACTTAATTATTTTTTCTAGGATGCACCATTTTCGGAAAATAATTTTTTTAAAATAAATTTATCTTGAAAACAGTGCGTCCTAGAGAAAAATGAATAGAATAAAAATTAAAGGGAATTAAATTTTTTGTACACCTAATAATAAAAATTGTAGGAAATTTAATTCTCTATAAATTTGTACTTAATTTTTTTTTTTCTAGGATGCACCATTTCGGAAAATAATATTTTTTTAAATAAATTTATCTTGAAAACAGTGCGTCCTAGAGAAAAAAAATGAGAGTAGAATTAGAGAGAATTAAATTTCCAACAGATTTTATTTAGTGCATTTTTTCAATATCTGTAACGGTTTACGATTTACAAGCCTTTAAAAATTAACCTTCTTAATGGTTATACTTCAATCGCAAGACGCTATTTACAATCAGGGGGGTTTTCGAGATTCACAGTATTAGGGAAGGTAAATGGAGTTAAAATTTAAGCATATGATAGACCCTAGTCGCTTCCGGAATCTCATCTTTGTATATTGAACTCGGATAATCCTATAACTAGTTTGCAAGGTAATTACTCCGTAGATCTATACATTCTAGTGGAACGTTAATTTCCCGGTTACCAGTCTATCGATGTTTTTACAGGAATTACTCACTAATTGCTTTTACGTGCGTTTCATCTCCGGTTTTATTTATTATTGAAAATTTGAGGCGCTCCGGGTACGAAGGGCGAACTCAACAAACGTAGTTACGAGATATTCGCATTTTAAAGTTTTATGTTACGGGCGAACTCAACAGGAAAGTCATGCCCTGGAATGGGAAAAGGAGTGGGGGCTGTGGACTAGGATGTGGAGTTCGCCCTTCGTACCCGCTCGGATATCGCAGTTATAGCTTTGCCGCATATCGATTTTTACGTATTTAAAGGGGAAAAAAGGGCGAACCAACATAAAATTATGGGGTGTATTCACCATGAGGTCTAGAATCTGAAAATTAAAAAAAAAATTTGTCCGATGTTGAGTTCGCCCTTCGTACCCGGAGCGCCTCATTTATCTAGGAACGCGGTAGCGTTCCGCCCCGCCAAGCAACACCCAGTCCGAAGACGTCAGAAAACGGTACCTACCAAGTGTATGTTTACTGGACGTCACGATTTGCGTTTTTCAGGTATCTGGATCTCGGCTCCCTGTGGACCGATCGACTTGAAATTTGCTACAGATTTACTTTGATATGATATGAGTAAACGCTGAAAATTTCAAGTCGATCGGTCCACAGGGAGCCGAGATATAAAAGTCTGAAAACCCGGTTTTTCGCCTTTACCGTGTTCTTCTTCTTCTTCTTCTTCTTCTTCTTCTTCTTCTTCTTATTCAGCTAGACAAGGCTACAGCCTCTCCTAGCGCACCGATGACTTGAAATTTTGCACAGAGCTTCCTTTCAACTTGAGTGCCTTTTGAAAGATTTACCCCGAAATCTTAACTTTAAAAAAGTTAGGAACAAAAAACTGAAATTTTAGGGTAATTTTAGCCACTTTAACGGGTACACAGCCTGGAGACAAGACCAATCGACTTGAAATTGTGCACAGAGCTTCCTTCTGAGTTTAGCAATGAGGACGAGTATAGTAATGAGGACGGATTTCGGAAATGGGTCATCCAGACCCTCAGGGTCAATTTGACCAGTGATCATTGTCTGTGGCGCCGGCTGTACACTGATTTACACCATAAGGTCGAATTTCGGAAATGGGTCTTCCAGACCCCTTGGGGTCAATTTGACCAGTGATCATTTTTCGATCGTCAGTTAGTCTGAGGCGCCTTCTGTACATCCGATTCCGAGGTCGGATTTCGGACAAATCGGATTTCGCGCGGTTCTTTTAGGAGTTTTACGATTCATTTGAATTTAAACTACAAAAATATGATATCCCCACAAAAAACACCCCGTGTAAAAAACACCCCGCCTCGCAAAATCCTTTTACATCAGCCGGAAAAAGTTGTGATATCAACTTCCCGCCCTCAAATGAGCGAGAAGAGTCGATACGCCCGAGTGGTAGGTACGATGTGAGAAGCATGATGCCCGTGCTCCCGTTTTCAATGCTCCCCTTGGCGGCATCGCGAAATGTTTGTTTACAGGGACGTAGTTAAGACGTGCTGTGTTCTTCGGGAAAAATCGTTATGATTCAAACACTCACGACATACGTAGATGAAGGCGTAGTGTCATGTGTGAGTACGGGGGGGGGGGGTATGTGTATGTGTATGGGGTGTATACTAGTGATTAGTTAGGAACTCAGTGATAACACAGTAATTCTTAGCGTTCCAGGACGTTCCAGGGCTTGATAAATAACGGCAATCACTGATACAAAGCATTTCGCGATGCCGCCAAGGGGAGCATTGAAAACGGGAGCACGGGCATCATGCTTCTCACATCATCGTACCTACCACTCGGGCGTATCGACTCTTCTCGCTCATTGAGGGCGGGGAAGTTGATATCACAACTTTTTCCGGCTGATGTAAAAGGATTTTTGCGAGGCGGGTGTTTTTCACGGGGTGTTTTTTGTGGGGATAATGTTTATTTTGGAACACGCAGGGTTATTTGGAGATTTTTTGAGGTTATACCACCCGCCAATCTTGGAAGTCTTGCGTGTCAGGGTCCTAACTAGTCTATTTAACTTTATTAATTTAACGCCCCTTCGAGTATGTAAATGAAAGCTCAGTGCGGTTTCCAGTTTGAGGAATTCAAAATTATGGTTTTCACCGCTTCGAATATTGATAAGGGAATCCCCCTCGTCATTCACGAAAGTCGAGACATCACTTTAAACTCCGAGTTTAAAGCGAAAGTTAGACCTTCACCGATACCGTCAATATTTGATGAACCTTTAAAACAATTTTACCCTTTTCCCTAACGTTTCTCGTCTTACCTTTTTCGACCCCCTTCCTCCCTATTTGCATAATTGAATTAGAAGGAGAGGGAATGCGACTGTTTTTAGATATCTCGACGATCTGCTTAGTTAAGCTCTCACGGTTTTTCGGGAGGCCAATTTGAAAGAAGTAGAAAAGGGCTCAAATTTAAATATTTTCACATTTTATAAACTCATTAGAAGTAATTCTTGTAATTAAAAAACTGTTTAAAAGTCTGAAGAAAACCCAAATTCGATAATCAGTAATACCCTGGTTAATTAAACGTCTTCCTCTCAATTTCGTTAGCGGACATGGGGTTCTGGTACTTTGCTAAGGCCTAAACTGCAAAATTCTACGGACTGCTTTAGTTTTGACGCGTGAATATCAAAGAAAGATGGAGTGTAGATTTAGAACAGCTGGATGCCATAGATTTTAAAAATGTGCCTTTGGAAAAACATGAGACTAATCAAAACTTTTCTTAAATCTACAGTGAACATGCATTTTAATGAGTTTTAAATAACTTCGGCTTTAATATCATGGTTTAAACTATAATTAGGACACTATATAAACTTAAGTAACGAGGAAAACTTGAGCTTTATTCAAGAAAGTTAATAATAATTTATAGAATATACTAATAAAGTAGATTTCGGTGAAAATTATTATCCGCTTAAAGAATGAAAATGGGGAGGCCTTTTTTTCTTGGAAGAAATACTGTAGAAACCATGTTTCGCGATAAATAAATTAAGGGGATATGAGGGTTTTAAGTTGGTTGCTTTGTACATATTTCGTTGTGAGCAACGGTTTTCGGTTTTTCCCTTTTATCTTGGAAACCGTCGCTCAAAACGAAAAAGAAAAAATGTCCTATGTAAAAGTTGTAGCTACAAAGATTTACTACATAAAATATTTTATTAGTTTTTTCCATCAGAGCAATATTTTAGGAGATATGAAGGTTTTAAGTTTTCAGACAGGCTCTGTAGGATTATTAGTTTTAACCTCATAACTCCTTAAATATTGATCTTACGCAAATAATGAATAAAAAATTTTTGTAGGAAATCTTTGTACCTACAACTTTTAGTTAGGACATTTTTTTCGTTTTGAGCGACGGTTTCCGAGATAGAAGGGAAAAACCGAAAACCGTTGCTCTCAACGAAAAATTTGCAAAGCAACTCACTTAAGAACCCTCATATCTCCTAAAATATTGCTCTGACGGAAAAAACTAATAAGATATTTTATGTAGTAAATTTCCGTAGCTACGACTTTTACTTAGGACATTTTTTCGTTTTGAGCGACGGATTCCGAGATAGAAGGGAAAAACCGACAACCGTTGTTAACAACGAAAAATTTGCAAAGCCACCAACTTAAATACTTCCATATCTCCTAAAGTATTGCTCTGACGGAAAAAACTAATAAGTTATTTATGTAGGAAATTTCAGTACCTACAACTTTTACTTATGACATTTTTTCGTTTTGAGCGACGGTTTCCGAGATAGAAGGGAAAAACCGAAAACCGTTGTTAACAACGAAAAATTTGCAAAGCAACTCACTTAAAACCATCATACCTCCTTAAGGAAATGACCTAAGATTCGATAAAAAGGGTGTCCAATGCTCAAAAACCTATTTTGCAGTGAATTAAAAGCTAAAGAATCGTAGAAAACGCAACAAAAAATCGGGTAAAAAGGAGGTTCCCCAGGCCAAAAATGAAGAAAACTTCCGAAAAGTCCAAAGCGTTTGAACAAAATTTTATAAGAGTCGGGTAAATCGGGTAAAAGGAGGTTCCCCAGGCCAAAAATGAAGGAAACTTCCGAAAAGTCCAAAGCGTTTGAACAAAATTTTATAAGAGTCGGGTAAATCGGGTAAAAAGGAGGTTCCCCAGGCCAAAAATGAAGGAAACTTCCGAAAAGTCCAAAGCGTTTGAACAAAATTTTATAAGAGTCGGGTAAACCGGGTAAATCGGGTAAAAAGGAGGTTCCCCAAGCCAAAAATCAAGGAAACTTCCGAAAAGTCCGTTTGAACAAAATTTTATAGGAGTCGGGTAAATCGGGTAAAAAGGAGGTTCCCCAGGCCAAAAATGAAAGAAACTTCCGAAAAGTCCAAAGCGTTTGAACAAAATTTTATAAGAGTCGGGTAAACCGGGTAAAAAGGAGGTTCCCCAAGCCAAAAATCAAGGAAACTTCCGAAAAGTCCGTTTGAACAAAATTTTATAGGAGTCGGGTAAATCGGGTAAAAAGGAGGTTCCCCAGGCCAAAAATGAAAGAAACTTCCGAAAAGTCCAAAGCGTTTGAACAAAATTTTATAAGATTCGGGTAAACCGGGTAAATCGGGTAAAAAGGAGGTTCCCCAAGCCAAAAATCAAGGAAACTTCCGAAAAGTCCGTTTGAACAAAATTTTATAAGAGTCGGTAAGAGTCGGGTAAACCGGGTAAATCGGGTAAATCGGGTAAAAAGGAGGTTCCCCAAGCCAAAAATCAAGGAAACTTCCGAAAAGTCCGTTTGAACAAAATTTTATAAGAGTCGGGTAAATCGGGTAAAAAGGAGGTTCCAAAAATCAGGCCAAAAATCAAGGAAACTTCCGAAAAGTCCAAAGCGTTTGAACAAAATTTTATAAGAGTCGGGTAAACTGGGTAAATCGGGTAAAAAGGAGGTTCCCCGGGCCAAAAATCAAGGAAACTTCCGAAAAGTCCAAAGCGTTTGAACAAAATTTTATAAGAGTCGGGTAAACCGGGTAAATCGGGTAAAAAGGAGGTTCCCCAAGGCAAAATCAAGGAAACTTCCTTATTTAAACAAAATTTTATAAGAGTCGGGTAAATCGGGTAAAAAGGAGGTTCCCCAGGCCAAAAATCAAGGAAACTCCCGAAAATTCCAAGGCGTTTGAACAAAATTTTATAAGAGTTTCATGAATTTATTTTTCTAAGTGCTCGTATATTATTCAAAAATGTAGCACAAGAGCTGCGCAGAGAAATGAGAAAGTTATTTCATTTAAGACCTTTAGTTTATTAAACTTTTCGACTAAAGGCGGTTTTCATTTCAATTAGTTTTCGGCGTGACCCATGCCCGGAGGCTTGTAAAACCGCGTTTCCAAGTAGAGGCATTAGGGCTCGGCATTTGTCTCTGTCATGTGGAGGGAAAACCACGAGGTGGGGAGGATTTTAATAAAATGAAAACCAAATTCCAACGCCGCTTTTTCCATTTTTTAAAAACATCAATTTTTTTTACCCTGGGGTAAAACGGGCAATAACGTTTCCCCGTGTAGCCTTTTTTGCTTGAACGACTGTAATCAGGCTTAATCCGTGTATTATAAAACAATTAGGGGCCTAATACAAAAAAAGGGCCTGTTTGTTATGTATCCCTGGGTAATGATCTATTTGCTTTCCGCCCTTGATTATTCAAGCGTGCTTTTTTGATTAATGTTTGCCCTTATTTTATAAAATCTTTTCATTTCAATGGATTTTTGAAAATGTCCCCTTTTTGATATTTTATTAAATGAACCGTCCTCGAAGAATAATCACTTCTTTAAAGAATCTCGAAACACGGATATAATTACGAACTCCCTCGAGACGTTTTCGAGAGGGAAAATCTAGACCTAAATTAGGGTGAAAAGGCCTCGGAGTTGGGTGTGCGGTGTGCGGTTCACGGAAAAGAGGCGAGGGTTAGAAGAGGTAGAAGAGGGAGGGAAATTACTCTCGCATCATGTCTTTTCATCAAACTTTCTAAACCCCATCCGCGGACAAGAGTAGATTAAAAATATAAAAAACACATTTTTTACAAAGTCCCGATGGGATGATTTCCATCAAAAACTGCTCTAATGTTAAAAATATCGAAAGTATTTCGAGATTGAAATTTTTTATTTTTACAAATTGAAGATATTTAGGCGACTTTTATGCACTTTAGAGGTTGTAAACACGAATGAAATATTCATTGAGTTACCGTACCGAATTTCTATTTGGGTAAACACCCCTTCCAACGAGTATAGGGTAGTTTTCCTCGATTTTTGGTGTAAAAACACCCATTTTAATGATTTTCTAAGCAGTAAGCACCCCTTCCAACGATTTTAGGGTAATTTTCCCGGATTTTTGGTGTAAAAACACCCTTTTTATTGGGTTTCTAAGCAGTAAACACCCCATCTAACGATTTTAGGGACATTTTCCTCGATTTTTGGTGCAAAAACACCCATTTTATTGTGTTTCTGAGCAGTAAACACCCCTTCTAACGAGTTTAGGGTAGTTTTCCTCGATTTTTGGTGTAAAAACACCCATTTGAATGATTTTCTAAGCAGTAAGCACCCCTTCCAACGATTTTAGGGTAATTTTCCTCGATTTTTGGTGCAAAAACACCCATTTTTTGTGTTTCTGAGCAGTAAACACCCCTTCCAACGATTTCAGTGTTATTTCTCGATTTTTGGTGTAAAAACACCCATTATATTGGGTTTCTAAGCAGTAAACACCCCATCTAACGTTTTTAGGGTCATTTTCCCCGATTTTATGTGCAAAAACACCCATTTTATTGTGTTTCTGAGCAGTAAACACCCTTTCCAACGAGTTTCGGGTAATATTCCTCCCTTTTTACAAAGTGGCCGAAGGGATGATTTCCATAAAAAAAATTGTTCTAATGTAAAAAATATCGGAAGTATTTCGAGAGTGAAATTTTTTATTTTTACAAATTGAAGATATTTAGGCGAGTTTTATGCACTTTTGAGGTTGTAAACACGAATAAAATATTCATTGGGTTACCGTACCGAATTTCTATTTGGGTGTCTCTATAAAAATTGGAATTCAAATGCGAGGCTGAACCCGCGTAAGGGTATATACAAATCTACTGAATAATATATCTTCAGGTTTCCTCCAACGGCCGGAGACCCTCTTATGTATCCAGGATTGCTCTCGGGCTTTCCCTCTCAACCTCGGTTCACCCTCCTCCTCCTCCGCCCACGTGCCGCAAAAACCCAATCATCAACACACTAAAATTCATGAGCTTTCCAACGCAGAGGAAACGAGTTTCAGATCGGTTGGAAAAGAAGTTCTTAAAACAAACTTTGAATAATAAAACTGAATCAGAATTGACTTTTTTTGTAGTACGATAGCAACGCAGATATCAGAAGTGGGATTAATATAAGATCCACCTGCATTTTGTGCGATATCAGAAGTGGGATAACCGGTGTAAGCTCTAGAGGGAGGTGTCCCTTTGTTCTCCCGTTGCTTTTCTGGTCTAAACGACCCGTTTTCTGGGATGTTTGGTCATTCAACATCATTTCGAAGTCGTTTTCCTCGATTTTTTGATCTAGACAAACCGGTTTATTAGGTGTACAGGCGTTCATTTTTCTCGATTTTTGATGTAAGACACCCATTTTATTGTGTTTCTGAGCAGTAAACACCCCTTCTAACGAGTTTAGGGTCATTTTCTTAGATTTTTGGAGCAAAAACACCCATTTTATTGTGTTTCTGAGCAGTGAATACCCCTTCTAACGAGTTTAGGGTAGTTTTTCTCGATTTTTGGTGTAAAAACACCCATTTTCTTGGGTTTCTAAGCAGAAAACACCCCATCTAACGATTTTAGGTCATTTTCCTCGATTTTTGGTGCAAAAACACCCATTTTATTGTGTTTCTGAGCAGTAAACACCCCTTCTAACGAGTTAAGGGTAGTTTTTCTCGATTTTTGGTGTCAAAACACCCATTTTAATGAGTATCTATGCAGTAAGCACCCCTTTTAACGATTTTAGGGTTATTTCCCTCGATTTTTGGTGTAAAAACACCCATTTTAGTGGGTTTCTAAGCAGTAAACACCCCATCTTATGATGTCAGGGTCATTTTCTTCGATTTTTGGTGCAAAAACACCAATTTTTTTGTGTTTCTGAGCAGTAAACACCCCTTCTAACGAGTTTTGGGTAGTTTTCCTCGATTTTTGGTGTAAAAACACCCATTTTATTGGGTTTCTAAGCAGTAAATAGTAAACACCTCATCTAACGATTTTTTGGGTCATTTTCCTTGATTTTTAGTGCAAAAACACCCATTTTTTAACGTTTCTGAGCAGTAAGCACCCGTTCCAATTGTATATGGTTATTTTCCTCCTTTTTTGGTGTAAAATCACCCTTTTTATTGGGTTTCTAAGCAGTAAACACCCTATCTAACGATTTTAGGGTCATTTTCCTCGATTTTTGGTGCAAAAACACCCATTTTTTTATATTTCTGAGCAGTAAACACCCTTTCTAACGAGTTTGGGGTAGTTATCCTCGATTTTTGGTGTAAATACACCCATTTTAATGAGTTTCTAAGCAGTAAGCGCCCCTTCCAACGATTTTAGTGTTATTTTCCTCGATTTTTGGTGCAAAAACACCCATTTTATTGGGTTTCTAAGCAGTAAAACCCCATCTAACGATTTTAGTGTTATTTTCTCGATTTTTGGTGTAAAAGCACCCATTTTATTGTGTTTCTGAGCAGTAAACACCCTTTCCAACGAGTTTCGGGTTATATTCCTCCCTTTTTTACACGATAGTTTTTTTTCTTCGGCATTCCGGCCCCTAAACTTCCTTCCCACCCAATTTTCTCTTTTTTAAAATGTTAAACCTTCTTATTTCCCAGTGACTTTTCGTGCTTTTTTGATACCTTTGACCTCAACTCAAATGCTTTAACTTCCATAACTTGATTCTACAATCATTTATTTTTAATGGCTATTTTTAACATTTATTGCATTATGAAATAGTCGTATCACGGACGAAAAGAAAGAAAATTAAACTTTAAGAGCGAGGGCTGTCAGCTTATTACATTCTCTCATGATTTATCGCCAGGCACATATTGTTTATTTATTTTTATATAGCCGACGATTTAAAAATAAATAATACCAAGCTGAATTTTCATCAAAAATTCATCAGAAGGACATAAAATACATATTTATCTGATGGTTTTCGGGCGAAGGGATATCTACTTGACAAAATTCCATCGAGTACAGCAGCCTCCCGCGCGAATTGATTTCCATATTAAAATATATGGTAATGAACATTAGTCTCGCATTTAGGTAATTTCTCATTCCATCCGTGACCCTTTATCTCGTAGCCATCAATATCAAAAGCAGATGGGTTCATATCCTATTTATACTCAAAAAAAAATTTGTGAAATTATTATTCCAGGAAAAAAAATGTCAAATTATCTTTGGAAAGATTAAAAAAATAATTAATTTCAATAATTACTTTTTTTCTAATTTTTTTAATCAACCCTTTGCTACTTATGGAAAACTGATGTCGCCATCCTAAAAGCGCCATATTGAAAAAAGTTTAAAAAAAGATTTATTATAAAATATAATAGGGATAAAAGGTTGGTTGTAACTTTAAAAGGGTCTATCGAAGCTTCTAGATTTTAAAAGAGGAAAAAAAAATACAAAATAAACTTCAGACCCTTTTAATCAACCAAGTTTACTATCGGATGGTTTATAAAAAAAATTCATAAATATCGTAATCTACCAAAAAGTGTACCTGTTTTCTTTTATATAGGGTATTTTTGAAGAGCTATTATGGTTTTAAGTTCTGTATACTTTTATTACCTACCCTATAAATCCCCGGTTCAAGTAAACCCCCGAAAAAATATTTTACGACCTCTTATTGGATAATATTTCATGGATTTTTACGATTTTTCTTAAATGCCTTGCAGCCATGGGGAAAAAAGAGAAGATTAGGCATAAAAGGTTTTGTTTTTTTAGAAGTACATCGATTTTTCCATGGACAGATGGGTCTTGACGAAAAGAAATTGGCGCGGTTGAGAAAATTCAGGTTCTTCGGTCGCGCTAAGGTCTACCTTCTGGTCAGATGGCCACAACTGGTAAAAAAAATTTTTTTTTTCCAAGTAGGGATTTTTATATTTTATAGTGTATAAACGTATAAATCTAGAAGGATTAGATTATTTATAACGGTAAAAAAAATTTAAAGAGGGGAAAATATAAATAAAAAAAAGGTGGGCGCAGGTGTCGGTAGGTTTAAACACGCGGAATCCCCTTGCCTCGCCCCTTGACATCGCACGCTCACGGTTTTACCTCAAACCCATTTTCCCACCCTCGTCGCAGTTAACGTTAAGGCTTCTGGATTGCGAAATTGTCGCCTCCCTCGAATTTTCCCAACGCCCTAAAATATAAACGGAAAAAAAAATTTTCTCTCTCTCATTCCGGACTGTATATTTTTTTGCCGAAGGGCAATGCTGTACCAACTGAGCAGAGGTGATCTGGGTTCTTATCCTACCTGTTTCCCCACTACTTCTTTCCCTTTTCCCTACAATGTTACTGTAATCACACATTGGGGTTGAATCCAGAAGATTCTATTGGCTACTGCGATGCCGACAAGTTGGCAATGCTGTCACAATGTCCTGGATTGCATCGAAGGCTAGTAAAACACATAGGATAAGGACCCCAGAATAAAGGGAAATCACCTTGACTTCCATAGCTCAGTCGGTAGAGTGAGCGAGTTACCCAATGGTCATAGGTTCCAATCCTACTGTGGGCCTAACAACTTTCTACTCCGAGAACAAAGCCGGATTAATGCCGGATTCTCCCTTCTCGGGGGAAGAAAAAACGGAATTCAAAGAACTGAGTGTATACGTGTCGACATAACACGGTTCGCCATAATGCATTTGACCATAAAATAGCAAAAATCGCGATTTACCGTTCACCATAAAAAATCTGCAACTCAACATAAAGAAAATAGTCGAAAACGTGCACCATAATGCATTTGACCATAAAATAGCAGAAATCGCGAGTTACCGTTCACCATAAAAAATCTGCAACTCACCATAAAGAAAATAGTCGAAAACGTGCACCATAATGCATTAGACCATAAAATAGCAGAAATCGCGAGTTACCGTTCACCATCAAGGGCCCTGAGCCCTTCTGTCACATTTCTAGGAGTGTGAAGAGTGAGGAGCTCAAAAGGCAAACTCTCTCTGCTACTTTGACGAGATGGCATAAAGCTCGAGGTCAAAGGCATGCCAAGATGTTCATTAGTGGACCACGGCATGGATTTACAGCAGATCTGCTCAGGCAGGGCAGAACCAAAGTCCGCATTATGGTGGGTCTGCTGACTGGCCACTGTAAACTCCGCAAGCACCTTCAAAGGTTGGGAGTGACAGAGGACAGCACCTGCCGCTTCTGCTTGGAGGAGGAGGAGACGGCGGAGCACGTCCTCTGTTATTGCGAAGGCCTAGCACGGCTGAGGTTCATGGATATAGGGGAAGAGAAACCCAGTTTATCGAACTACACAAAGAGACCCCTGTCCAGCCTCTGGAGGCTAATTAAGAGCCTGGGGCTTGATGGGGAGCTCTGATTAGGAAACAAGGGCGCACAATAGACCCATTAGGGGTCGGAGTGCACAAGGCCCCAAAAACCTAAATCTAATCTAATCTACCGTTCACCATAAAAAATTTGCAACTCAACATAAAGAAAATAGTCGAAAACGTGTACCATAATGCATTTGACCATAAAATAGCAGAAATCGCGAGTTACCGTTCACCATAAAAAATCTGCAACTCAACATAAAGAAAATAGTCGAAAACGTGCACCATAATGCATTTTAACATTATCATTCTCATCATAATGAAGAGATTTATAACACATGTCTTTTCGACATAAAATTTGTCGATTCAACATAACGCAGTTGAACAAAGGAAACTTTCATTTTCTTTAAAATAAAGTTCTTTAACTTTTCGTTTCCCCATAATACTGCTTTTGTCGTTTGGGCATAATACATCTCGCTATAAAATAGGGACAGCCAAAGAGCAAGTCTATTTTCGGCGTTTAAAACGCGATTATGGCGAAACGACAAAAACCTTAAAACTTGACAGTTCACCATAATTCGGACATCCTCGCGAGAGAAAAAAAATTAACCCCTGGTGTCATAAAACGAGTTGATCCCATTGGCTGCCTGCTTGCTTTTCCTAGTTTATGGTCAGATGCCTTATGTGGAATTGCATTATGGTTAACTGTCAAATTTTAAGGTTTTTTTCGTTTCGCCATAATCGCGTTTTAAACGGCGAAAGTAGGCTTGCTCTTTCGCTGTCCCTAGTTTATGGTGAGATGTATTATGCCCAAACGACAGAAACAGTTTTATGGCGAAACAACAAGATTAAAGAGCTTTTATGGTGAGAAGCGTTATGGTGACTTGCACTTTTTTATGTCGAAATGAATTTAATGAAAAAGTCCTTTATGTTGAAATGCATTATGCTCAAAGCTTTTGAATTTGAGAGCTTTATGTTCAATTATGCGGAAACGCATTATGGTGAACTGCAGATTTTTTAGGTTGAAATGCAGATTTTTTATGTTCAGCTGCTTTAGGGTGGAATGCGATATGTTGAACGGAGTTCTCCCAAAGAACTATTATTACATTCACCCTCTTGTAAAATTTCGTTTATCGCCGATCATTGAACAACCGCGTTAAAAAGCGATCTCATATCCAAAAATTCACGCGTTTCTACTGAAGTTTCAATTTCCGGGCTCGAATCGAAAAGCCATAACGCGTTTTTTAGTCGAGGGTGAAATAAAAATATAAAAGGGAGGTCCAGCTGAATAGAATTACATTCTCCTAATCTAAAAAACCCTTATACAGCAGTATCAAGTTGTTTAAAACAATAAAATTAGAGGAACAGAGGAAAAATATTAATTAACTCCTATTTTCAATTCCATTAATGCATAAAATCTATTTTGGTCAATCCTCTCTAAATTCGTTTAATTGAACTAATGTATTAATAGTACATTTGTTTGAATTTTCCTTAATATTCCATAAAACATAATAAATGTGTTTTAAAAGTCGACAATGGTATTTGGGATTAAAGCTTCTGAATAATCACGTTGAAAGCTCACTTCGGGTTGATTAGAACAGAATGGATCCGTGTCCAAATCTGCGGAAGGACTCTCCGCCAGTAGCGTTTAGCTCTATCCGTGCGTGTATACAGCTGCGGAGAATGTTCCGTTTGAAATAACATACGAAATAAACTTTAGGGGGGATACAAAAAAAATGTTTTCCACGATTTTTCTTACCCTCGATGTCCGGTACCCTTAAATTTGCATAATAAATTCTCAAAGCACCTGCGAACGGCCATTGCTTGTGATTAATTATTACCTTAGTCATCCACCCTCTTTTCCAAACGACCTTTTATAGCCCTTGAATTATAAAAATGATGAAGGCTATTGCTTTCCGGAGCCTCCCATGTCAATAGCCATTTTGAATTAAATATTAATTAACTTTTTCAATCACAGCCACTTAGAGTGGACGTGGAAACCTCCCAACTGGTTATTTTTTAGCTTACAAAAAAGTCCGAAAATTATGGAAAAAAAAATTCCACCTAAAAAGCCTGAAAAAATCGCGCCAACGCAGAGTGGAAACTTAATTTTGTCCCTCCAGGTAAACTCAAAAACAAATCTCGATAGAGAATAAAGCTAAATTGAGGCGCTCCGGGTACGAAGGGCGAACTCAACAAAACGTAGTTTCGAGATATTCGCATTTTAAAGTTTTATGTTACGGGCGAACTCAACAGAAAAGTCATGCCCTGGAATGGGGAAAGGAGTGGGGGTTATGGACTAGGATGTGTAGTTCGCCCTTCGTACCCGCTCGGATATCGCAGTTAGAGATTTGCCGCGTATCGGTTTTTACGTATTTAACGAGGAAAAAGGGCGAACTCAATATAAAAATTATAGGGTGTATTCGCCTAGAGGTCTAGAATCTGAAAATGAAAAAAAAATTGTCCGATGTTGAGTTCGCCCTTCGTACCCGGAGCGCCTCAATTGTAACCCCTTCATTTTGGGTCTTGTTTCTGAATCTTTTGTGTTTGGCAGCGTTTCGCCGCCCCCAAAAAAGTTAATTTTGCTATCTCGCTTGGACGTCTCATTACAACCCTTCTTAATTTTGAGCGTAGATTACAAATCTTAAAACGGTTTTTCGATTGCGCATGCGCAGAACGTCCAAAACGCGAATTCCTCTTTAAAACGGCCAAAACTTCCTTGACTTAAATAGGAACCCCTTTTTTTTTATTGCAGTTGCGAATTTTACAGGCAATTTCACGTAGAAAACACCCTTTTTTTTTCGGAATATTTTTCTAGCCAAAATGAATAAACTCGGCATGAGATCCTTGCGAAACTGCCTCCATTTTTTTTTTTCATTTTTTGGAAATAATTTCCTGAAAGAAATTATTGTGATACCCTCCACGTCGGGTTTTTGGGGCCCGTAGGGTAAATTCGAATATGGATCTACACCGATCTCAACTTCGTCTGTGGTTCCGGCCGGCCGTAGCATTTTTTCCGGAACACTTTACGGCCACAGTTTTCATCCGATTTTCACCAAATTTCCACACAACCTTCCTGAATAGTTGAACAAGAAATTATCGTCTGCGATTTTTGAATTGCGAAAAAATGCACGTTTGAAATTTTAAAAACTGCGCTGCGGCCCAACCGTTGTCCCGATTTTCACCAAATTCTCACCAAATACTCCTTATATTTTTTAAAAAATTTTGGTGTAAAAGAAATTATCAATTTTCTATATTAATTATCATATTAGTAGGGAGAAATTTCATACGTCCACCCGTTACGAGAGGGACCTCCCTTGGGCGAAAACCCCATTATTTCTACCTTGATATTTAGACAATTTTCGAAAAAAAAAAAAAATCGGAAAATTTTTTGAAAAAACAAAAGAAAAAATTCCCTTTTTTATACGAGTACTTCCCATCCTTTATACTTCCCCCTCCTGTATTTTTACTTCTCTTTAAGCAAGTTTTCGTTGGAAGCTCTTCAAACTAGTACTTTTTAGACAAAAAACATCCTAAAATGCTTTTAAAAACTGTGATAATACAAGTGAAAACGCTTTAAAATTCTTGATTTCCTTATAATTGTATTTTTGGAAGGAAAAACTGTGCGGTAGTGATTCGGATTCTCTTTTCTGAGAGGTCCCGGAAAAACTCCGCTTTGAAAGTGACCAAAATCTTTTATAGATGAAGGATTCAAAAATTAATAGAGAACGTAAAAACAAATATTTCAGACCGAAACGCTTTTAATTAAGATCTCCCTCTGACATACAATTCTAGAGTCAATTTATAAATAATTTATTGTCTCGAAAATTAGGTAAACGAGAACTAGAACGTAGGTACGTCATGCGGCTAATTCGTACTTCATGCCTAAAAAGGCTTCGAGCCGTAAAGAGATAAAACGCCGTCGCCAACATGTGGGGGACATATAAAAAAAAAATGAATGCGGTCGGGAACAGAGGGAAGTTAAACCTAAAAGTAAGTTTTTCCTCCCGTATAAAATCGTGTTTTAAACAGTTCCATGAAACTGTTCACCCTCGTACTTTTATCAGCATTTTATATACACAATAGTTGACTTTTTTTGGGCTAAAAATTGACGTATAATGAAAAAATATGAGTTTTTTTTTAGTTCAGCATTTCCGTATATTTGCCAGAGGGGGTGTGCCTGAGTAGTAAATCTGTCGGAAACGATTCCGCCCTACCTTCGGCGTTTCTCCCCGGAAGTATTTCCATTCCCGCTGTTTCTGGAGGCAAATTCCAGGATGAAGGGGTTTTAACCTTCATGTAGACGCCCCAACGATATTTCCTTCCATAAATAACCTTCTTTTAAATTTTTCCGAGATGTTTGGGACAAATCACTGGCAAACTCTGGCAGCGGCCGTGACGCCCTGGCGGTTCAACTATCTTGATTATCCCTTCATGCTAATGGCTTTCCAATTTGTCCTCTGTTAACGGCCTATCAAAGAGAAACCATCGGCCGAAGCCTCCGGTGTGTATATTCCCTCCTAAGATCCCTGACGTCATCAAATTATTTAAATGAAACACTTGAATAATTCAGGGAGTTATACCTTGAAGCTTTAAAAAAATTCATTAGTTTAATTATTTAGTCGTAAATTTTTTTATAGAAAAAGCAATTTCCGGTTGAAAAAGACGGATTGCCGAGTTCATTAGACGAGGATGCATTAGCTGCTTGTTTTGGTCAGGTAGACCGACCCGCAACTCGACAAACGTTTTGCGGTTCCGTCCGTGAATCCATCCCCGACGAAGATCCGTCTTCCTCAGCGCTTAGGAAAATCGAAAAGTCCCAAGGACGTTCTTTTTTTCCGTTTAAACAAGATTTATATTCAACAAAAGAGTCTATTTTCAATATTGTGACGCAATATTGGCGTGACTTGAGGCCTCGGAGCCGCGCGGAATATCGCCGCCCCAACTGGTACTCCAGGGTACCGGCGGGCCTACGCCTAATTAAAAGGAAACTTTTTGAAGCTATTTTTGACGGAGAAAAATCAACTTCCACTATGTTCGATGGTTATTAGAAAATGAAAGAAAAACTTTCAATACATAATGGTGAAGTTTCTCACTCCTATAACTTCTTTCCTACTTTCAATAAATTGATAAAGTTTATTACTTTTATTGAATCTACCGTGGATTAAGAAAACAACCTAGGGTTTCATATTAAAAAAAATTAAACTTTCAAAACCACTTTTTCCCCCCTCTTTCAAGTATCAAGCTAGAAATAATGGGCTTTCTGCCCAAGGGATGCCCCTCTCGCAAAGGGAGGACGTATCAAATTTCTTCCTGCTAAAAAAAAAGTACTGGTTTGAAGAGCTTCCAACGAAAACTTCCTTAAAGAGAAGTAACAATATAGTAGGGGGAAGTATAACGGAGGGGGAAGTATATAGGAGGGAAATAATAAGGGTGGGGAAGTTTTTTTTTTCGAAAAATTTTCCGGTTGTTTTTTCGAAAAATTTTCTAAGTTTTTTTTTAAGTTTCGGTTTTTACCTAAAATTTTCCGGGTTTTCTTTTTTTTTTTTGAAAAATTTTTCAAGTTCTTTTTTTCGAAAATATTTTTAAGTGTCAAGGTAGAAATAATGGGCTCTTTGGCCTGCGGATATGCCTCTCGTAATGGGTAGAGTATGAAATTTCTCCCTACTAAAAAAAATGATTAAAAAAATGGCAATTAAAAATTCTTAAAAAATATAAGGAGTAATTGGTAAAAATTTGGTGAAAATCGGAAAATCGGTGCGGCCGCAGCGATTTTTTTAAAATTTCAAACAGTCATATCTCCGCCATTTTTTCGAAATTCAAAAATCGCTCTCGTTACATTCTTTTTCACCGGCTAAAGAAATTTGTGTTAAAATTTGGTGAAAATCGGATGAAAACTGTGGCCGTAAAGTTTCCGGAAAAAAACTACGGCCGGCCGGCCCTCAGGGGCCTGGAAGACCCTTCACCCAAAACCCGACGTGGAGGGTAAATAATAACTTCTTTAAGTTAAAAATTAAACTTCCAAAAGCACTTTTCCCCCTCTTTAATGAAATATCTTTTATTTTTCGCCCACTGGAATATATTTAGAAATATTGAGCGTTGTAACTAAAGACATAGGAAGAACGTAAAATAATAAACTTCAGTTGAAATGACTTGTTGAAGTTGTGAAACTTTAGAGTTAAATTAATTTTCGCTGGCTTAGAATTTCTAAGGTTTGAGATTGAGTCAGGTTGTACATAGGAGTGTAGGAAAACGTTTCATTTTCAGAAGGGGAGGGAACGTAAAATAATAAAACTTCAGTTGAAATGACTTGTTGAAGTTGTGAAACTTGTATTAGAGTTAAATTAATTTTCGCTGGCTTAGAATTTCTAAGGTTTGAGATTGAGTCAGGTTGTACATAGGAGTGTAGGAAAACGTTTCATTTTCAGAAGGGGAGGGAAAACTTAGTTTACAAGTTGTTCTACAGGAAACCCGAGTAATATGTCGTCTCGGAATCTTTTTCAAATCCTGAACGACTTTTTTTCTTTTAAGTGCTATTTGTGTGGTTAATACAATAATGTAAAACGTGCTTTTAGATAAATTCAAAGTACAACTCCCAGGATTGGCTAAAGTAAACATAAAAGATGCAAAGCTCTCTTGGAAATGAAGCCAAAAGAGGCGAGTTTGTAAATTCGGTCTGATTCCCGGATTTACGATCTTCTTGTAAGAAAAAAAAACCTTTTGTGGCTTTTTATGAAAATACTCTTTCTCACAGTTTCTCCTCCTAAAATGCGCTTTAAGATAAAAAGCAATATAATTTATGAACTACTTTTTTTTTAACTCTCCAACAAAAATAACCAGATCTTTAAATAAAATGAAAATCTCAGATTTTCCTTGTTCTTTGAGACGATAGCAACCTACACGGTAACGGGGATCTTTTTGTCAAAACAGTGACTGACAAGTTAATTTCCTTTCTCTAAACGGTTTAATACCTCGCGTTCCATTTGTTGAAACGCTTGCTTCTCCTAATCCCCCAGATCAAACAATTTTCGTACGGTTAACTTGATACGTCAATTTTCTCCAAACTATTTTCTGTTTGAGCTACGCTGCAATTAGCGCCGGCATGTCATGTACTTAATAAGATATTAGGTGTACAAAATGAAACTCGGCTAATTTATCTTGAAAACAGTGCGTCCTAGAGAAAAAATGAATAGAATAAAAATTAAAGAGAATTGAATTTCCAACTGATTTTATTTAGTGCATTTTTTCAATATCTGTAACGGTTTACGATTTACAAGCCTTTAAAAATTAACCTTCTTAATGGTTATACTTCAATAACCTTTACACGGAGAAGGTCAACTTTTGATGGACTTTAACGCCTAAAATGTTTAAAATTTTGAAAAAATGAACAGCTAGGTGTACAAAATGAAGCTCGGCTAAAATCTACAAAATTCAAAACCCTGTGGCTGATTTTCATTTTTTACACCTAATACTATCAATTTTTAGCAAACCTTGTGATCTCGTATGGAGAAAGACTCAGAAATAGTTCCCGCCTGAGCCGCCGGTATGACACGAGCGATCATGGAGAAACAATACCTAGAGTGGCCCCTTTATTGGCAGTCATTTTTAAGGTTCCTGAGGAAATCAAAGAATGCGCTGGTTGAAAGTGGCGATATGATTGCTGACAAAATGAACAGCGTTTGTCGTTTACTTCAGCTAGCGCACTCTTTTGATTACCTCAGGAACCTTGTTTTAAAAGTCAGTGCCGCTTCCCTGGTGCTGATTTGTTTCACTGCGGTTCATATAAAAACGATTTCCCTAATCCATAAACTTGGCAAAAGTAGGTCGAATTGCGTTGCGTTTCTCACGTAAAATTATAAATCACGTTATAAAAATAATAATTTTTTTCCAGTTGACTAGTCATGATATAAAAGAAATTTTAAGATCGAAGGGTCAGCTATACCTGCGAAACAATAGAAACTCAATTTCGCCTTTATAGACTCTTGTATTACCATGTAGATGACCTAAACTCTTTGGTCCGAGCTTTTCCCACCCTCCTTTCCTATGCATAGCACAAATCTTGTTATCTTGGACCCCTTTTTTCTGACCAATATTTCAAAAGACTCCCATTTACAATAACAAAATAAAAAGCACACGTCAAGTTCTGGAGGAATCCCTGTGACGTCATATTCCAAGGAGCTGTTATTCCTACTTTGAAGTTAGATTATAACTATTTCTATTGAAAGGAAGCCATTTTTCTAATTACGCCCTTAGGGTCGAACAAAGCGATTAAAGAAGCAATTGGGCGTCTGAGATGACACACCTAAAGGGCTTCCTTCTTTTTTCCGGACTCGTTTTGAATATTTGAACTAAGCTTTAGGAAAGGGGCTTTAAATTATAAAAGAGGTTTTTACCTCTTCCCTTCCTCTCTTTCTCATCGTTCTATCCTTATCCTCTTAGCAGCCACTCGTTTTCCTCCCTTCCTCCCGCCCGCGTGAGAAAGAAAGGAAGATTGTAAAACATTCAAGTGACGGCCCGGAGCACAAGGGACGGCCCCGGACTATTTGAGCTTTCAGAATAATTGCGACTTTCCCGGGGCTTTGGTCCGAACAATGCGTTTTTTTAAAAAGATTTATTGCGACTTCCCGGGGCTTTGGTCCGAACAATGCGTTTTAAGTTTAAAAAGATTTTCCCTTTTCTTCTTTGGACATGAAAATTTCTGTCTGGGAATGAACTCTTTTTTTTAAAGAGTAAAATGGCGTTTTTTTTATGACTCCTTTTACGAGAACGTCCACAACTTTTCGCACGTCTGCTACATTGACTCACTCTAGCGGCTAAATAAACTTATTGGTTATCTTGTATGCTGCAAAAAGTCGTTTAAAACATAGGTTTCTGTACCGAAAAATCTATGATAATGCTAAAAAACTTACCTCACAGTGATCATATGAGGCGCTCCGGGTACGAAGGGCGAACAACAAAACGTAGTTCGAGATATTCGCATTTTATGTTACGGGCGAACTCAACAGAAAAGTCATGCCCTGGAATGGGAAAAGGAGTGGGGGTTGTGGACTAGGATGTGGAGTTCGCCCTTCGTACCCGCTCAGATATCGCAGTTAGAGCTTTGCCTCATATCGGTTTTTACGTATTTTAAAGGGGGAAAAAGGGCAAACTCAATATAAAAATTATATGGGTGTATTCATCAAAAGGTATAGATTCTAGAATCTGAAAATGAAAAAAAAAAAAATTTGTCCGATGTTGAGTCCTTCGTACCCGGAGCGCCTCATATTCATAGACTTCAATCGTGGGATCAGATTTTCGGACGTTTCCCCCATTTGGCACAACAAAACGCTTTTATTGGGTTTCAGGACGTTTTTCTACGTTTTGACCAAGAAACTCCCATTTTACCAGACTTTCGGTCGTTTTCCTTGATTTTTCGGCCAGGAGAAACCCTTTTCATTAGTTTTCCCAGTTTTTTGGCCGAAGAGTACATTTTTTCTGGTTTATTGGTAGTAGATTTTCTCGCTAAAATATTAGGTGTACAAAATGAAACTCGGCTAAAATCTACAAAATTCAAATTTACCCTGTGGCTGAGTTTCATTTTGTACACCTAATAAAAAAACTTGTAGGAAATTTAATTTTTATAAATTTGTACTTAATTTTTTTTTCTAGGATGCACCATTTTCGGAAAATAATTTTTTTTAAAAATAATTTATCTTGAAAACAGTGGTCCTAGAGAAAAAATGAATAGAATAAAAATTAAAGAGAATTGAATTTCCAACAGATTTTATTTAGTGCATTTTTCAATATCTGTAACGGTTTACGGTATACAAGCCTTTAAAATTAACCTTCTTAATGGTTATACTTCAATAACCTTCTTACACGGAGAAGGTCAACTGGGCAGTGAATACCTTTTATGGATAAAAATTGTGATACAAATTAATTTCAAGCCTTTGAAGGTATATTAATTTCGGAGGGAATTATGTGATGATGGCGGCAATTCAGAAACATTTTGTTTAAACAAGAGACGAGTTTTGATTCGGTATCTCCCTTTGATTAGCTGCTGATCAAGTAAATCAGATGAGTTAAATTAGTTCTAAGATTTCCCCAATTAGTGTGCTTCCAAGTTAACCCCTTATTTTGAATATCTCCCTGGGAGTTTTCGAATTAAAAACAAAAAGGGAGAGAGAAAAAAAAACGTTAACCTTAGGGCGTGTGGAAGAAAGAAAAACCTTATTTTCAAGAGGCGGAGTTCACTTATTTAAAGCCCTTAGGTCCAAAAGCTCTTGAAGTAGTATCCATTCAATGTATAAACCAAGCAGTATTTCAATTATTTCCTTTTTGGAGTGAATTTTTTTTCCCATCCTGAAAAAACAGAAGCTTTTTTTAAAAGGCGAAAAAAATGACGTAAGATTTATAATGCGACGCTTGTATTACACGAAACGGAAATGCGGTTAGCAAGCGTAATGGACGCCTTTGTCTTATTTGTTTTATGTATGAGAAACCCAAGAGGGCGACGACTTTTTTACATATTTATCATCTAGAGGACGTCCAATATCTTTTACCAGCCTAACTTCAAGCTAAAACTCTTTACATTTCCATATTCTCCAGTATCTCGAGACATTCATAGAACATCTAGCAGAAGTTTTTTTTTTCTACAGTAATTGACGTCTTTTCCTTTAACGATTTTCTGACCCAATTTTCTTCTGTTGCAGGGAAGTGACAGTTGGACGGGACAAGACAATGACCAGGTAAGTCAAAGATTTTCCGCACTCTCCTGAAAAAAATAAAAAGAAGCACTTTGTTTTCTGCAGAGATGGGCAAAATCTTAATCATGAATATGATTAAGATTTTTAATCATAGGAATATTTTTCTGCGATTAAGAATAAGATTAAAATCTTAATCACAGAGATGATTAAGAATAAAATCTTAATCACAGAGATGATTAAGAATAAACTTAATCACAGGAATGATTAAACTCAAACTCTAATCACAGGAAGTCTGTGATTAAACTCTTAACACAGAAATCTGTGATTAATCACAGGAAGCCTGTGATTAATCAAGGAAAATAAGATTAATCATTGGAATTTGGGATTAATTAAGGAAATAATGATTAATCATTGGAATTTGGGATTAATTAAGGAAAATAATGATTAATCATTGGAATTTGGGATTAATTAAGGAAAATAATGATTAATCATTGGAATTTGGGATTAATTAAGGAAATAATGATTAATCATTGGAATTTGGATTAATTAAGGAAAATAATGATTAATCATTGGAATTTGGATTAATTAAGGAAAATAATGATTAATCATTGGAATTTGGGATTAATTAAGGAAAATAATGATTAATCATTGGAATTTGGGATTAATTAAGGAAAATAATGATTAATCATTGGAATTTGGGATTAATTAAGGAAAATAATGATTAATCATTGGAATTTGGGATTAATTAAGGAAAATAATGATTAATCATTGAAATTTGGGATTAATTAAGGAAAAAGCTTGATCAATCATCAGAAAATTTTGTAATCACAGGAATCTGTGAATATTGTCACCTCTGATCACAATTTACTCTCAATAACTAAAAACTCAAAATCTATCAATCTCTAACACTCCAAAATTTTAATTTTACAACTCCAAAAATTTATAATATTTCAAATATATTTTGGTTTGTCAAAATTAATTAAAGCGTAAAGTATAAATTATTCCATTAATCCCTAAATTTATAATTCATAAAATAATAAGCAAACTTCAGTTGAACTACCATAACTATTAATAATCCATATTGTAAGTTTAATTTTTCAAAAATTTTTTTTGCCAATATTATAAATTTTTGGAGTTGTAAAATTAAAATTTTGGAGTGTTTAGATTGATAGATTTTGAGTTTTTAGTTATTGAGAGTAAATTGTGATCAGAGGTGACAATATTCACGGATTCCTGTGATTACACAATTTTCTGATGATTGATCAAGCTTTTTCCTTAATTAATCCCAAATTCCAATGATTAATCATTATTTTCCTTAATTAATCCCAAATTCCAATGATTAATCATTATTTTCCTTAATTAATCCCAAATTCCAATGATTAATCATTATTTTCCTTAATTAATCCCAAATTCCAATGATTAATCATTATTTTCCTTAATTAATCCCAAATTCCAATGATTAATCATTATTTTCCTTAATTAATCCCAAATTCCAATGATTAATCATTTTTTCTTAATTAATCCCAAATTCCAATGATTAATCATTATTTTCCTTAATTAATCCCAAATTCCAATGATTAATCATTATTTTCCTTAATTAATCCCAAATTCCAATGATTAATCATTATTTTCCTTAATTAATCCCAAATTCCAATGATTAATCATTATTTTCCTTAATTAATCCCAAATTCCAATGATTAATCATTATTTTCCTTAATTAATCCCAAATTCCAATGATTAATCATTATTTTCCTTAATTAATCCCAAATTCCAATGATTAATCATTATTTTCCTTAATTAATCCCAAATTCCAATGATTAATCATTATTTTCCTTAATTAATCCCAAATTCCAATGATTAATCATTATTTCCTTAATTAATCCCAAATTCCAATGATTAATCATTATTTTCCTTAATTAATCCCAAATTCCAATGATTAATCATTATTTTCCTTAATTAATCCCAAATTCCAATGATTAATCATTATTTTTCTTAATTAATCCCAAATTCCAATGATTAATCACAGATTTCCTGTGATTAAGAGTTTAATCACAGACTTCCTGTGATTAATCACAGATTTCCTGTGATTAAGATTTTATTCTTAATCATCTCTGTGATTAAGATTTTAATCTTATTCTTAATCACAGAAAATATTCCTATGATTAAAAATCTTAATCATATTTATGATTAAGATTTTGCCCATCTCTGGTTTTCTGTGACATAGTGAGAGGAGTTTGTGCCTCTTTTGTCTAATTTCCTCTTGATATGCTAATACGAACGAAGTTTCGTCCTAAAAGGAAAGAGGTGACATTTAAAACATAACAAAGGGAAGGAAGTTTGAGAGTCTAACCAAGCTGAAAAAAATTTCGTACCACTCGATAAAAACAACAACTTTTATTAGAGTCGATTTCTTGTTTTGTATTTTTTCCCTCTTATACACGAAAAAAAAGGCCTGCGGTGTAGAAAATGCTGGGAGCGGAGAATGGGGAACCGTTTTTCTTTACGACTCCACTATTCTGTGATCGGTTCTGCGGGCGAATCAAAAGAGGAACATCTGACTAGAAGTGCCTAACTGTTACGATCCACCTGCTGTACGTCGGCGGTAGGGTGGGTAAAGAAAAATCCAAATAGTTAACCAGTAACAATCCTTTCCTATCACGTCCCGCTTGTATCGATCTTTTTATTATTATTGGCAATGGAACTTGAGTTTCCACTTCAAAAATTTAATCTCAATTTTCCAGGATCCAAGAAAAACTACAGGGGGCTTCGAATTTTTCGAAAATCCAGAAGATCCGATAAAAGAGATGCTTTCTCGTCGAAAAAAATGGGGAAATATTTAAAAATCCGGCAAAAGGAGTTTTTTTAGTCGAAAACCGATAAAGACTGAAAAACCTGTTGATAAAGCCGAGGAAAACGTAGAAAACCGATAAAAAGATTTACGGGGAAAAACTGGGTTGACGTTTGATAAACTGTTCTTAAATGAAATTGACCAAAAAGTGGAGGAAGGTATGTGTAAGTTTAAGATACAACGCGCTGCCGCGAGCCAACAGGGCATGCGTCTATTTTTAGTTCCCGCGTTCTTTTAAAAATTCTTCTTTGAAAGCATAAATTCAAACTAGTTAGATACACAAGGTGGTTAATTTTTTTGCTCCCGCAAGAAGAGCTCGTGGGGAAACGGAAAAAACTAGGTCTCCTTGCGATAAGAAAAAAATTAACCCCCTCGTGTTATCTATTAGGTGTACAAAATGAAACTCAGCCACAGGGTAAATTTGAATTTTCTAGATTTTAGCCGAGTTTCATTTTGTACACCTATTGGTTCATTTTTTTCAAATTTTAAATATTTTAGGCGTTAACGTCCATCAAAAGTGACCAAACATCAAATTTATTATTGAAGTATAACCATTAAGAAGGTTAATTTTTAAAGGCTTGTAAATCGTAAACCGTTACAGATATTGAAAAAATGCACTAAATAAAATCTGTTGGTTTTTAGTCTATTCATTTTTTCTCTAGGACGCACTGTTTTCAAGATAAATTTATTTAAAAAAAAAAATTATTTTCCGAAAATGGTGCATCTAGAAAAAAAAATAATTAAGTACAAATTATAGAGAATTAAATTTCCTACAATTTTTATTTATTAGGTGTACAAAATGAAACTCAGCCACCGAGTAAATTTGAATTGTAGATTTAGCCGAGTTTCATTTTGTACACCTAATAACTAGTTTGAATTTAGGCAAATCTCAAAGATGAATTTTGGAAAAACGCGGTAACTAAAACACAAGAAAAGCTCGCGCATACGCGTTGTTCTGGTACTGTAAACTCACATGTACCAACGTACTCATTTTATTATAAGTCATCTTATATAATATTTTTACCTATCAAAAATTCTTTAAATAATTTTCTGAAATTCGTCAACGTAATTTATGTAATTCAGGGAATTCGCCTCTCTCTGTGTTGTTTAATTTTAAGGTATTATTAGAAAAAAATTTAATTTAATTTTTTTTTTGGTTTAAAAATCTTACTTGATTATATTTTTAATTTTTTTTTTTCTTTTGTTTTAATTTCATTAATTTTTTTTATCATTTACGTTTATTTTTCGTTCATTTGAGCGATTAAAAATTTGTATTTTTTTGTGTCAATTTAGCGTAAAAATAATCTTGGAAGATAAAGTTTGATGATTTTAATATTAATCGCCATTTTGAGGAGAAGAAAAATGAAAATTTTCAAATGAATTTGTCTGATAAATACGTTTTATGAGGGATTTCTTGATTTATAATTGACAGTCTCGTTGAGAGGGAACATCTGCGCTTTTCCGTCTGCGAGGAATACATATCGAGTGAACGTGAGAGCAATTTATGTTCTCGCTCGATACTCTATTAGGTGACAATCCTGCACAGTGGTGCAGCCCATAAATTATTGTAGACGATATTAAACAATAAGTGGGACATAAATCGATGTCAACGATTCCCCGGCTAATAATGAATAAAGAAGACATGGGTGATACTTTTTTTTCTGCGTTTCCCTCGGTGATTGTCTCTAAATATGTAAACTGGTTTCGGATTGGGAGCGGAAACTGCAATCATAATTATCTCGGATTTTTTTTAGTCTGGAATGTCGTTCTAAAATTAGACTTCTGTCTATTAGTGAAATTTTTCCGTTTTCATAATAAATTCGATCAAAATGAACCCGGAACATCGAGACTTAATTGAATAGTTGTTCTCGAGAATTGGGATTTACCCCGTCCCTTTTTGGTAAATCTGAAGGGGTAATTTTGTGGGTGGAGCCCTTGTATATGGGCCAAATGGCGGCGGTTGGCACCGTGGCAAAAACGAAGGGTTATCGTAGGGACGTTTCTTAAAGGGATCCACCACACCCACTTCTCAACCTCATCACGTGCCTACGTGATCTCATTAATATATTTTTTTTATCATGTTTGATAAGATAAAAATACTATTAGGTGTACAAAATGAAACTCGGCTAAAATCTACAAATTTACCCTGTGGCTGAGTTTCATTTTGTACACCTAATAATTGTAGGAAATTTAATTCTCTATAAATGGTACTTAATTATTTTTTTCTAGGATGCACCATTTTCGGAAAATAATTTTTTTTTTTTTATCTTGAAAACAGTGCGTCCTAGAGAAAAATGAATAGAATAAAAATTAAAGAGAATTGAATTTCCAACTGATTTTATTTAGTGCATTTTTTCAATATCTGTAACGGTTTACGATTTACAAGCCTTTAAAAATTAACCTTCTTAATGGTTATGTTTCAATGACCTTCTTACACGGAGAAGGTCAACTTTTGATGGACTTTAACGCCTAAAATGTTTAAAAAAAAAATGAACTACTAGGTGTACAAAATGAACTCGGCTAAAATCTACAAAATTCAAATTTACCCTGTGGCTGAGTTTCATTTTGTACACCTAATAAATAAAATTGTAGGAAATTTAATTCTCTATAAATTTGTACTTAATTATTTTTTTCTAGGATGCACCATTTTCGGAAAATAATTTTTATTTTTTAAATATTTATCTTGAAAACAGTCCTAGAGAAAAATGAATAGAATAAAAATTAAAGAGAATTGAATTTCCAACTGATTTTATTTAGTGCATTTTTTCAATATCTTTAACGGTTTACGATTTACAAGCCTTTAAAATTAACCTTCTTAATGGTTATCCTTCAATAACCTTACACGGAGAAGGTCAACTTTTGATGGACTTTAACGCCTACATGTTCAAAATTTTGAAAAAATGAACTTCTAGGTGTACAAAATGAAACTCGGCTAAAATCTACAAAATTCAAATTTACCCTGTGGCTGAGTTTCATTTTGTACACCAAATCCAGTTTTCGTGAATGAGATGTCCAGAAAAGCAGTATAAAATCCATTTTACGGTCTCAATAAATGAAATCTAAACAATATTATGAGGATTTAAGTTTTAATTAATATGAGATGGAAAGTTGCCGGAGATTTCCGTCCGGATGGAACAACAACAAGGAAAATCCTTCCCTTTCGACTGACAATGGGAAACGTTTAGAAGTTGCCCACCCCGGTTGGTCCCTTTTCAACCCGCATCGGTCCAAGTTTCTAATCTGGGGAAAAGCTCTGTTGCAATAGATATAATCCCGGTCTACACCCTTGATTTGCATATATAAGCGCACAACTTTAAGTGAATATTAGAAACCGCTATAAGTTTTAAATATCGGAAAGCATTTTCTGAAGGAAAAGTTCGTTTTATATCATTGGAAAACAAGGGAGTGTGGAATAACCGGTCATCGAGCACAAAATGCTTAAGGGAAAAGCAATATCTTTATCTTAAAGGATATAAAATTAAATGAACCGTAAAGAATAACTCTATTTTGTTTTAAAGAAAAGATGAGCATCAAAATGCTCTTTTCGTGCAAAGGAACCGGTGCATCGACTTGTCCATCATCTGAGGGATCAACAAGTCTTAGCGGAGCAGTGGGAGAACACCGTTCAACATAACGCATTTCACCCTAAAGCAGTTGAACCTAAAAAATCTGCAGTTCGACATAAAAAATCTGTAGTTCACCATAATGCAATTGAACATAACAACGCTCTCAAAAGTTCAAAATTTTTTAGCATTATGCATTTCAACATAAGGCGTTTCGCCATGACTTTTTCAATAATTGCAAGTCGACATAAATGAAGAGCTTCCAACGAAACTTCCTTAGAGAGTGTCTATGTAGGAGGGGAAGTATAACGGAGGGGGCGTAAAACGTAGGGGAAGTATAACGGAGTGGGAAGTATATGGGAGGGGAAGTATAACGGAGGGGGAAGTATATGGGGGGAAGTATATGGGAGGGAAGTATATGGTAGGGGAAGTATATGGAGGGGGAAGTATGGAGGGGGAAGTTTAAGTGAGGGGTAGTATAACAGAGGGTGAAGTATAACGGAGGGGGAAGTATAAGGGAACGAAAGTATAACGGTAGGGGATGTACGAGTATAAGGGAGGGAAAGTATAAAAAAGAATTTGCCATTTTTTCCGAAAAATTTCCGGTTTTTTTTTATTTTTTAAGTTTTATTTAACGGAGGGGACGTAAAACGTAGGGGGAAGTATAACGGAGTGGGAAGTATATGGGAGGGGAAGTATAACGAGGGGAAGTATATGGGGGGAAGTATATGGGAGGGGAAGTATAACGGAGGGGGAAGTATGGGAGGGGGAAGTATAACGGAGGGGGAAGTATATGGGAGGGGGAAGTTTAAGTGAGGGGTAGTATAACAGAGGGTGAAGTATAACGGAGGGGGAAGTAAGGGAACGAAAGTATAACGGAAGGGGATGTACGAGTATAAGGGAGGGAAAGTATAACAAAGAATTTGCCAATTTTTTCCGAAAAATTTTCCGGTTTTTTTTATTTTTTAAGTTTTATTTAACGGAGGGACGTAAAACGTAGGGGGAAGTATACGGAGTGGGAAGTATGGGAGGGGAAGTATAACGGAGGGGAAGTATATGGGGGGGGAAGTATATGGGAGGGGGAAGTATACGTGAGGGGAAGTATATGGGAGGGGAAGTTTAAGTGAGGGTAGTATAACAGAGGGTGAAGTATACGGAGGGGGAAGTATAGGGAACGAAAGTATAACGGAAGGGGATGTATAAGGAGGGAAAGTATAAAGGGGAATTTTTCAAGTTCGTTTTTTTCGAAAAATTTTCTAAGTTTATTTTGGAAAAATTTTCCGAGTTTTGTTTTTTTCCCAAAAATTTTAAGGTTTTGTCGTTTCGCCATAATCGCCATTTAAACGGCGAAAATAGACTTGCTCTTTGGCAGTTTATGGCGAGATGTATTATGCCCAAACGAAGAAACAGTTTTATGGCGAAACGACCAGTTCCCTTTATGTTAGTTGCCTTTATGTTCAACTGCGTTATGTTGAAACGACTAGTGTTAAATCTCTTCCTAATGGTGATGTATTATGTTCAAATGCATTTTGGTGAACGTTTTTGACTATTTTCTTTATGTTGAGTTGCTGACTTTTTTGGTGAACGTTACTCGCGATTTCTGCTATTTTATGGTCAAATGCATTATGGCGAACTGCGTTATGTCGACACGTATACGGAGCAACAACCGGTCATTGAGCACAAAAGGCTCTAAGGGAAAAGCAATACCTTACCTTAAAGTATATAAAATGAAATGAACCGTAAAGAATAACTATTTTGTTTAAAAGAAAAGGGGTATGAGCGTCAAAAATGCACTTTTCGTGTCAAGGAACCGGTGCATCAACTTGTCAATCATTTGAGGGAGTGATCAACAAGTCGTAGCGGAGCGGGAATGCGGGTTTTGTGGAGGGGAGACCGAAAGGGCCACGCTTAGCCGACGTGGGAGTGCCTCTCGCTTGGGGCCCCTACCCTACCCCGCTCCCCTACCCGAACACCGATTCCCTCTTCGCAGAGCCATGTTGGCAACCGAATATTTTTAACCTCTCTCTCGACAGTCAACAGTTGTCCCTTTTTATACTCTTTTAAAATTTACCCCCAGATTTTCGCGCATGGTGAAGTGTTCACGTTTTTTCTGTGTTCTTGTGATTGAGTCGTAAGTTTTGATTCACCGTTAAAAATGGCTCCGAGGAATGTTTACACTTTTACAATTCACCTGTTTACCTAACCGGAATGTCCCCTTATTTTTTCTGTCTTACTTTCTATTTCTCTCATTCTTCTTAAAATAAGGCATCATTTTATTTTACCCAAACTTACCGCACTTTATCTGTCAAAATACTTCATTTCCGGTTATAATTTTTATAGACGTATTTCCAAAGGCCACCGGTTAGTCTATCAGTTTTCAGAATTTTCTCTATTTCTTTTCGTCTCCATTTCTCCGCAATTACCTTGATGTTTTTATGGAAGACGAGCAGAAGGAGAAGAAGCAGCAGCAGGCAACGAATCCATGGGTTTTATTTGAAAGATGACGAGCAGAAGGAAGAAGAAGCAGCAGCAGGCAAACGAATCCATGGGTTTATCAAAAAAGTATCTTCTCTTTTCAACCTAGATACGGTAAGAAACTTGAGTTTTTAAAATAGACGGGTTAAACCTCAAATTCTAGTTTTTTAGAAAAAAAAATGGATTTTACGTGTTTTTTTGACAGAGAAACCCCATTTTTATCGGATTTCCATTAGTTTTCCTCGGTTTATACAGAGGAACCCTCCATTTTTTTATGAAGAAACCACATTTTGACCGGATTTTCCGGAGTTTTTCTTGGTCTTTTTAACAGAAAATCCCATTTTTACGGATTTCATCAGTTTTACTCGGTTTTTATAAAGAAGAACGCCAAGTTTTACCAAATTTTTGGTAATTTTTCGGTTATTAAAACAGAAACCCAAATTTGACTGGATTTTGTAGAGTTTCCTCGGTTTTTGGCAGAGAGAAACCCCATTTATATTTGATTTTCAGTAGTTTTCCTTGGTTTCCTGACACAAAAAACCCCAATTTGACTGGATTTTCGGTAGTTTTCCTTGGGTTTTTACACGCAACCCCAATTTTATAGGATTTTTATGAGCATCCTCTGTTTTTCATAGAGAACCCCATTTTGACCGGAGTTTCGGGATTTTTCCGTGATTTTTTAGGTATTTTAAATTCTGAAATCCCCATTTTTACCAAATTTTGTAAGAAAAACTATAGGTCTCACAAGGTTGACTACTTACGTTCCTGTGAGCATGGCGATTTCGAGTATGCGGGAAGGTAGAGAAGGACATCCTCCATTTGAAAGGGTGGGGTACCACACCTCTCATCTTCTCTCTTCCTCTGATCTATTATTAGTGTACAAAATTGTAGGAAATTCAATTCTTTATAAATTTGTACTTAATTATGTTTTTCTAGGATGCACCATTTTTGGAAATAATTTTTTTAAAATAAATTTATCTTGAAAACAGTGCGTCCTAGAGAAAAAATGAATAGAATAAAAATTAAAGAGAATTGAATTTCCAACAGATTTTATTTAGTGCATTTTTTCAATATCTGTAACGGTTTACGATTTACAAGCCTTTAAAATTAACCTTCTTAATGGTTATCCTTCAATAACCTTACACGGAGAAGGTCAACTTATGACTTTAACGCCTAATATGTTCAAAATTTTGAAAAAATGAACTACTAGGTGTACAAAATGAAACTCGGCTAAAATCTACAAAATTCAAAACCCTGTGGCTGAGTTTCATTTTGTACACCTAATATTATTTATTTTAAAAATCTGCGGTTGAAATATTTAAAATGTTTTAGTTTTTTTTTTCCAAGGTATTTTACATAAATTGACCCGTTGTAGATTTTGCGATTATGACTCTCGTGCACTTAAAGCGTGAGCGATTTTTTATCGCATGGCGAGTTTTTTTCCTCCCTTCAGTATTTTACATTTCTGAGATTCTGGGTCACTGTAATTAACGTCTGACCACTAGGTTTCTTCCCTCAAACGACCTCAAAGGGCTAATTACAACCTCCCTAATCTTCCGAATATGTCGTTACCGCTCATAGTTTTCCCATCGGCATAATCGAGAACTACTTTCAGGTAGAACTAATTAACGATTCGAGGAGTAAAAGGTTAATCAAGCAGGGAATTAATTACGGTGCTCGAGGATCGGAATATGAAATCCAATTGCCGGATGCTTTTTCCATAAACGATTATCGAGCGGTTGAAATTCATAATCCGTGCATAATCGTTCGGTATCGCTAGGGGAAGGGGAATGAAAAAAAAACGTTTCCGAGTCAAGTGAATCCATAAAAAAATAGGAGGGGTCTTCCCTTTTCAAGTGCCAATTTTGAGTCTCATAAAAATATACGAGGCGACATACAAGGTAGGGTAAACAAGACTTCAAAAAAAGCCTAAACGTTAAAAATTCAAATTTTATTTTTCAACAATTTACTCTTTTTCTTAATTGAAATTTTAATTAATCTTCTGTATAAATTTTTTTTAAACCATTAATTTAAGTAATTTAGTTATTTTAATTAATATAATGAACGTTTTATCACCTTTTTAACCCTTTTTTAAATCATCAAAGAAATGTTTAAAAACTTTTTCTGTATTAAAATTTCTAATTTTCCCCTTCGGTTATTATGGCAGATATTTTTTTTTTTCAGTAATCATTGGCGGATATTTTCAGATAATGAACATGTCGTGGACATTGTTTTGGGGCATCGTTCCGTTCAATGAACCCGCCGATTGTTCGTCAGTTCTTTTTCGAACTTAGAAGGGATAGAAAAAAAAATTACAGACTTTAGAGAAAGAAAATTAGTCTGTAGCTGGCCCCGACGATGCCTTCCTCGAAGAAGCGCAATTTGATCCATCAGAAGGTCAAGGTAGAAAAACTGGAAGTTTTCGCCCAGCGAGGCAACACGCTGCGGGCGAGAATACCCCAAAGGTGTCACCCCCTCTAAGGGAACTACTTTTTTATTGCGAAAAACTCCTTAAGGGGATATGAGGGTTTTAAGTTGGTTGCTTTGTACATATTTCGTTGTGAGCAACGTTTTTCGGTTTTTCCCTTCTATCTTGGAAACCGTCGCTCAAAACGAAAAAATGTTCTAAGTAAAAGTTGTAACTACGGAAATTTACTACATAAAATATCTTATAAGTTTTTTCCGTCAGAGCAATATTTTAGGAGATATGAAGGTTTTAAGTTTTCAGACAGGCTCTGTAGGATAATTAGTTTTAACCTCATAACTCCTTAAATATTGCTCTTACGCAAATAATAAATAAAAAGATTTTTGTAGAAAATCTTTGTACCTACAACTTTTACTTAGGACATTTTTTCGTTTTGAGCGACGGTTTCCGAGATAGAAGGGAAAAACCGAATACCGTTGTTAACAACGAAAAAATTGCAAAGCAACTCACTTAAGAACCCTCATATCTCCTTAAGTATTGCTCTGACAAAAAAACCAATGAGGTCTTTTTAGTAGTTAATTTCCGTAGCTACGACTTTTACTTAAAACGTTTTTTCGTTTTGAGCGACGGTTTCCGAGATAGAAGGGAAAAACCGAAAACCGTTGTTAACAACGAAAAATTTGCAAAGCAACCAACTAAAATACTTCCATATCTCCTAAAGTATTGCTCTGACGGAAAAAACTAATAAGATATTTTATGTAGTAAATTTTAGTACCTACAACTTTTACTTATGACATTTTTTCGTTTTGAGCGACGGTTTCCGAGATAGAAAGGAAAAACCGTTGTAACAACGAAAAATTTGCAAAGCAACTCACTTAAAAACCATCATACCTCCTTAAAATTCAGAAAAAACGTTAAAAAATTGTGAGAGGTACATTTTAGGTCCCTCTAAAATCTGTATTAATTTGGTGTCGCCCCCTCTGAGGGAACCACTTTTTTTGACCCCTCAAATGTTAAAAAAATTAATTTTTCACACTTGAAAAATTTCAAAAAATTTAAAAAAATTCTCAAAGATGCGTCTTAAGATGCTAAATAGTTTACAAAAAGATTGGGCTCTGTGAGATCATTAGTTCTCGAGATATTGAGGTTTTTCTAAAAAAGGATAAGCCCGTTTTTCTCGAAAACCGTTCGGTTTTTTGATTTGAAATTTATATCAGTTCTTTTTCACATTAAGAGGTATCTTTTAGAATTTTTTCAGCCAAATCGGGCCGTTTTGCCCCCCCCCCCCCCTTATCCCGCTATATATTTTTCGAATTTCGACATTTTCAGACGTTCATAGTCGATATGAAGAATTGGGAGTATTTTCAGTGATATTAAATTGAAAGCTCAATGGGAAATGGGTCGGGGTTTATCTTTGTGTATTTCCCACGGGAGGTCGTCCTGCTCCCCCGGGATCGTTTGACGAGTTCGGAAGCCAATCGGACAACGAGCTTTCAGTTTCATTCAATTCCCTGTTTTATGGGAAGAGAGGAAGTCGGATCCATCTGACTAAAACCCCGACGTTTTCCCTATTTATATCGGGTATAGTTCTCATCTTCTCTATAATCTATTGCTCCTGTCAAACGTCTTGAAATTGTCCTTTTTAGGACTAAGATCGAGATTCTTTCTCTTTTACATATGAGTTGCGCCTGAAAGGAAATTTTCCCTGCTTTCCCTGCTGAGGGAGACGTGTGCCGAACTGACGTGAATGTAGAAGTCGGGGGGGGGGGGGGGGGCTTTACTTTGCGGAAATAAGACTCCGTGCAAGCTATTTCCGGCCCCGTCACCCATTCTTTCAATTCCAAAGGAAGTCGGTCGGAAAAGAAAAACGGAGCCCGATATACCACAGAAGTTTTTTGAGAATCTATTTTTAAAAAGAAATAGATCTGTAATCGATATGAAGGGGGAGAAAATGTGATATTTTGACGAAATGCTTCAAAACCAAGGAAAAAGTCCTAAATATAGTAGGATTTTATTGGCCTAAAAAGCCTAGAAAACGACAGAAAGTGAGTTCAACTCTTCAGAATGAGGATATCGTCGCGTTAATTCTAACACCGGACAAGTCATTTTTTGTCAGTTTTGAGTCAGCCATTGTTTCTAATGGTAAATTTTGTGGTGGATCGAATTCCGTTGGCAGTCTAACCCTATTACCTACAGAAAACGAACAGTTCACAATTTTTCCAACAGGTGATCGAATTCCGTTGGTAGTTTAACCCTATTACCAACAGAAAACGCGTAGTTCACAATTTAGCCAACAGGTGATGCATTGATTCCATTGAGAAATTAATCCGTATTTTGGCTCTCCTGAAAACCTTGGAAAAATGACTTGTCCGGTGTTAGAATTAACGCGACGATATCATCTTTTTCTGAGGCTTTAACTTCCACAACAAGAGTTTTCTGAGTTATTGTAATACTCATTCTTTAAGAGTCTTCCTGACCTTGGGAAAATTAATTTGTGATTTTTACCGATCGTGTAGTGGTATTACCTCTCAGGTGGGGATTGTTCCCCCACCTATGTGACAAAAAACCCTTCACGGCCGCAGTTTTCATCCGACTTTCACCAAATTTTTGCAGAATTTTCCTTTGTTAGTTAGCTTGAATGTGTCGAAAGCTTTTTTTCGAGTTTCGCAAAAATGGCGGAGATCCGTCTGTCTTAAGTTTTGCGCTGCGGCCGGTCCGATTTTCACTTTGCACCTCCTTGTATTAATAGACATTGGAGGAAAGAAAAAAGGTTTTTTAAAAATTTCGGGAGAAGTTTAGCGTCATATCGCCCGCTACGTGTGGCTGAGCGAAGACTTTCAGTTTTCCCACCTAAATATTAGGTGTACACAATGAAACTCAGCCACAATGTAAATTTGAATTTTGTAGATTTTAGCCGAGTTTCATTTTGTATACCTAGTACTTCATTTTTTCAAAATTTTAAACATTTTAGGCGTTAAAGTCCATCAAAAGTTGACCTTCTCCGTGTAAGAAGGTTATTGAAGTATAACCATTAAGAAGGTTAATTTTTAAAGGCTTGTAAATCGTAAACCGTTACAGATATTGAAAAATGCACTAAATAAAATCTGTTGGAAATTTAATTCTCTTTAATTTTTAGTCTATTCATTTTTTCTCTAGGACGCACTGTTTTCAAGATAAATATATTTTTAAAAAAAATTATTTTCCGAAAATGGTGCATCCTAGAAAAAAATAATTAAGTGCAAATTTATAGAGAATTAAATTTCCTACAAGTTTTATTTATAATACTTAAAATATATTTCGTCAGTGATGAAGCTTCCGTCGGGCTAAACATGCTTCTTCATTTTATTTACCAATTTTTGATTTTTTCCTTAAAAAATTGGCCACCGTATTTTTTTAATAATTTTTTTTTTCTCAATTCTTTTATAACCCGTTAATATTAAAATTACTTCTCCCCTCTTCTCTTTTGTCTCGAAAGCTTTTCATCAACCGCTTAAATTACTTTTTGGTCTTTAATAGGCGAAAATCGGGTGGGAGGAAAAAAAAAACCTTTGAGATGCTAATTTCTAGATTTGCTAGAGGACAGCAAAGGGTTTTTTTTTAACCCAACAAGATTTCCATTTTTTTTTTATCCTCTGGTCAAATTACTCGGAAATAATTACATAATATAAAATTACGGATGGCCTTGATGTATCGAGTTCCCAAGGGAGTTACCGGATTTTTACGACTTTTAGATCTATGATCGCAGTAGGATAAACTAGGGAAATCCAATATTACGGACATACAACTCATGAGACGAGTGATAAGAAACCCGACGTGACCTGGAGAAAACGACGAATCCTGTTTTACGATTTTTTTTATGTGAAAAATGTGACCGAGTTGTTAAATAGCTTTCTCGAGGAAAAAAATTAACGTTTTCTTACCTTCTTCCTCTTGAAACCTGAAATTCTACGTGAAGACCTTAATAAGACTTCTTAAACTGTTCTAATTGGACTCGAGGCGTCTTAAGGGCTAAATTAATATCTTGCTAATAATAATTGGATTTTGAACAACTTGAGATTATGTTTATTACATTGTCTGAAGTACTCGAATTAAAATGTCGGGTGGAAAATTAAGAGAAAAATACTCTTTAAAATTTAATTAAGAAGTGAAGACAAAAGAAGTCGGCAAATTGAAACTCTCAATTAGTTTTAAATTCTTGTTTTTCCGCCCTCTTTTTTGTTCTCAAGTTAAAAAGAATTAGATTAAAAAAGAGAGAGTTTTCTTGATGAACGTACAAACAAGATCTCGGACTTATGGCCGGAGAAGAGCTACAAAATAGCATCGAGTTAGACTTAATTAAGCAGAACCAGAAACAGGTAACATATCCGAGAGGCGTTAGCCGAGACTAATGCTGCCCTCCCTCTGGCCCTTAGGCAATTACAGTTTGTAACCAAACTTTGTTCTCTTGAACAGACAACCCTTTTTTCTCCCTTCTTTTCTAACCGAAGATACATTACTCTGGAGAGGAAATCTCATTTAGAAAAAAAACGTATTTGCCTACCTACATAGAGCTCTGAATAACCACTCTTCTTAAGTACTTTTTAAGCGAAAAACGTTCTTTGTTCACATTAATTTAAAGAAGAAAACAAAAGATTGAGTCTATATCATACAGCTATTGATATTTCAGGTTTTTTTCCCAATCAAACTTTTTTTATATTTCGTTAATAGTATTTTTAGGGAGTAAATTAACCTTTTTTAGCCTCCCGGTGTCAACATTGTCAGTACGCCCCCGGTGACTAAATACCGTCCCTAACGAACCGATTTTTTAAAAATTTTAATTCCGTTACCTTTGAAAAACCCCTTTATTCATCATTTTCGCCGTGAGCTTTCCGGTAAAAATTCGTCGATTCTAATTATTTCTATCGCTAAAAAAACGATTGCTATTGTGCAAATTCGTCAGTGGGGTGATGGATATTTGTTGAGTCTTATTAGGTGTACAAAATGAAACTCGGCTAAAATCTACAAAATTCAAATTTACCTTGTGGCTGAGTTTCATTTTGTACACCTAATAAATAAAATTTGTAGGAAATTTAATTCTCTATAAATTTGTACTTAATTATTTTTTTCTAGGATGCACCATTTTCGGAAAATAATTTTTTTAAAAATTTTTTTTGAAAACAGTGCGTCCTAGAGAAAAAATGAATAGAATAAAAATTAAAAAGAATTAAATTTCCAACAGATTTTCTTTAGTGCATTTTTTCAATATCTGTAACGGTTTACGATTTACAAGCCTTTAAAATTAACCTTCTTAATGGTTATACTTCAATAACCTTCTTACACGGAGAAGGTCAACTTTTGATGGACTTTAACGCCTAAAATGTTCAAAATTTTGAAAAATGAACTACTAGGTGTACAAAATGAAACTCGGCTAAAATCTAAAAAATTCAAATTTACCCTGTGGCTGAGTTTCATTTTGTACACCTAATATTTTCTATTGTAACTTCCTCAAACGAAGTTATTGTAATACCCTCCAATGCTGGTTTTAGAAAAAGGAGCTTTTGGGGTCGTAGGGGTAAGAAGGTTGCATCGCTGTTTCAATGCCTTGTGACTGTTTGGCTTCACTTTATCCACAATAGAAGTTTATCCTTACCTCCATGGAGTAACCTCGTTGTCTTACTTGCGGGGTCCTTCTTCATCTTACGTACACTTATGACGTCATTTCGTGAGTTTGGTTAACCCCTCATAAGTACCATTTAAGGAACATTCGCTGTTTCGGTCTGTCCATCATTTCGCTAAACTATACTTGCAGATCTCTTCCAATTTTGCAATCGGAGGACGGATGTTTTATACAGTTTGATAAGAATCGCTAAATTGTTTTAAGCCCACAGTATCCAGAGTAAAAAATTCACGTTGTTGATTTTATTGTGATAAGATAAGAGTTTTAAATTTAGGTTGATTGTTTTTATAATTTTGTTTAAAAAAATCCTTCTGGTTCAATTATTTGCGTTGGTCAAGCGAAAAGAAGTTGGATTATGTGTATAGGATAGTTTTTATCCCTGATATTTTCGGCATGATCGATTCGCCCTTTTACGTAGTAATAAGTTTCTTTACGTATTTTTTCGGTATTAAAATCACCTTTTTATCCGATCTAAAAATATATCTTCCTTTATACGACTACCATTTATAAATATTTCAATACTGTGCCCTTGTTAAAAGAGCAGCATTCGATTTGATGGGGAAAAATCGATTTTCGATGCTCAAACGAGGTCGGGTAATTTCAGTTGTACAAATGGTCTTCTTCAGTATCCACCCGTCGAGGAACTACATTTTAAAAGTCGACCCTTCCCTCGAATCCGACGAAGATGAGGTAAAGAAAAACACACAAAAATAATTTAAAATAACTATAATTGGATTTTAAAGTGTCCCCTATTATAGACCCTTTTCTATAGGTTGAGTGGAAGCAATAAAATCTGGCTTTCATAGGTTCAAGCTTTTAATGAGCTATTCAAACCCAGGATGGAGTTTACCCAGAATGCCTTTAGAACGGGAGCGGGGACACCTTTAAACACGGAGCTTCAATTCATGCGTACGTGACATGTCCATGTTAACTTTCTGTACCCTTTTGTCGCCCCCGAAACTCTCTCAGCAACGATCTGTTAATGAAAGTATTCATTATAAATCGCCCTCCTACTTGAAATTTAAACGTTATTTCGTATTCATTAAACCTATTCATACTCAAAAGTACTCTCACTAATTATATACTTCATATATTTAATTAGATTTAGCCCCATAGAAAAAAAATGTTATATATTAGGTGTACAAAATGAAACTCAGCCACAGGGTAAATTTGAATTTTGTAGATTTTAGCCGAGTTTCATTTTGTATACCTAGTAGTTCATTTTTTCAAAATTTTGAACATTTTAGGCGTTATAGTCCATCAAAAGTTGACCTTCTCCGTGTAAGAAGGTTATTGAAGTATAACCATTAAGAAGCTTAATTTTTAAAGGATTGTAAATCGTAAACCGTTACAGATATTGAAAAAATGCACTAAATAAAATCAGTTGGAAATTCAATTCTCTTTACTTTTTATTCTATTCATTTTTTCTCTAGGGCGCACTGTTTTCAAGATATTTCAAAAAAAATTATTTTCCTAAAATGGTGCATCCTAGAAAAAAATAATTAAGTACCTACAAATTTATAGAGAATTAAATTTCCTACAATTTTTATTTATTAGGTGTACAAAATGAAACTCAGCCACAGGGTAAATTTGAATTTTGTAGATTTTAGCCGAGTTTCATTTTGTACACCTAATAAAATGAGAGATCATCCATATTAGGTAGATAAGATGGCTTCTGGGACTTGAGAGCTTTTGAGGTAGCATTTTTGAAGAAAAAGAACGGAGAAGATTGATAAAATATTCAGATAATGCCTTCAGAAAAAAATTATTGTACGTATAATCCAACCATAAATTAGTATAAAAACTCCACCGACTTGCAAAAATGGTTTTTAAAAATGTGATGCATTTGCTACTTAAGGAACTCCCATCCTAATCTTTTAGATTTTTATGTTAGGAAAGTGGTAAGTTCCCGGCGATTTTGTTGAATCTCAAAGATTTGGGGGGAGTTGAAACTACCTTTTAAGGTGTTTTGTCGCCCCAAAATCATTGGGTTTAATCAAGGCCATTTTATTGGAGCAATAAAAAACTTTCTAATAAAGATTGCCATTCTTTTATTTTTTATTCTTAAAATTGTCCTGGAAATTTACTAGACCAGAATACAATTACGGGGTTTACATGCTTCTTTTTCTTGAGCAAAAGACTGCAAAGAAAGGCCCAAAAACAGTTTTCCTTAACCAAAAAAAAAAAAAAAAAAAAAAAAAAAAAAATCGAAAAACCTGTTCCAAAGGTTATCAAACACTCGGAGCTATTTGACCCGCTAGTAGGGGCTCAGTCCCCAAAGCCTCCCTTTTAAGACCGCCAATATGGATTACTCCGTATGTTCACCTCCTGGAAGTTTATCATAGCAGGATGCTTCAGTTTTGAATATTTTTCATCATGATCTTTTACATAAGCTTTTTTCCAACCGCAGTTTGAAACTCCTGGAGCATTCGCAGGAGTATTTGGACGTCATCTTTGACTTTCCGATCGTCTTCCGTCAAATTTGAAGTCTTCTGACGTCGAATTTGACGTGCAAATCCTTCTGCGCATGCTCCAGGAGTTTCTTTGACGTTCCGATCGTTTGTCCGTCAAATCTTATGTCTTCTGACGTCATATTTGATATGCAAATCCTTCTGCGCGTTTCTTTGACGTTCTTTTTTCCCGTCAAATCTGAAGTCTTCTGACGTCAAAGTTGACGTGCAAATCCTTCTGCGCATGCTCCAGGGGTTTCTTTGACGTTCCGATCGTTCGTCCGTCAAATCTGAAGTCTTCTGACGTTAAATTTGACGTGCAAATCCTTCTGCGCATGCTCCAGGAGTTTCTTTGACGTTCCGATCGTTTGTCCGTCAAATCTGAAGTCTTCAGACGTCAAATTTTACGTGCAAATCCTTCTGCGCGTTTCTTTGATGTTCCGATCGTTTTCCCGTCAAATCTGAAGTATTCTGACGTCAAATTTGACGTGCAACTCCTTCTGCGCGTTTCTTTGACGTTCCGATCGTTTGTCCGTCAAATCTGAAGTCTTCAGACGTCAAATTTGACGTGCAAATCCTTCTGCGCGTTTCTTTGATGTTCCGATCGTTTGTCCGTCAAATCTGAAGTCTTCTGACGTCAAAGTTGACGTGCAAATCCTTCTGCGCATGCTCCAGGGGTTTCTTTGACGTTCCGATCGTTCGTCCGTCAAATCTGAAGTATTCTGACGTCAAAGTTGACGTGCAAATCCTTCTGCGCATGCTCCAGGGGTTTCTTTGACGTTCCGATCGTTCGTCCGTCAAATCTGAAGTCTTCTGACGTTAAATTTGACGTGCAAATCCTTCTGCGCATGCTCCAGGAGTTTCTTTGACGTTCCGATCGTTTTTCCGTCAAATTTGACGTGCAAATCCTTCTGCGCATGCTCCAGAAGTTTCTTTGACGTTCCAATCGTTTGTCCGTCAAATCTGATGTCTTCTGACGTCGAATTTGACGTGCAAATCCTTCTGCGCGTTTCTTTGACGTTATTGTTTAAGATTTGTAGGTAAGAAGAAAGTCGATTTTTCCTTCTTTTATTTTGGCAGAATTCCTGAAATCAATACGCTAAGGCATTAAGTATTAGTTCAAGTTATTTGATTTACGCCCTTTCCGGCTAACTTCATTTAATGCAATTAACTTCCTAGCGATTTCATAATTTATGAACGACATTCGCGAAAATTTATCGAGGAACCTTTTTTTTTCGCCTTTCTGTGGGGTGTTGCTCCGATTTCGAACAATAAAGTGAAAAGATATAGGAAGAAAAGCGGTTAAAAAGGGTATTGAAAAACTCCATTAGCGATTTCTACCTCCTCCCATCCTCGCTCTTAAACCTTCCCCAACCCCATTTAACGGCTGTTGTTACCTTTCTTTTCTGCCAATCAAGACGAAAACAAGCCTTTTAAAACGGATGAAATACCCGGTGAAAAGTCTGGCGATAAAACCGAGATCACAAAGTTTCATGGTTTTTTTTTTTCGCCAAATTGAAGATTTTTCAAGAGGAAATGTTACGATAAGGAAATCCTTTTGGGTTTTTTTTCTTTAAGAGGGCCCTTGAAAGTACAAAAGAGGATGATTGAATAAAAGGACTTCCTTACGCCGGTAAATCACCCCAGACAAAGTAAGAAAAGTTGTAAATTAGACCCCGAAAACAATGGTTTCAACCTGGGGGATAAGACCACAATGGGACTTAACTTAATAAAGTTGAAATAAATTTTTATCCGATTGAGAATATGCAAACCCTCACATCACTCCTGTAATGTCGGCTCGATAACTTTCAGGATTTGTCCTTCGCTATTTACACGCCTCAAAGTAAACTTAATTAACATTTACGTTTACATATTAACTTCCTTAAAGAAGTTATTGCGATACCCTCGACGTCGGCTTTTGGGGAAGGGTCTTCCAGACCCCGGAGGGTCAAATCGAATATTGATCTTTACCGATCTCAACTTTGTCTGTGGTTCCGGCCGGCCGTAGCATTTTTCCGGAACACTTTACGGCCACAGTTTTTAACCGATTTTCACCAAATTTTCACCGATTTTTGAATTTCGAAAAAACGGCGGAGATATGTCTGTTTGAAATTTTAAAAAATTCGCTGCGGCCGAACCGTTAATCCGATTTTCACCAAATTTTCACCAATTACTCCTTATATTTTTTAAGAATTTTTGGTGTAAAAAAATTGCCACTTTTTAATTATCATTTTTTTAGTAGGGAGAAATTTTATACTTCTACCCATTACGAGAGGCACATCCGTAGGCCAAAGAGCCCATTATTTCTACCTTGGCACTTAGAAAAATTTTTGAAAAAAAAACACAAAAAAAAACCCGGAAAATTTTTGGTAAAAAAACAAAACTCGGACAATTTAAAAAAAATAAACTTAAAAATTTTTGGAAAAACAAACTTGGAAAATTCTCCTTTATACTTTCCCTCCCTTATACATCCCCTTCCGTTATACTTTCGTTCCCTTATACTTCCCCCACGTTATACTTCACCCTCTGTTATACTACCCCTCACTTAAACTCCCCCCTCCCACATACTTCCCCTCATTTATACTTCCCACTCCGTTATACTTCCCCTCCCACAACTTCCACCTACTTTTTACTTCCCCTCCGTTATAAACTTATAATATAGGCCAAAGAGCCCATTATTTCTACCTTGGCACTTAGAAAATTTTTAGAAAAAAATTTTTTTTTTTAAACTTAAAAAAATTTTTAAAAACCCGGAAAATTTTTCGGAAAAAAAATTGGCAAATTCTCCTTTATACTTTCCCTACATCCCCTTCCGTTATACTTTCGTTCCCTTATACTTCCCCCTCCTTTATACTTCCCCCTCTGTTATACTACCCTCACTTAAACTTCCCCCTCCCATATACTTCCCCTCACTTATACTTCCCCCTCCCATATACTTCCCACTCCGTTATACTTCCCACTCCGTTATACTCCCCCCCATATACTTCCCCTCCGTTATACTTCCCCTCCCATATACTTCCCACTCCGTTATACTTCCCCTCCCATATACTTCCCCCTACGTTTTACTTCCCCTCCGTTATACTTCCCCTCCTATATAGATACTTCTCTTTAAGGAAGTTTTCGTTGGAAGCTATTCAAACCAGTACTTCGTATTGATTTTTAATTTATTATTCTTTTTAAAGAATGTTCCAAGATCGATTTTCTTTTGAAGAAATAATTATCTAAATTAAAATCTTCCTAAGTTTTTTAAAAGAAAATCATGTTTTTTTGTAAAGTTAAGTTGGTAAAGAAAAATTTCCTTCACTTTCTTTTATACGAGGTTTCAAATTTAATGAAATGAGTGCATAAAAGTTCGGCATCTTTTGAATTTCTCAAGTTCTATCTATTGTTCTTATTTTTAAGTATTCTCATATAAAAAAGTTTTTTTTTCTGTCTTAATTCTACGCTTACACTCTCCCCCAACAGGTATTTCAATATCGTGATTAAAGTGAAATTAATTATCGATCCCCTCAATCTCCTGGAGATTCCTGAGGTTTACAGAATTTCGATAATTGTCCCGATTCAAAGGGTCCGGTTGATTAATTGAAATGTTAATGGCTGTTTTTAAGAACGTAATTGACGAAAATCAAAGCTTTGTTAAAAACATGGATTTTCGAGCTGTGCCATTTTTTTTCATCCTTCTTTTCACTTGTAGAAATAATGGAAGCATCCCTTTTGTACTTTTTGGTTTATATTACGATTCGCTTTGTTTGGCTGCTCCATAGAAAGGCAAACAGTTAATAAATCTAGATGAGGGTCGTTTTTAAGGGAGATAGATTGTGAACGCTTTTTAATCAAAGGTTTTTTCGGACGCAGGTGCTCCTCCTTTTTTTTTCGGACGTGTCATTAATTTATTTTTGGCTTAATTTTTTTACTTTTTGTTTCAGGCACATACTCCACTTTAGGGACTGAAGGAAAACACGTAAGTAAAATTTGACATTTTAACTTCCTTAGAAGTTATTGCGATACCCTCGACGTCGGGTTTTTGGGGAAGGGTCTTCCAGACCCCGGAGGGTCAAATCGAATATTGATCTTTACCGATCTCAACTTTGTCTGTGGTGCCGGCCGGCCGTCCGTAGCATTTTTTTCCGGAACACTTTACGGCTACAATTTTCATCCGATTTTCACCAAATTTTCACCAAAATTTCTTTAGCCGGTGAAGAAGAATGTAACGAGGGGGATTTTTGAATTTCGAAAAAATGGCGGAGATATGTCTGTTTGAAATTTTAAAAAATTCGCTGCGGCCGAACCGTTAATCCGATTTTCACCAAATTTTCACCAATTACTCCTTATATTTTTTAAGAATTTTTGGTGCAAAAAAATTGCCACTTTTTAATTACTATTTTTATTAGTAGGGAGAAATTTCGTACTTCTACCCTTTACGAGAGGCACATCCCTAGGCCAAAGAGCCCATTATTTCTACCTTGACACTTAAAAAATTTTTCGAAAAAAAGAACTTAAAAATTTTTCAAAAAAAAAAAAACCCAGAAAATTTTTTTTTACAAAAAACTTTAAAAATCTTTCGAAAAAAAAACTTAAAAAATTTTTCGAAAAAAAAAAAAAAGGAAAACCCGGAAAATTTTTCGAAAAACACTTTGCAAATTTTTTGAAAAAAAAAAAAAAAAATTTTTTTTTGGACAAAAAGAACTTAGAAAATTTTTCAAAAAAAAAAAAAAAAAAAAAAAAAAAAAAAAAAACAGAAAATTTTTCGAAAAAAAAAATTTTTATTTTACAAAAAAACTTTAAAAATTTTTCAAAAAAAGAACTTAGAAAATTTTTCGAAGAAAAAAAAAAAGGAAAACCCGGAATATTTTTCGAAAAAACTTTGAAAATTTTTTGAAAAAAAAAAATTTTTTTTTTTGGACAAAAAAACTTAGAAAATTTTTCAAAAAGAAGAACTTAAAATTTTTCAAACAAAAAAAAAAAAAAAAAAAAAGAAAAAGAAAGAAAAAACCGGAAAATTTTCCGAAACTAAATTTTTTTTTTTACAAAAAACTTAGTACTTCCCCGTTCGTTATACTTCCCCTCCCATATACTTCCTACTCCGTTATACTTCCCCTCCGTTATACTTCCCCTCCCACATACTTCCCACTCCGTTATACTTCCCCTCCCATATACTTCCCCCTCCTATATTGTTACTTCTCTTTAAGGAAGTTCCCGTCGGGGCCAGCTCCAGACTAGTACTTAAAATCTTGGGGGAAAAAACTTCAACTTGAGATTTATAGAAGATTAATTTTCCAAAAACATGTTAAGTATTCTATTTTAGTCGAAATCCCCTTAAAATATTATCGTCCCTAGGGGGTATTCGGATCGTAAAACAATATAGGCCTCTTGGGTTGGCTCCTGTATCATTTATAACCGTGTTTGACGTCTGAACAATACCGTAGAAAATGTTTTTACCGTCCATAATCAACTATGAAAATATCCCTCGCTTGATAGTTACCGTCTTTACTGAGCATTAATTCAAATGTTGATGCTTTTACGGCTTAGAACGTACTTAGGGAAATTTCCGCTAGTTTGGAAAGCAATCGAAAAGTAATAAAAATAAAAACACCGTATAATACATAAAACATTTTTATTCGCTTAATAAAAAGAAGAGAAAAACTGCGACCGTTTTGATTTTTTGGTTATCTCATTTTTAACAAGCCTGTTATGTGGTTTTTATCCGGTTTTATCTCTGTAGAGATGGGCTTGAAACCCAAAGGTCGTAGGTTCAAATCCCACTGGGGTCCTAATTTTTTTTCCAGTCTTTTCTTCTTCTGCCTAATTAACTCGGTTTAGCTATAAAAAATTTAAGTATCGATGATCCTACCTAACTATTAGGTGTACAAAATGAAACTCGGCTAAAATCTACAAAATTCAAATTTAGTGGCTGAGTTTCATTTTTACACCTAATAAATAAAAATTTTAGGAAATTTAATTCTCTATAAATTTGTACTTAATTATTTTTTTCTAGGATGCACCATTTTCGGAAAATAATTTTTTTTAAAATAAATTTATCTTGAAAACAGTGCGTCCTAGAGAAAAAATGAATAGAATAAAAATTAAAGAGAATTGAATTTCCAACAGATTTTATTTAGTTCATTTTTTGAATATCTGTAACGGTTTACGATTTACAAGCCTTTAAAAATTAACCTTCTTAATAGTTATACTTCAATAACCTTACACGGAGAAGGTCAACTTTTGATGGACTTTAACGCCTAAAATGTTTAAAATTTTGAAAAAATGAACTACTAGGTGTACTGAAACTCGGCTAAAATCTACAAAATTCAAATTTACCCTGTGGCTGAGTTTCATTTTGTACACCTAATAAATAAAAATTGTAGGAAATTTAATTCTCTTTAAATTTGTACTTAATTATTTTTTTCTAGGATGCACCATTTTCGGAAAATAATTTTTTTTAAAAATAAATTTATCTTGAAAACAGTGCGTCCTAGAGAAAAAATGAATAGAATAAAAATTAAAGAGAATTGAATTTCCAACAGATTTTATTTAGTGCATTTTTTCAATATCTGTAACGGTTTACGATTTACAAGCCTTTAAAAATTAACCTTCTTAATGGTTATACTTCAATAACCTTCTTATACGGAGAAGGTCAACTTTTGATGGACTTTAACGCCTAAAATGTTCAAAATTTTGAAAAAATGAACTACTAGGTGTACAAAATAAAACTCAGCCACAGGGTAAATTTGAATTTTGTAGATTTTATCCGAGTTTCATTTTGTACACCTAATATTTTGAGAGCCTTAAAACTCCTTATTATTTTTTTTAAATAAAAACTCCAATCAAAAATTGATTTTTCTGGTTGTGAGGCAAGAAAAAACTGAAATAATATGAATGTTTTGCCAAAGTTGTCAAAGGAGCTAACTTTTTTAATCTCCTCTCCGTTTAAATGAGATAAAATTTGTTTTGATGTTTTTTGATATTATTTATGCCCTGAGGATTCACTTTTCCAGTGGGAAAACCCCCGTTTTTCTTGTCAAATTAAAGTGATGAATCGAACTCTCAAATCGGCGCCCCTCCATTTTTTCCCCGATATTGTTTCGGATAAAATTTATAATTAACGTTTCAACGCGTGTTAATCAAGTCATCAATGAATTACGATTACGTAATTAAGAACACGCTGAAATTCAACCATGTTTGATCAGTCATAAATATTAAAGCGGAAAGATCCTTGTTGAATTTTCAGTTGCCCTTAGTTACGTTCGATCGGTTCAATTTAAACCACTAAGATTATTTTTACAAAAACATTTTTTAGGTAGATTTGTTTTAATTGGTAACAACCAATGATTGAAGAGAAAAGATTAATAAATAGTCCGGCATAGTTTTTTTAAACTATTTTTTGAAAAAGTCATAAATTTTTTAAGAAGGTTGGTAAAATTGCGGATTTTATATCTCGATTTTTATTAAAATTGTAGTTGTTTTTTCAAAAAAATTCTATAAAACATAATGATTCGCCTAGAAACGAATCTGATGAGATTTATGACGTTTTCTACAGTTTTTTAATGAAAACCCCCCTTACAGTGTTATGACTCTGATTAACGTATAATATACAGAGTAATGACTCTCATAAACGTATATGTATACAGAGTTATGACTCTGATTAACGTATAATCTACAGAGTAATGACTCTCATAAACGTATATACAGAGTTATGACTCTGATTAACGTATAATGTACAGAGTAATGACTCTCATAAACGTATATACAGAGTTATGACTCTGATTAACGTATAATATACAGAGTAATGACTCTCATAAACGTATATGTATACAGAGTTATGACTCTGATTAACGTATATATACAGAGTAATGACTCTCATAAACGTATATGTATACAGAGTTATGACTCTGATTAACGTATAATATACAGAGTAATGACTCTCATAAACGTATATGTATACAGAGTTATGACTCTGATTAACGTATAATATACAGAGTAATTACTCTCAAACGTATATACAGAGTTATGACTCTGATTAACGTATAATATACAGAGTAATGACTCTCATAAACGTATATGTATACAGAGTTATGACTCTGATTAACGTATAATATACAGAGTAATTACTCTCAAACGTATATACAGAGTTATGACTCTGATTAACGTATAATATACAGAGTAATGACTCTCATAAACGTATATACAGAGTTATGACTCTGATTAACGTATAATATACAGAGTAATGACTCTCATAAACGTATATACAGAGTAATGACTCTGATTAACGTATATATACAGAGTAATGACTCTCATAAACGTATATGTAGACAGAGTTATGACTCTGATTAATGTATAATATACAGAGTAATGACTCTCATAAACGTATATACAGAGTTATGACTCTGATTAACGTATAATATACAGAGTAATTACTCTCATAAACGTATATACAGAGTTATGACTCTGATTAACGTATAATATACAGAGTAATGACTCTCATAAACGTATATACAGAGTTTTGACTCTAGTTAACTTAACGCCATCATCAGGACCTACAGACATATACGTTATTTGGTTTCTTTACTCCTTAAGACCATCCCACACATCAAAAATAAAACAACAATTATAAAAAAATTGGTCGATCAAATACAAATCATATCTACTGTATATACGTTTATGAGAGTCATTACTCTGTATATTATACGTTAATCAGAGTCATAACTCTGTATATACGTTTATGAGAGTCATTACTCTGTATATTATACGTTAATCAGAGTCATTACTCTGTATATACGTTTATGAGAGTCATTACTCACTATATTATACGTTAATCAGTCATAACTCTGTATATACGTTTATGAGAGTCATTACTCTGTATATTATACGTTAATCAGAGTCATAACTCTGTATATACGTTTATGAGAGTCATTACTCACTATATTATACGTTAATCAGTCATAACTCTGTATATGCGTTTATGAGAGTTATTACTCTGTATATTATACGTTAATCAGAGTCATAACTCTGTATACATATACGTTTATGAGAGTCATTACTCACTATATTATACGTTAATCAGTCATAACTCTGTATATGCGTTTATGAGAGTCATTACTCTGTATATTATACGTTTATGAGAGTCATTACTCTGTATATTATACGTTAATCGGAGTCATAACTCTGTATATACGTTTATGAGAGTCATTACTCTGTATATTATACGTTAATCGGAGTCATAACTCTGTATATACGTTTATGAGAGTCATTACTCTGTATATTATAAGTTAATCAGAGTCATAACTCTGTATATACGTTTATGAGAGTCATTACTCTGTATATTATACGTTAATCAGAGTCATAACACTGTATATACTGATTTTCTGGTCAAGCTTTCGGTGTATTTATTTGTATACAGTTATGACTCTGATTAACGTATAATATACAGAGTAATGACTCTTATTAACGTATAATATACAGAGTAATTACTCTCATAAACGTATATACAGAGTTATGACTCTGATTAACGTACATACAGAGTTATGACTCTGATTAACCTTAAAAAAATAAGTTTAAAGAAAAAACACATTTGTAATTTTGTTTATAATCCGAAAGCATATTCCGAGGATTTAAACGTAGGCGAAATCCTCCTTAAGTCCCACATTGGCTGTCACAACATGAACCTTAAGTGCTTTTCTACGCTTCTCAATCCCTTGAAAGCTCGACGTTTCTTGAAAATCTCAAGTATAAGATGAGGAAGAACCAAAAAAAAATCATTATTTTAATTAATACCTTAGCTCTTTGTGGTTGGAGACAATACCTGTTCATCATTTGACGATTGTTCCTTTTTTAAGTCTTTCCCTTCTGTGAAAAAAAAAGCCCTTTGTTCTTGCCACTCGACTTGATTAAATTCCAGTATCATAATCTTCAATTTTCATTGATAAAAATCTTAAGTAGGGACGTTAATCCTCGTTAAACTCTTGTAATTACTTTGATGGTCAATTAAGGAAGGGGATTGTCCTTAATTCCTTTTGAAATCAAAAAAACTTGAAAGAAAAAAATACGAAAAACCAATTAAACTTTTAGAAAACGTCTTAGTCCAACTTATTAATTCATAGTGATTATAGGGAACGAGGGTCTCTGTTTATATTTGGAAGATTCCGAAAAAGGAAATATAAAGTTGTTTGCTTTTCGGGGGTCCTTTTGCCCCCTTTCATTTTACTTTTCAATAAGTTTCTCCCCTCTTTAAAAAATACTACGTTTATAAAACTTTTTACATCTCTAATTATTTTTAGTTTAAAAACGAAATTTTTAAAATTATTTAAACTTTTTAACGTTTCAATTCATGTGAGAAATTCCAAGCGCTTGATTAATTTTGAATCGAGTCATAAAGGTGAAATATTTGGACTACACAATACGGTCAAAAAGTATTTAATTAAAAGCTTTTCTCGGTAATTTTTTTTTTAATGTGTTAGATTGGATTGGAACTGGGCTTTTATTTTAACGTTAAAATATTTTACATATGAAAGAAAAAAAGAGATGTAAATTAAAGGGTTAGTTTTTCCGCCTGATGGATGTTAGGGTGTGCAAGAAAATATTAGGTGTACAAAATGAAACTCAGCCCCAGGGTTAATTTGAATTTTGTAGATTTTAGCCGAGTTTCATTTACACCTAGTAGTTCATTTTTTCAAAATTTTAAACATTTTAGGCGTTAAAGTCCATCAAAAGTTGACCTTCTCCGTGTAAGAAGGTTATTGAAGTATAACCATTAAGAAGGTTAATTTTTAAAGGCTTGTAAATCGTAAACCGTTACAGATATTGAAAAAATGCACTAAATAAAATCATTTGGAAATTGAATTCTCTTTAATTTTTATTCTATTCATTTTTTCTCTAGGACGCACTGTTTTCAAGATAAATTAATTTTTTTAAAAATTATTTTCCGAAAATGGTGCATCCTAGAAAAAAATAATTAAGTGCAAATTTATAGAGAATTAAATTTCCTACAATTTTTATTTATTAGGTGTACAAAATGAAACTCAGCCACAGGGTAAATTTGAATTTGTAGATTTTAGCCGAGTTTCATTTTGTACACCAAGTAGTTCATTTTTTCAAAATTTTAAACATTTTAGGCGTTAAAGTCCATCAAAAGTTGACCTTCTCCGTGTAAGAAGGTTATTGAAGTATAACCATCAAGAAGGTTAATTTTTAAAGGCTTGTAAATCGTAAACCGTTACAGATATTGAAAAAATGCACTAAATAAAATCTGTTGGAAATTCAATTCTCTTTAATTTTTATTCTATTCATTTTTTCTCTAGGACGTACTGTTTTCAAGATAAATTTATTTAAAAAAAAATTATTTTCCGAAAATGGTGCATCCTAGAAAAAAATAATTAAGTACAAATTTATAGAAAATTAGATTTCCTACACTTTTATAGTATTAGGTGTACAAATGAAACTCAGCCACAGGGTAAATTTGAATTTTTAGTTTTAGCCGAGTTTCATTTTGTACACCTAATATTTTAACGTTAAAATATTTTACATATGAAAGAAAAAAAGAGATGTAAATTGAAGGGTTTTGTTAGTTTTTCGGCCTGATGGATGTTAGGGTGTGCAAGAAAATAGTTAAATTTATTCAGCTCAAAGCAATAGAAGTATGCTGATTTTGAAGGATGTACGTAATGATGGTTTTCTGTTGTTTCAGGTAAATGGTGATGGAGAGTGGGAGTATGAGGAAATCACGTTGGAAAGGGGAGGTTCGGGCCTCGGGTTTTCGATTGCAGGCGGCACCGACAACCCTCATATCGGCGACGATACTGCCATATACATCACGAAGCTTATCTCCGGTGGAGCGGCGGCGGCGGACGGCCGGCTGCGCGTCAACGACATCATACTCGAAGTCAATAGAGTTTCGGTTGTCAACGTGACCCACGCCTCGGCCGTCGAAGCGCTCAAAAGGGCCGGAAACACCGTCACACTCGTAATAAAATCCTAATTAGTCTTCATTAATTTTCGGATTTTCAGTATGTGAGACGGCGGCGTGAAAACGTCCTCGGGAGTATGCGAGTGATGGAAATCGAGCTCATCAAAGGAAACAAAGGGCTCGGATTCAGCATCGCCGGAGGTATCGGAAATCAACATATACCGGGCGACAACGGTATCTACGTTACGAAAATTATGGACGGCGGTGCCGCACAAGTCGACGGAAGGCTTTGCGTCGGCGATAAACTAGTCGCCGTCAGAAACGCGATCGTAAGTCTGAGTTTTTGAGGTCAAATTAAATAGTGACAAGCGGCATTAAAACTTTGCCAAGCACACCTTTAATACTTTGACAACTTCATTACACCCCAGAGAAACTCCTCATTCTTGTTATCCTTCGATATCTCACCTCTGTCACTTTCCTCGAACTTCCCAACAAATTATTACTGATGTCACCGATGTCGTAAACTCTATAAAGTACAACCCAAAACCTATTTAGAAATCTATTTTTCTATAATGGAAAAAAAGGCATCCACCTTTTTAACTTTTTTATGAAGATATAAGTGATTTCTCCATTTTTTCCTTCTTATTCGTTTTCTAAAGGGTTAATGTTCCGGCGCGATTACTGATATCTTATTGCATAACGATATGAAAAAAAAGTACCCCTCGAGGGAGTCGTCGGCCCTGAATGAAGATGAATTCTTCTGGGAAAGGGGGGTCGAAAAGATAGAATAAGAGGAAATCATCAATCACGAGATGAGGAGAACAACTCCGACGGAAAACCCATCGGCCCATGAATTTGTCAGAAAACTACCTCCTTCCCTAATTCTATCCAACTTTTTTCCCTTTAGGAAAAAGATTATAAAAAATTTTTCCCCGAATAAAAAAAAAGTCCTTTTGTGATCATCCGCTTGTAACAAAACATCCGAGATCAAAGAACCAAAAAAAAATCGTTCAATTGTTCCGAATAATTTATTGGTTCTTCAAAAATATTGACGATTTTTTTTTCCTTTTACGTTTGCAACAATTTTTTAAAAAAATAAAAGCTTTGCAATCCGAAATGATTATCGTGAACGCTTTTATCCGTCCGTAAAGCTTTTCATAAATAATACCTCATCCCCTCTTAAATAGGATCCCCTTTAATTAAACTTTGGACAAGGTAAGGCTGTTTCTTCCTCCGAGATTAAATTAACAGTTTTGTCACTTCCAAAACGAATTAGAGGAGGCCCGAAGGCTTACGAGAAACGGCTTTTTAAGTAAGGCTAATTAATCAAATCTATTTTCTTCCGCCTTCAAAATCGCCTTATGATTAATTTCAAAAGTGACGTCTTCCCTTTTCTTCGAGTTAAATCAAATCTGGAGAATAGAAACGCCACAATTTTAAATTCGGAAGTTGGCGTTGGCGGACCTTTTGGGGCTAGCCAGAAAAAGAGGCGTTTTCCTCGATTTTCTGGCCTAAAAACACCCGGCGTTTAACATTCCCGGGATTTGGGTCGTTTAGAAACATCCGTTTTATCAGGTGATTGGGCGATTAACAATTCTTTGACCGGCTTTTAGGTCGTTTTTCTCGTTTTTTTTTTTTTTTTTTTTTTTTTTTTTTTTTTTTTTTTTTGGTGTAGAAACATCCGTTTTATCGAATTTTTGACCTTTCAGCGCCCTATTTCGGGTTTTCGAGCATTCAGGAACCTATGGGTTTTAGGCGTTTTTCTAGATTTTCTGGTGTACAAACATCCGTTTTATCAGGAGATCCGGCGTTTAACATTCCCCCGGGATTGGGGTCGATTTCCCCGATTTTTTGGTGTAGAAACATCGGTTTTATCGGGTTTTGAGCTAACAACACCCTTTTTAATCGGATTTCCGAGCGTTCAACTCCTATTTTTAGAGGTTTAGGGCGTTTCCCTTGATTTTCTGGTGTAGAAACATCCGTTTTATCAGGTGATCGGGCGTTAAACATTTCCCCGGGTTTGGGTCGTTTTCCTCGATTTTTTGGTGTAGAAACACCGGTTTTATCGGGTTTTTAGGCTTACAACACCCTTTTTAATCGGATTTCCGTTCGACTCCCTATTTTTAGGGGTTTGGGGTGTTTCCCTTGATTTTCTGGTGTAGAAACACCCGTTTTATCAGGTGTTAACATTTCTCCGAGATTTGGGTCGTTTTCCTCGATTTTTGAAAGTAGGAACATCGGTTTTATCGGGTTTTTAAGCTTACAACACCCTATAAATCGGATTTCCGACCGTTTAATACCCTATTTTTCCGGTTTCAGGGGTGTTTCCCTCTATTTTCAGGTGTAGAAACACCCGTTTTATCAGGTGATCAGGCGATTAACAATTATTTTACCGGATGTTACTTCGTTTTCCTCGATTTTTTGGTGTAGATACATCGGTTTTATCGGGTTTCCGAGCATTTAAGAACCTATTTTCATGGGTTTTGGGCGTTTTTCTCGATTTTTCTGGGGTAGATACATCCGTTTTTTCGGGTTTTTAGGTGTTCAACATCTTTTACCGGGTTTTGGGTCGTTTTCCTCGATTTTCTGGTGTAGAAACACCCGTTATATCAGGTGATCGGGCGATTAAAAATTCTTTTACCGGATGTTACTTCGTTTTCCTCGATTTTTAGTGTAGATACATCGGTTTTATCGGGTTTCCGAGCATTTAAAAAACTATTTTTATGGGTTTTGGGCGTTTTCCTCGATTTTTCTGGTGTAGATACATCCGTTTTTTCGGGTTTTTAGGCGTTAAACATCTTTTTACCGGGTTTTGGGTCGTTTTCCTCGATTTTCTGGTGTAGAAACACCCGTTATATCAGGTGATCGGGCGATTAACAATTCTTTTACCGGATGTTACTTCGTTTTCCTCGATTTTTTGGTGTAGATACATCGGTTTTATCGGGTTTCCGAGCATTTAAGAACCTATTTTTATGCATTTGGGCGTTTTTCTCAATTTTTCTGGTGTAGATCGGTTTTTTAGGCGTTAAACATCTTTTTACCGGGTTTTGGGTCGTTTTCCTCGATTTTCAGGTCGCGTAACACGTTTTCCGGACCGTCCTTTGCAGTCATTTGCCCAAAAAATACCCTTTAACCTCTGATCTTTCTTCTCACTTTGCATGGGGGTTGGTTAACCTGACCAAATCAACACCCTTCTGATAATTTTTTTAGGGTTGTTTTTGTTTGATGTTTATTTAAAAGACCTCTTTTCCAAACAATCGGGAATGAAGAAAAAAAGGATCTTAAGAGCTTCAAAATAAAAAGAAGCTTCTTTCATCTTTAATATTAAAATCCATTATTCAATTTTTTCCCCCTTCACTTTTTTTGGAAAAGGCTAAAAAGTTTTAATTCAATCGAGGTTTATTCAATCTGTGCGTCTGTTGACAGAGCTTTGGCTTATAGGTTGTAAAACAAAAGTGAGCTCTGAAATCCGTGGAATCTTGTTTTCTCGTTAAAAGTTGTTTATTCGCCTTTTATTTTAGGAGGGCGATGTGAATTTGGAAAACGTGACCCACGAAGAAGCGGTCGCGACGCTCAAAGCGACCCACGAAAGGGTTCTTTTGGTCGTCGGAAAGCCGGACCACGTCTACCTTCCACCGCCCCACCCCGAACTTTCCGCCAGTCCTCAACCTTGTAAGTAATCCGGAGTCCACTTATTGTGGTTAGCAGGCAGTTTCATTTTACAAATAATTTTTCAGCTCTTCAGGATTCCCTACATGCATCAACTATCCAATTGCAGCCACCGTCTCCGAGGACAGTCAGCGTTGAAGACATGTCTTCAAGGTAAGAAAAATTTTAAATAATTGAATTTTTACTCTTTATTCCCCTGGCGTTATTCCCATCCGCCAGCCACCCCCCGAACCTAAATGAATGGGGCAATTAAACCAAGTTAGGCCGTTTAAAACACCTGGTCATCCGACAAAAATTGGAAACGATTTATTCTTCTTATATTCTTCCCTCCCTAGTCAAGAGGCATAAAAACTCCTTTAAATCTTCCTAATACCAAGCGAAAAAAGTTTCACGTCACGCCCGCTAGATGTCATCGAACGTTCGAAACCACTTAAAATCTCAGAGGACTTATAACTCCTGACCTATTTTACTAAGCTTGACAATTTAAAGAGCTAAATATAGAATATTTTTGTTACTGAGTTTAATAGGATTTTGTTTATAGGATGAACTTAATTGCATACAAACTTTAATTTCTTGTTTTAAAAATAAATCGGAAAAGCTTTTCAAACAAACTCTTATCTCGATTAGAAACTCTTAAAATCTTGAAGCGAAAAAATAAGTACCTACTAGTCTTGAGATGGCCCCGACGGAAACTTCCTTAAGGAAGTTAATATGTAAGGTTTGTGATTACAATTATAATCATAATTACAACTCATAACCATATGATTATAATCATAGTAATGATTATGAGTTAGGCATGGTTTCTGATGGTAAATTTTGTGCAGAATCGAATTCCGTTGGTAGTTTAATCCTATTACCAACAGAAAACGCGTAGTTCACAATTTTGCCAACAGGTGATGCATTGATTCCAATGAGAAATTAATCCGTATTTTGGCTCTCCTGAAAACCTTGGAAAAATGACTTGTCTGTTGTTAGAACTAACGCGATGATATACTTTTCTCATACGATGATGATTACTAGCGTAATCATGAAAAAAAAAGTATGATTACGAGCGTAGTCATAAAAATGTGATTACGAATGTAACTATGATTATGAATATTATTACGATTGTAATCATAATCACATATGATGGTTTTGATTACAATTATAATCATAATTACGACTCATAAACACATGATTATAATCATAGTTATGATTAAACCTTAACGTATTGTACTCCTTTGTATCGTCGCGTTAGTTCAAACACCGGATAAGTCATTTTTTTATCGATTTTGGGTTAGGCATGTTTTCTGATGTTAAATTTTGTGCAGAATCGAATTCCGTCGGTAGTTTAACCCTATTACCAACAGAAAACGCGTAGTTCACAATTTTGCCAACAGGTGACGCATTGATTCCAATGAGGAATTAATCCGTATTTTGGCTCTCCTGAAAACCTTGGGAAAATGACTTGTCCGATGTTAGAACTAACGTGACGATATACTTTTTCTCATGATTACGATGATGATTACGAGCGTAGTCTTAAAAAATGTGCTTACGAGCGTAGTCATAAAAAATGTGATTACGAATGTAACTATGATTATGATTACTAATATTATTACGATTGTAATTATAATCACATATTATGGTTTTGATTACAATTATAATCATAATTACACCTCATAAACCCATGATTATAATCATAGTTATGATTATGATTAAACCTTAACGTATTGTACTACTTTATATCGTCGCGTTAGTTCTAACACCGGATAAGTCATTTTTTATCAATATTGAGTTAGGCATGGTTTCTGATGGTAAATTTTGTGTACAATCGAATTTCGTTGGTAGTTTAACCCTATTACCAACAGAAAACGCGTAGTTCACAATTTTGCCAACAGGTGATGCATTGATTCCAATGAGAAATTAATCCGTATTTTGGCTCTCCTGAAAACCTTGGGAAAATGACTTCTCTGGTTTTAGAACTAACGCGACGATATACTTTTTTATCATGATTACAATGATGATTACTAGCGTAATCATGAAAAAAAAGTATGATTACGAGCGTAGTCATAAAAAATGTGATTACGAATGTAACTATGATTATGATTACCAATATTATTACGATTGTAATCATAATCACATATTATGGTTTTGATTACAATTATAATGATAATGACAACTCATAAACACATGATTATAATCATAGTTATGATTATGATTAAACCTTAACGTATTGTTCTCCTTTATATCGTCGCGTTAGTTTTGACACCGGATAAGTCATTTTTCATCACTTTTGAGTTAGGCGTGGTTTCTGATGGTAAATTTTTTGTAGAATCGAATTCCGTTGGTAGTTTAACCCTATTACCAACAGAAAACGCGTAGTTCACAATTTTGCCAACAGGTGATGCATTGATTTCAATTAATTCGTATTTTGGCTCTCCTGAAAACCTTGGAAAAATGACTTATCCGGTGTTAGAACTAACGCGATGATATACTTTTTCTCATACGATGATGATTACCAGCGTAATCATGAAAAAAAAGTATGATTACGAGCGTAGTCATAAAAATGTGATTACGAATGTGATTATGATTAGTGATTACTAATATTATTACGATTGTAATCATAATCACATATTATGGTTTTGATTACAATTATATTCATAATTACAACTCATAAACACATGATTATAATCGTAATCATAGTTTTGATTATGCTCAGCACTGTTTTCATGAATGATTTGTTATCCAACTTCACTGTTCTCCAAAAGATGCGTCCAAGCAGTGTTGCCTGACGACTTCATTGGTTTCCCCCTAAAAAAGTTTTATTTTCCCCCCAGATTTCCAACTATTCCTCCTAAATTTTTTTTTAGTAAGTATAATGTGAAGAAAAATTATTGCGATAGGTTTTCTTTTATTAATAAAGGTTTTAAATAGACTTTGCAAGGTAATAAACTAATAAATAACCATAAAACAGTAAACAAGAACAAACAAAAACTAAAATTTAACTACTACTTCTCCCCCTAAAAAACCCCCGAAGGCCTAAAATCCCCCCAAATTTAGGGGGGAAAACCAAAAATATGGCAACACTGCGTCCAAGTCAGCTTCCTCATAAAGGAAGATGTTATTATACCCTCCAACGAAGAGTATTTTGTAAAGTCTTGTGCAAGAAAGAAAAATTCGTTATTTCCGGCCAGATTTTTCACCGCCGCCATTTTCAAATTTTTATTTACACCAAATTTTTACAGAAACTCTCTCTTGTAATTTTTCTTGTAAATATCGAGCGCTTCAAGTATCCAAAAATAGCGGAGTTCATCTTAAGATTCCTGGGGGGGGGGGGGGTCCTCGATAATAAGTGAAGAAATGTTTGTTTCCGATAATGGCTGCCCCTTGTCAAAAGAGTCTTTTTCCTCATTTAATGATCTTTTTAATTAAAACCAATTTTGTTCGATACAAATTTCTTTTTTTGTAAATCGAGAAAAGCTTAAATCTTTTTAAATCTCTTATCTTGACTTAGCTATCAAAATTTAAGAATATCTGGAATGATTTTTAAAAAATAAACAAAAATGAGGTTTTGAAATCAAAATGATCTGTTTCTTATCTCGGATGGTGAGAGAGGGGAAAAAAATAAAGGCAACGTCCTCAAACAAAAGGTAAAATGAAACTTAAGAATGTCTTAACGTTGTATTTAGAATAATAAAATGCTCATAAAAGAGCCTAACTTCTTTTTAACGATCATTAATTCAACTTTTCGTTTAACGACGTGCTTTACGAACTTTCTACCAGAAAAAAACTATGTCATTTTTTTCTTTTTTCATAAGGTGAAATGTCGAAGTGGTCTTTTTTTGGAGATTTTGATTTTTCTTTTTATAAAATGTTTGGCGTGAAAAAGGGATAGTGCATTATGTTATTTAAACGGAGTTTATTTTGGCAAACCGCGGAACTTTTTGAGATAGGAGAAAACAAAAGTCAAAGGTTAACATGAAAAGTTATGTCAAACTACCTTTGAGCTTAAAATAGTTTTTTCAAGGTCATATACAGGGTGTCCGGAAACACATAGCAAGCGTCTGGGATAGCGTTAAAAAGTGGTTTTACGAAAAAAAGTTAAATGTAAACCCCCCTTAATTTAAATCAAAGAATTTGAAGGTGTAGTTTAAAATCCGCCTGGATATACGGGGTGTCCCAGACACAACCTAACTTCGTTATTTCAAATGAGAACCCTTATTTTTTATTTCAGATTCGTAATCTACGCAAAATTTCAAGTAGATTTGAGTACTCATATGACAATTTTGGACAGCTTTTAAAAAATGTCAAAATTTAGCGTTTTTTGCGCTAAAATCCGTTAAAATTGACCTAGGAGACTCGTTTTTTTTTTAATTCCACTTATTTTTTCCCGAAGAATCCAACTGTCTCAAATTTGAGCATCTTCGCATTCTGCATCACGAGATTTCGTCGCTAATGGCCTTTTTTCAAGTTAGAACCCAAATTTTTAGTTCAGAAATGAAAATAAGCACTTGTTGAAAGGAATTTTTCTTTCGGACCACAAATTTTGAAAGAGCTACAGCGTCTTTTGTGTTTATGCATCAAAAATTAAAATTCCGTCAACAAATCGCTAATTTCCATTTTTGAAGTATGGAATTTGGAGTTAAACTTGAAAAAAGGCCATTAGCGCTAAAGCGCAATAAACGCTAAAATTTGACATTTTTTAAAAGTTGTCCAAAATCGTCATATGAGTACTCAAATCTACTTGAAATTTTGCGTAGATTACGAATCTGAAATAAAAAATAAGGGTTCTCATTTGAAATAACGAAGTTAGGTTGTGTCTGGGACACCCTGTATATCCAGGCGGATTTTAAACTTCACCATCAAATTCTTTGATTTAAATTAAGGGGGGTTTACATTTAACTTTTTTTCGTAAAAACACTTTTTAACGCTCTCCCAGACGCTTGCCATGTGTTTCCGGACACTCTGTATGTACTTTGTAAATTTAAAAACTATAAAATTCCTCTTTCTTCTGGTTTTAAAGACGTTAATATGCACCCTCCCTTCCGTTTCCCCTCGCAGGGGATTTCTGTTGGGGGACCGAAAATGGCTTTTGTTGCGTGACTTGTAAAGGGGCCGCACTGTTGCTTAGCCAGTTTGTGTCCGTCCTTTAACGCGAAAATGTGAACAAAAATCTTCATTCATGCCCATTTTTAAGGTACTTCCTTGATTTGAGATTAGACCCCTTTTTTTCAAAGACTTCTTTAGTCTTCTCATTAGTTTTAAATGGACTCTTTTTATTTTATCTCGGCCCCAGAATACGAAATAAAGACGTGAGTGACTTCCTAAAATTTTCTATCTTTCGATTCTTCCGGAGAAAAGAAGTAAACGAATTTCTGTGAATTATTCATAGACACGTGGTGTGACTTCTCAACCGTAAATCGGTCATAGCCAGGTGCTTATCTTGTTAACGTTTTATCTAAAATTCTTCCCGATTGAACCCCTCAATTTTTTTTAATTTTGGAAGTTCGGAAAATAATAGGGGCTTCAAAAATGATTTGCGGGAGACGTTTCGCGGTCGGACATGTCACGATTTCACGCACGCTACAGTCCCTAATATTGTTAAAAACATTTTTTTCATCTTCTTCATTTTGTACACCTAGTAGTTCATTTTTTCAAAATTTTGAACATTTTAGGCGTTAAAGTCAATCAAAAGTTGACCTTCTCCGTGTAAGAAGGTTATTGAAGTATAACCATTAAGAAGGTTAATTTTTAAAGGCTTGTAAATCGTAAACCGTTACAGATATTGAAAAAATGCACTAAATAAAATCTGTTGGAAATTTAATTCTCTTTAATTTTTATTCTATTCATTTTTTCTCTAGGACGCACTGTTTTCAAGATAAATTTATTTTTAAAAAAAATTATTTTCCGAAAATGGTGCATCCTGGAAAAAAATAATTAAGGGCAGATTTATAGAGAATTAAATTTCCTACAAGTTTTATTTATTAGGTGTACAAAATGAAACTCAGCCACGGGGTAAATTTGAATTTTGTAGATTTTAGCCGAGTTTCATTTTGTACACCTAGCAGTTCATTTTTTCAAAATTTTGAACATTTTAGGCGTTAAAGTCCATCAAAAGTTGACCTTCTCCGTGTAAGAAGGTTATTGAAGTATAACCATTTAGAAGGTTAATTTTTAAAAGCTTGTAAATCGTAAACCGTTACAGATATTGAAAAAATGCACTAAATAAAATCTGTTGGAAATTTAATTCTCTTTAATTTTTATTCTATTCATTTTTTCTCTAGGACGCACTGTTTTCAAGATAAATTTATTTTTAAAAAAAATTATTTTCCGAAAATGGTGCATCCTAGAAAAAAATAATTAAGTGCAAATTTATAGAGAATTAAATTTCCTACAAGTTTTATTTATTAGGTGTACAAAATGAAACTCAGCCACAGGGTAAATTTGAATTTTGTAGATTTTAGCCGAGTTTCATTTTGTACACCTAATACAAAGCCGATTTCCTTTTCCATTCTATAACGTGTGAAAACGAGATGAATGAAACGTATTTTTCACCCTCGAGACCCCTTCTTCACGTCGTAACTCCCACTCTTCCATTAGAATAATTTCCCTCCTTGTTCTAACTTCAGTCTCGTACGATGCTCGTGTAAGTGCGGTCTTCTCTTCCCCCGTTCTTTTCGTCTTTTTTTACGTTTTTCTGCGGGAAAAATCAAAATTTATTTTTCGTTGAAGATAATGACTAAAGACCGGCGTCCTCTTAAGGTCCTACAGCCCTTCGCGACGCTAAAAAGAAAAATTTTAAAGGACAAATTTTCTGCAAGGTAATTTTTTAATTTTATTTATTGTCTTAAAACTTAACTTTTAAAAATGATTGAAAGTTTAGGTCGAAACACGTGTGCAAAACACAGCACGTGTGCTAAACTCAGTTTAGAAAGGCGCATATTGAAAAAAATTTTGGGATTTTCTATGAAGGAGACAAAAATTTACTTTTTAACTTCCCCAAAGAGAAGTTATTGTGATACCCTCCATGTAATGGTCTTTCAGACCCGAAAGATAGAGGAAACAATTTATTTTTCGTTAAAAAATTGTCACTTTTCTTTCAATTTTATCTATAAAGGAATGTTAGATGATAACGTGACGAATTTAGTAAGGGAGGACTCTCTTTGTCCCTTTTGTAAAATGTTAAACGTCAAGAAGGCCAGGGTTTTGATAGAAGGGACGAGATAGAATTGGTCTCACAATGGGAAACTCGACGGTGCCTTCCTCCCTTTGAAAAGGCAAACAAGACTCAACGAAAATAGACCTTTGACTACGCCTTTTTAGGGAGGCGGATTCATTAAAATTTGCTTTCTCCCAAGCGTACCTACAAACTTCAAATTGTTCTTCCTTCGCTTTTTTAAGGAATCGATCCAAGGGCTAGTTTGGATAAAAATGAGGTCACTTGCAATCAAGAATCAATGAAAATGGTGGGAGAACTTGTTACCCTTAAATATTATGGAGAAGGGGGTGTGTCATTTTGCCAACACGTTCTTATCTTCCGTTGTCATCCCTCTAATTCTACAAAATGATCTCATTTTTAGTCTAAAATTTGATAACGCGTTAGGTGATTTATTAGGTGTACAAAATGAAACTCAGCCACAGGGTAAATTTTGTAGATTTTAGCCGAGTTTTATTTTGTACAGTAGTTCATTTTTTCAAAATTTTGAACATTTTAGGCGTTAAAGTCCATCAAAAGTTGACCTCCGTGTAAGAAGGCTATTGAAGTATAACCATTAAGAAGGTTAATTTTTAAAGGCTTGTAAATCGTAAACCGTTACAGATATTGAAAAAATGCACTAAATAAAATCTGTTGGAAATTTAATTCTCTTTAATTTTTATTCTATTCATTTTTTCTCTAGGACGCACTGTTTTCAAGATAAATATATTACAAGTTTTATTTATTAGGTGTACAAAATGAAACTCAGCCACAGGGTAAATTTGAATTTTGTAGATTTTAGCCGAGTTTCATTTTGTACACCTAGTAGTTCATTTTTTCAAAATTTTAAACATTTTAGGCGTTAAAGCTCATCAAAAGTTGACCTTCTCCCTTTAAGAAGGTTATTGAAGTATAACCATTAAGAAGGTTAATTTTTAAAGGCTTGTAAATCGTAAACCGTTACAGATATTGAAAAAATGCACTAAATAAAATCTGTTGGAAATTCAATTCTCCTTAATTTCTATTCTATTCATTTTTTCTCTAGGACGCACTGTTTTCAAGATAAATATATTACAAGTTTTATTTATTAGGTGTACAAAATGAAACTCAGCCACAGGATAAATTTGAATTTTGTAGATTTTAGCCGAGTTTCATTTTGTACACCTAGTAGTTCATTTTTTCAAAATTTTGAACATTTTAGGCGTTAAAGTCCATCAAAAGTTGACCTCCGTGTAAGAAGGTTATTGAAGTATAACCATTAAGAAGGTTAATTTTTAAAGGCTTGTAAATCGTAAACCGTTACAGATATTGAAAAAATGCACTAAATAAAATCTGTTGGAAATTCAATTCTCTTTAATTTTTATTCTATTCATTTTTTCTCTAGGACGCACTGTTTTCAAGATAAATTTATTTTTAAAAAAAATTATTTTCCGAAAATGGTGCATCCTAGAAAAAATAATTAAGTGCAAATTTATAGAGAATTAAATTTCCTACAATTTTATTTATTAGGTGTACAAAATGAAACTCAGCCACAGGGTAAATTTGAATTTTATAGATTTTAGCCGAGTTTCATTTTGTTTTTAGAAAACGTTGATTTTGACCCTATTTCTGCAATGAGGGGGTGGAGGAAACAATAAAAAGAAAAAAAATCTATCATAAACTTCTATAAGTGAAAGTACGACAAACTCCGACCTCGAAAACTATCGGGATTAATCGCCCCTCCGTTTTAAATTAATGATCGGAGGAAAAATTTCTATCATTTTTTTTAGGCCAAAATCTGACGGGATTTCCCCGCCTTCAAGGCGTTTCCCTGAAGTCCTGAACAATAGAATTGTCTCAAAAGTCCTTGACTTTTATATCATCTTCAGTAATTGCGAAACCTTCAAATTGCCAAAATACTTTTTTATAAAGAAATTTTTAAGTTGTTTTATTGGGGGTAACAGTTCTAGCTCTGTAGCGTAAAATGGGCCATTTGCTCATCTCATGATGAATTTACGTTTCACTTGAAAATTCAGGCTAATTTTGATGTTTTATGACGTATGAAAGTTACTAGAGAAAATTCCCATATGAGGAGTTGGTAGCCATAAAAATTGCCCAGCCCGCGGAGAGAATATGTGGCAGATGTTGGCTAAGTAAAAGCCAAAGAGGTCAATGGTTCTCGGGTCGCGGTGTCACACATATGAAGGCGTGCATGAAGGAATCCGGTCCCCGCCTTATGTTGTCGTTTTTCGGTCGATTCCCTAAAATGGAAAATAAAAATGTTGATGAAAATTCCCTCTCAGCACTTTCTTTCTATGGGCGTACACAAAGGAAAAGGAAAAACATCCATTTTAGACAGAATTATGACTTTCAAGGTCGCTTAAATATAATTTTTGTTCCTTAAAGAAAGTTTTAAAAATTGTTAATCCGAAAAAAAAATTTCTCTTTAAAAGTAAGACCGGTTGAATTTTTAAAAATCGTGTTTAGATTATTCAAGATTGCATTCGAATACACGGCGATCTTCCCAAGATTTCCGGTTTAGAAAATCCTTGACCCATATTTTTGTACGAATCGACGGGGGGCTTACCCTCAAAACCTTGAGTCCTCACGTTTTGTACGATCCGAAAAAAAATTCAATGACTTTTTAATGTCGGTGACCTTAAGGAGGTATGATGGTTTTTAAGTGAGTTGCTTTGCAAATTTTTCGTTGTTAACAACGGTTTTCGGTTTTTCCCTTCTATCTCGGAAACTGTCGCTCAAAACGAAAAAATGTCATAAGTAAAAGTTGTAGGTACTAAAATTTACTAAATAAAATATTTTTAGTTTTTTCCGTCAGAGCAATACTTCAGGACATATGGAAGTATTTAAGTTGGTTGCTTTGCAAATTTTTCGTTGTTAACAACGGTTTTCGGTTTTTCCCTTCTATCTCGGAAACCGTCGCTCAAAACGAAAAAACGTCTTAAGTAAAAGTTGTATCTACGGAAATTTCCTACAAAAAAGACCTCATTGGTTTTTTTGTCAGAGCAATACTTAAGGAGATATGAGGGTTCTTAAGTGAGTTGCTTGGCAAATTTTTCGTTGTGAGCAACGGTTTTCGGTTTTTCCCTTCTATCTCGGAAACCGTCGCTCAAAACGAAAAAATGTCCTAAGTAAACGTTGTAGGTACAAAGATTTCCTACAAAAATTTCTTTATTTATTATTTGCGTAAGAGCAATATTTAAGGAGTTATGAGGTTAAAACTAATAATCCTACAGAGCCTGTCTGAAAACTTAAAACCTTCATATCTCCTAAAATATTGCTCTGACGGAAAAAACTAATAACATATTTATGTAGTAAATTTCCGTAGCTACAACTTTTACTTAGGACATTTTTTCGTTTTGAGCGACGGTTTCCAAGATAAAAGGGAAAAACCGAAACCGTTGCTCACAACGAAATATGTACAAAGCAACCAACTTAAAACCCTCATATCCCCTTAACAAAAAATTATGGGAAACATAGGCCCTTGAAATGTTATTTTTTAAAAATAGTGCACAAAAAATATAAAGAAAACAGGTACTTCGGCCCTTGACACATTGACGGCACTATCTCGAGGAAGGAAGGAGCTGATAGCTCGGGAGGTCGATAAAAATGCAAAACTACCCTTAAAAAACCTTTCAATATATAAAAAAGTTTAAAAAAATGTTTTTGAAGCAATAAGGATTATTTCAAAACGTACTGAATATGTAGAAATGTTTTCCGCCTTGCCCGATTCCCTTTCTCCGGTAGTTTCTCTTTCGATATCGTAGCTTTTAAAAAATGTTTAGGTCAAAAAGTAGGGAAAACAACTTTGTATTCACCCGGGACGGGTATAATTGTAGGGCGGGAAAGGTTTGTGTGTGAATAGCGAATCTTATGTTTTCTCTCGTGCCCGCCTTCGGGCGTTCTAGCACATGTTGCGCCTTCTGCGTGATTTACTCCTGATTTGTCATCGTTTTTCACTCGAAAGTTTTTTTCACAAAATTAAACAATTCACGATTTATTGAAAAGCGCGTTAAAGCGTTTTACCTTCCTCAAAGGAAGTTATTGTAATACCCTCCAATGAGATCTTTGAAGAAGAGCCTTCAGGAAAATTGATTTTTAATCTTTGTTTTGAAATAAATTTATCTTGAAAACAGTGCATCCTAGAGAAAAAATGAATAGAATAAAAATTAAAGAGAATTAAATTTCCAACAGATTTTATTTAGTGCATTTTTTCAATATCTGTAACGGTTTACGATTTACAAGCCTTTAAAAATTAACCTTCTTAATGGTTATACTTCAATAACCTTCTTACACGGAGAAGGTCAACTTTTGATGGACTTTAACGCCTAAAATGTTCAAAATTTTGAAAAAATGAACTACTAGGTTACAAAATGAAACTCGGCGAAAATCTACAAAATTCAAATTTACCCTGTGGCTGACTTTCATTTTGTACACCTAATAAATAAAAATTGTAGGAAATTTAATTCTCTATAAATTTGTACTTAATTATTTTTTCTAGTATGCACCATTTTCGGAAAATAATTTTTTTTTTTAAATAAATTTATCTTGAAAACAGCGCGTCCTAGAGAAAAAATGAATAGAATAAAATTAAATAAAATTAATTTCCAACAGATTTTATTTAGTGCATTTTTTCAATATCTGTAACGGTTTACGATTTACAAGCCTTTAAAAATTAACCTTCTTAATGGTTATACTTCAATACCTTCTTACAAGGAGAAGGTCAACTTTTGAAGGACTTTAACGCCTAAAATGTTCAAAATTTTGAAAAAAATGAACTACAGAAAACAAAACTCGGCTAAAATCTACAAAATCCAAATTTACCCTGTGCTGTTTCATTTGTACACCTAATATGTTGGAAGTCACTTTTCATGCAGAATGTTGCTATATTTGCTTTTTTAAAAAAGTTTTAAATTGCCTTTTTTATTCTCGATGCTCAATTTTGGTTTGTCCATTGGTGAGCCTAATCACGCCGGTGCAGGGGATTGGATATTTAAAAGCCCTTTTGTCACTTGCCCATCCGCTTGGCGCCTCTCGGGGAAGATGATCACTAAATTTAACTTCATACTCACTATGCTAGCCCAAGAAGCCGCCGGCGTGCTTTAAAGTTAAATTAATTTTTTTCATTAATTTTTTGTTGAGCCTCGGACGATTGTGTTAAACAAAGGAAACTCAGGTCTTGGGTTTAACATCGTCGGCGGTGAAGATGGCGAAGGGATTTTCGTATCATATATACTCGCAGGCGGACCAGCGGATATCGCCGGCGACCTTAAAAGGGGCGACCAGATTTTGAGCGTCAATGGTGTCAACCTCAGAACAGCCACTCATGAAGAGGCAGCACAAGCTCTTAAGGTAATCAAACTCCTTTTTTTATTTCTAAAAACGCCTTTTTTAGGGAGCTGGACAAACAGTGACGATAGTCCCCAGTACAAGCCTGAAGACTATAATCGCTTTGAGGCTAAAATTCATGATCTGAAACAAGATGTCACACCAGCAAGGTTCTACAGGAACCTTATTGAGGACATCACAAAAACATGTGGGCGATGTAATATTCAATTAATTTTATATCATTCATAATTTTTTTCCAGCAGTCAACATTAGAAAGAAAGAAGAACTTTTCGTTTTCGAGAAAATTCCCATTTATGAAAAGCAAGATGATAAATCAGAAGATGGCTCTGATCAAGAACGTAAGTATTTTTTAAGTATTCTAAAATTTCAGAAATTCGGTTTATTTTCTTTTGCTCATTTTGAGGAATTAATAAAATTAACAGCATTCCGGGCTATTTGATAAGCATGATCAAGCATGTTGATCATGGCCTTCTGACGTACTTTCCTCAAAAAATTTTTCCTTAGTTTAAAGTAAACTGCTTATAAATTCATTATTTTAAGGAAGGTATAATTTGAAAAGTAACATTTTGGGATTAAAAATTTCCTATGACAAATTGAACAAGAATAGCTCGAATAGATTTTTTTAAATTTTATTTTGACAATGCTTTTATGCTTTAGATGCTTTATTTTTATTTTAATGGTGCTGATGCTTTAAATCTTCACAAAAAATTTTTTGTGAGAAGATTAATAATAAACATGATTATTTTTAATAATTGGTGTTTATCAAGCATGCTTTATCGCTTGCTTTGAATTTTTTTTGTAACTTGACTTGTAATGTTTGTTTCCCCTGTTTCTGTTTCTTCCTTCCTCTATCTCCCACACTGCAGAATCTCCGAGCACGCCAATCAACGAAGGGGATTCTTCAAGTATGCGTAAGTAGATTTGAGCCAAAAAAAATTATTGGAGGTAGCTTTGTTTAAATTTTGGCACTTAAAATTTAAAAAAGTAGATGTCCTACAAAAAAATCTCCCCTTTCACATTTTAAAAAGCATGATTTTTATTAAAATTTTCAAAATTTAATAATTTTTTTTCTTTTTTTAGCATTTATGTTATGCTACGCTCAAGAAGACCCATCAAGCGAAGGTATAACCATAAACGACATAAGTATTATTGAAATTCTCGTTGGTAAGAGCCATTCATTCTGGGTGTGAGAAAAACAAAAACGAAAGAAAAATAAAAAAACATAAAAGATAAAACTGTTTATGTGCGACTTTTGAACGAAAATTCTCAAAAGATTCAGCATGTAATCTTTGTGTACTTCATGTGTGACTAGTAGTTTTATAACTTTTAGTGAAGCAAACGAATCGCCCAATCCGAATGAGTGGTTAGACTAACTTTAAGATAATAAACTTTATTTATATACAGGGTTACCAGTTGAAAGTTATAGTAAATTCGGATCGTCAAAAATTTCCCAGGCTCTATATCCGGTTATTTTAAATTAGTTAAGTGAAAATTCTTAAAACTTCTGATATTTATCCCACTTCTGATATTTTTCCCACTTCTGATATTTAATCCCACTTCTGATTCGTATCCCACTTCTGATTTGTAATCCCACTTCTGATATCGGTTATCCCACTTCTGATATTGTAATCCCACTTCTGATATCGGTTATCCCACTTCTGATATTTGTAATCCCACTTCTTTCGGTTATCCACTTCTTTGTATCCACTTCTGATATGGTTATCCCACTTCTGATATCGGTTCCCACTTCTGATATTTCCCACTTCTGATTATCCCACTTCTGATATCGGTTATCCCACTTCTGATATGTAACCCACTTATATCGGTTATCCCACTTCTGATATTGTATCCCACTTCTGATATGGTTATCCCACTTCTGATATTATCCCACTTCTGATATTTAATCCCACTTCTGATTTAATCCCACTTCTGATATCGGTTATCCCACTTCTGATTTGTAATCCCACTTCTGATATCGGTTATCCCCTTTGATATCGGTTATCCCACTTCTGATATCGTTTCCCTTTGATATTTGTAATCCCACTTCTGATATCGGTTATCCCACTTCTGATATCGTTATCCCACTTCTGATATCGGTTATCCCACTTCTGATATTCTGATATTCCCACTTCTGATATTTGTAATCCCACTTCTGATATCGGTTATCCCACTTCTGATATTGTAATCCCACTTCTGATATTTTCCACTTTGATATCGGTTATCCCACTTCTGATATTTGTAATCCCACTTCTGATATCGGTTTCCCACTTCTGATATTATCCCTTTATTGTAATCCCACTTCTGATATCGGTTATCCCACTTCTGATATTTGTAATCCCACTTCTGATATCGGTTATCCCACTTCTGATATTTGTAATCCCACTTCTGACATCGGTTATCCCCACTTCTGATATCGTTATCCCACTTCTGATATCGGTTATCCCACTTCTGATATTTGTAATCCCTTCTGATATCGGTTCCCCACGTTCTACAGTGGATGTTGTAGAGTTTGGTTATAGGAAAAAAAATGGGGAAAATTTTTGAATTTACCATAACCAAAGCAACAGTTTGGTACATCCTGTATATAAAGCCACTTTAACCAAGTGAAAGATTAGTGATTAGTGAATGATATTTTTCCTCTTTCACTTTTTTAAGAAAAATACTAAAAAATTTGCCACCTGTTATAATTATTCCTTATTTTTCCGAATTCCTCCGCTTTCCTTTCTCCCTGCATCTTAATTTTCTAGATTATATAACTTATTGTATTATAATTACATTGTTTGATTTTAATTAGGGACTGAAGAGCAAGTATTATCTTATGAAGCTGTCGGTCAACAGAGATCGATTATACACCCTGTTATAATATTAGGTCCCCTCAAAGATGAATAAACGATGATCTAATATCTGAATTTCCTGACCAGTTGGTTCCTGCGTACCTCGTAAGTTTATTATTTTTTTAAATTAATTTTTTAAATAATTTTGTAGATACGACGCGGCCGAAACGTGAATATGAAGTTGACGGACGGGATTATCATTTTGTCGGCTCGAGAGAACAAATGGAAAAAGATATCAGAACCATTTGTTTATCGAAGCTGGGCAATACAACGATAATTTGTATGGAACTTAGTTTCTTCAGTCAAAGAAGTCGCTGAAAAAGTATTTTATTTTTTCAATTGTGTATATAGGTGTACAAAATGAAACTCGGCTAAAATCTACAAAATTCAAAATTATCCTGTGGCTGAGTTTCATTTGTACACCTAATAATTAAAATTGTTGGAAATTTAATTTTCTATAAATTTGTACTTATTTATTTTTTTAGGATACCCCATTTTCGGAAAATAATTTTTTTTAAAATAATTTATCTTGAACAGTGCGTCTAGAGAAAAAAATGAATAGAATAAAAATTAAAGAGAATGAATTTTCAACAGATTTTATTTAGTTCATTTTTTCAATATCTGTAACGGTTTAACGATTTACAAGCCTTTAAAAATTAACCTTCTTAATGGTTATACTTCAATAACCTTACACGAGAAGGTCAAATTTTGATGGACTTTAACGCCTAAAATGTCAAAATTGAATCAAATTTACCCTGTGACTGGCCTTTCCTTTCTCCCTGCATCTTAATTTTTTCTAGATTATATAACTTATTTGTATTATAATTTACATTGTTTGATTTTAATTAGGGACTGAAGAGCAAGTATTATCTTATGAAGCTGTCGAGGATCGATTATACACGTCCTGTTATAATATTAGGTCCCCTCAAAGATAGAATAAACGACGATCTAATATCTGAATTTCCTGACCAGTTTGGTTCCTGCGTACCTCGTAAGTTTATTAATTTTTAAAAATTAATTTTTTAAACATAATTTTGTAGATACGACGCGCCGAAACGTGAATATGAAGTTGACGGACGGGATTATCATTTTGTCGGCTCGAGAGAACAAATGGAAAAAGATATTCAGAACCATTTGTTTATCGAAGCTGGGCAATACAACGATAATTTGTATGGAACTTCAGTTTCTTCAGTCAAAGAAGTCGCTGAAAAAGTATTTTTATTTTTTCAAATTGTCTATACATAGGTGTACAAAATGAAACTCGGCTAAAATCTACAAAATTCAAATTTACCCGTGGCTGAGTTTCATTTTGTACACCTAATAAATTAAAATTGTAGGAAATTTAATTTTCTATAAATTTGTACTTAATTATTTTTTTCTAGGATGCACCATTTTCGGAAAATAATTTTTTTTTTTAAATAAATTTATCTTGAAAACAGTGCGTCCTAGAGAAAAATGAATAGATAAAAATTAAAGAGAATTGAATTTTCAACAGATTTTATTTAGTTCATTTTTCAATATCTGTAACGGTTTACGATTTACAAGCCTTAAAAATTAACCTTCTAATGGTTATACTTCAATAACCTTACACGGAGAAGGTCATTTTGATGGACTTTAACGCCTAAAATGGGTAGTTTCATTTGTACACCTAATAAATACAAATTGTAGGAATTTAATTCTCTATAATTTGTACTTAATTATTTTTTTCTAGGATGCACCATTTTCGGAAAATAATTTTTTTTTAAATAAATTTATCTTGAAAACAGTGCGTCCTAGAGAAAAAAGAATAGAAAATTAAAGAGAATTGAATTTTCAACAGATTTTATTTAGTTCATTTTTTCAATATCTGTAACGGTTTACGATTTACAAGCCTTTAAAAATTAACCTTCTTAATGGTTATACTTCAATAACCTTACACGGAGAAGGTCAACTTTTGATGGACTTTAACGCCTAAAATGTTCAAAAGTTTGAATCAAATTTACCCTGTGGCTGAGTTTCATTTTGTACACCTAATACTTACTTTAATTTTAGGGTAAACATTGTATTCTTGATGTGAGCGGAAATGCGATTAAAGGCTTCAAGTCGCTCAACTCTACCCGATTGCGGTTTTCATCAAGCCTAAATCTGTTGAATCCATCATGTAAGTAATCAATATGGAAAAAATATTATTTTTAAACCAAATTATAGGGAAATGAACAAAGGATGACTGAAGAACAAGCGAAGAAAACGATGGAACGTGCGATGAAATTAGAACAAGACTTTGGCGAATACTTCACTGGTAAAGAGTTATTATCAAAAATTATTTCTATATTCTTTTTTAGCCGTCGTACAAGGAGACACTCCCGAAGAAATCTACCACAAAGTCAAAGAAGTTATAAGCGAACAATCTGGGCCGACGATTTGGGTCGCATCAAAAGATCCTCTTTAAAAGAAAATATAGTAAAACAAAAAGAATTTCAACACACAAAAAATATATATTTAAAAAAAGTATCTGTTGTTATTTGTTGTTTAAACTATTAATATACATTTATAAATATTTACATTGACTTTAGGTACAATTTTTGGCCTTTTATTTTTAAATTTTAAAAACCTCGGGATTATTTATAATTTTTTCATTGGATATTTAAAAAAATAAAATTATTTTTGTATTTTCCCATCGCCCGAGGTATTTTAGTCACTTTTTTCATTATTTTTAAGGTTATTTAATCGTCAGAATAATAAATAAAAATTCTTTAACCCGAAGTTTAGTCTACACTAATTAGTAAGCTTTCACAAAACAAAAAAAAAAGAAACACAAAATGCCCCCTCAACAAAAAAGACAAACGACCCAGAAAATGAAAACATTTTAAAAATATACTTAAATTAGTCAAATTTTGTCATAGGAAGTTTTTTATAGGTCTTGTCTTAAGAGTGATGCTTTGTAAATTTACCTAAAATTTTTTTTTTTGGAAAATTATGAGGGGTTAGAAAGACGTGGAAAAAGTAGAAGTAAAAAAAAATTGTTATACAATTTATTTGTTATTTAAAATAATTATTTTAAAAAATCTCGGTTGTTCTTTTATTTCAATTTTAATGAATCGTTTTTATGACTAGCGTTGAAATTGAAATAAAATTTGTTAAATAAGAAAAAAAAAGAATGTTGGAATGATTATTGTATAAAGTTAAGTTCTCAAATTCTCAAAATATATTACAATCTCATTGTATTATTTCTTACCCTATTTATTTTTTAACCTCAAGTGGAATTTAAGCAAAAGGAAAACTATTAGGTACAAATGAAACTCGGCTAAAATCTACAAAATTCAAATTTACCCTCTGGCTGAGTTTCATTTTGTACCCCTAATAAATAAAAATTGTAGGAAATTTAATTCTCTATAAATTTGTACTTAATTATTTTTTTCTAGGATGCACCATTTTCGGAAAATAATTTTTTTAAATAAATTTATCTTGAAAACAGTGCGTCCTAGAGAAAAATGAATAGAATAAAATTAAAGAGAATTAAATTTCCAACAGATTTTATTTAGTGCATTTTTTCAATATCTGTAACGGTTTACGATTTACAGGCCTTTAAAATTAACCTTCTTAATGGTTATACTTCAATAACCTTCTTGCACGGAGAAGGTCAACTTTTGGAAGATGGACTTTATCGCCTAAAATGTTCAAAATTTTGAAAAAATGAACTACTAGGTGTACAAAATGAGACTCAGCTAGAATCTAAAAAATTCAAATTTACCCTGTGGCTGAGTTTCATTTTGTAAACCTAATAAATAAAACTTGTAGGAAATTTAATTCTCTATAAATTTGCACTTAATTTTTTTTTTTCTAGGATGCACCATTTTCGGAAAAAAAAATTTTTTTAATTTATCTTGAAAACAGTGCGTCCTAGAGAAAAAATGAATAGAATAAAAATTAAAGAGAATTAAATTTCCAACAGATTTTATTTAGTGCATTTTTTCAATATCTGTAACGGTTTACGATTTACAGGCCTTTAAAAATTAACCTTCTTAATGGTTATACTTCAATAACCTTCTTACACGGAGAAGGTTTACTTTTGATGGACTTTAACGCCTAAAATGTTCAAAATTTTGAAAAAATGAACTACTAGGTGTACAAAATGAGACTCCGCTAAAATCTACAAAATTCAAATTTATCCTGTGGCTGAGTTTCATTTTGTACACCTAATACAAAGAGAGGATCTCTCAACCATGAAACCATGAAAATTTGGTTTTTTTGGTGAAAAAAGTGAGGAAAACTACCAAAAAATCTTGGTAAAAGAGGGTCTCTACCAAAAAAAAAAAACGCCCTAAAACTGGTCAAATGAGGCTCTCCTCCTAAAAATAAAGAAAGCTGGGTTCTTTTTAAGCTGTAGATCAAGAAAAACGTTCATCAATTTGAAAAAATTGGGATTTCTCTGTCAAAGAAGAAAGAAAAAGTAGGTCCCTCCTTTCCATCAAAAAAATTAAAGAAAACGCCAATAAAACTAGTCAATTAAGGATCCTGCCTAAAAATCAAGAAAAACCCTTGAAATTTTTAAGCCGAGGAGAACAGAAAAACTCGGCATACAAGGGATTTATTGGCTAAAAGAGCAAATAAGTTGAAAAACGCCCAGAAATCGTGTAAAAAGGTTGTTTTTTAGAAGCAAGACATCTGTTTCTTATCCTAGCCAATCAAAGAAATCAAATCCTAGCCAGATAGGTGTGAGAACTTTTTCACCATCTATTAGGTGTACAAAATGAAACTCAAGGTAAATTTGAATTTTGTAGATTTTAGCCGAGTTTCATTTTGTTCACCTAGTAGTTCATTTTTTCAAAATTTTAAACATTTTAAGCGTTAAAGTCCATCAAAAGTTGACCTTCTCCGTGTAAGAAGGTTATTGAAGTATAACCATTAAGAAGGTTAATTTTTAAAGGCTTGTAAATCGTAAACCGTTACAGATATTGAAAAATGCACTAAATAAAATCAGTTGGAAATTCAATTCTCTTTCATTTTATTCTATTCATTTTTTTCTCTAGGATGCACTGTTTTCAAGATAAGTTTATTTAAAAAAAAAAATTATTTTCCGAAAATGGTGCATCCTAGAAAAAAATAATTAAGTGCAAATTTATAGAGAATTAAATTTCCTACAAGTTTTATTTATTAGGTGTACAAAATGAAACTCAGCCACAGGGTAAATTTGAATTTTGTAGATTTTAGCCGAGTTTCATTTTGTACACTTAATAAATTTTAATAATTTTACATAAAGGGAATTACAGCCCCTATACGTTGGCAGACCTGTATACCCACCCTGGATAAACATTATCAAATCACAAGTGTCAAAAACAGATGTGATTTTGATAGGAAAAATATTGTTTGTTTAAAAATAGTTGCTGTTAAAATAAAAATAAAAGTTGAAATTTTAAGTAAGTTTTTTATGATTTATAAATAAAATAAAAACATACGTGAATTTACGGTGCCCAAATGACTTTGTAGTTTTTATTGAATAAAAAAAAACGCTAATAAATTTTCCGTTCAAATTCTAAAACTCGTGCGGAACGGATTCTGAAAACGCGAGTAAGTTTTTTGAGATTTACGACCGTTTGACGGGTGAGCCAAATTTTCTGGGTTTTGAGGTCAGATCGAATTTTGTGTGAGGCGGGACGTTCACGGGAGGCCCTCCGTGATTTCGCCCGATTTTCGAATAGTTGCCATCAGTCCAAACGTCAAACCCTTTTAATTTAAGAGGCCCCGAACAACTTTCGCAATCGAATATTTATAATCCGTTTTTAAAAAGACGTTACAACATTTTAAACACTGGTATAGGTCAGTAAACAACATTTTTTCCATTTCTTTTTATTTCCAGCTTCTTATTTTACGATGTCTTCAAATTATTCAGTCGACTGACAACTATCGCAGAAAATGGCTGATATCGAGTGTGGTGGATTTCAATTCCTACATAACTTCGATTCGGGGAATCTCGCAAATGTAGAATACCTTGGCTATTATGGTATGCAATTTTTAAAAATTCATTTATCTTATTTAAAATCTACAATTATTATAATCAATGTGTGCTACTCTAATATGCGCACAACTGGTTCTCCTATGATGGATGGCTGTGGAAAACCAGAAAACTTTTTGGCTGCAAAAAACCCAAGCTTGATCTGTTGCCTATATCTGAAGATATCTCCAGATTAGATGGTCATATCTTCATGAAATCAGACTTTTTGAAAAGCTCTTTGATAGGAGCACAAATTCTCATTTAATGGTCGAGTCCGTAGAACCGCTAGTTTTTGAGATATTTAAGTATTAGGTGTACAAAATGAAACTCGGCTAAAATCTACAAATTCAAATTTACCCTGTGGCTGAGTTTCACTTTGTACACCTAATAAATAAAAATTGTAGGAAATTTAATTCTCTATAAATTTGTACTTAATTATTTTTTCTAGGATACACCATTTTCGGAAAATAATTTTTTTTTAAAATAAATTTATCTTGAAAGCAGTGCGTCCTAGGGAAAAAATGAATAGAATAAAAATTAAAGAGAATTAAATTTCCAACAGATTTTATTTAGTGCATTTTTTCAATATCTGTAACGGTTTACGATTTACAAGCCTTTAAAAATTAACCTTCTTAATGGTTATATTCAATAACCTTCTTACACAGAGAAGGTCAACTTTTGATGGACTTTAACGCCTAAAATGTTTAAAATTTTACACTACTAGGTGTACATAATAAAACTCGGCTAAAATCTACAAAATTCAAATTTACCCTGTGGCTGAGTTCATTTTGTACACCTAATATTTAGCTTTGCCTATATTTGAAGATATCACCAGATCGGATGGTTATGTCTGAATGAAATCAGACTTTTGGAAAGCTAAAAAGTCTACAGACAATACATTAGAAAAGTATTATCCGGTAGTCTGTATACTAAAGAGTCCAGCCACCATCGTATTATAGTAGCACCTATGAGGTTATAGCTACCTAACCTTAACCTTCTAAACCTAACCTTCAAAACTCAAAGGTAGCACAAAATATTGTTGAAGTGGAAAGTGATTCTTCTCATTGGGAAGGCTTTTGAAAGCCCTTTTCCCATCATTTTTTAGCTGTAAATTTCATCAATGTACTTGATTTTTTTTTAAATTTAACAGAACGGATGATGAAGATCCTTATTTTGAATTCGATGTCTGGACACGTCCAGACAATGGGGGCTCTCAATACGAAAACGGGAATCGAACTTGGTTCTACTTCGGCATCCGTGGTACGATTTTTCAGTCAATCCTTCTTTCTTTTCAAACCATTCTTCCTACCAGGTGGTACACCACACAGTACCGTCAAACTCAACATCCAGATGAACAAACAGAGTAAGATGTACGGTCAAGGTATGGCGCCAGTTTATCGAGTTCTCCCCGGACGCGGAAACTGGGAGCGGATCAAAGATAGGCCGTCCTTCTCAGTAAATCTCGTGCAAAATGTTAATCACATTTCCTACTTTCCTTTCCTCATAAAGCGACGTCAAATCTGCGCTTTACTCCTTTGTAAAAAAAATACAGTTTTTTAACTGAATTTTTTTATCCTCTTTCTTTCACTTTGAAGTAATTTAAAAAAAATTTTCTTTACTTTGAAGTCGATTTTCAGGTCACTGCTGGAAAGTTTATTCTAAGCTTCAAACATAAACTGGGAGAGACAGAAAAGGCGACGACATTTTTCGCGTTTACTTACCCTTTTTCATATTCAGATCTCCAAAGTTTCCTCTGTTCCTTAGACTTTATGTATCGCATGCGAAATGAAACTTCGACACACAGTAAGTTTTTTCACAAGTTAACCTATCTAAATTTTAATTTTAGCCCGAGCGGACGATATTTATTACCACAGAGAACTTCTGTGCTACACCCTCGAAAAAAGACGAGTAGATTTAATAACGATTTCGTCTCATCATAACATAAGCACATTGAGAGAGCCACGTTTTGAGAATCTTTTCCCCGATCTTACCACCCCGAGGTGCTTCAAATTCTTAAAAAAGGTAATTAAATTTTTAATATTAATATTATTTCATCCAAGTTTTTAGCCAGAAACAGAAAATGATAGATATTTATTTAAATTCAGACGTCAATTTATGAAACCTACTCATAAACAGGTCTTTTATGATAAAATGTTATGGGTTCCCAGACTGCTGCTCCAGAAATTTGAGGTTTCCCTGGGAATCTGAGGACTTTTACTTAACGGGCCGGTTAAGTTTTTACCCTTTACTTAACGGGCCGGTTAAGTTTTTACCCTTTACTTAACGGGCCAGTTAAGTTTTTGCCCATTACTTAACGGGCCGGTTAAGTTTTTGCCCATTACTTAACGGGCCTGTTAACTGTTTAACGGGCGGTTAAGTTTTTGTCCTTTACTTAACAGACCGAGTAAAGTTTTGCCCTTTACTTAACGGGCCGGTTAAATTTTTGCCCTTTACTTAACGGGCCGGTTATATTTTTTTACGGGCGGTTAAGTTTTTACCCTTTATTTAACAAGCCGGTTAAATTTTTGCCCTTTACTTAACGGGTCGGTTAAATTTTTGCCCTTTATTTAACAAGCCGGTTATATTTTTTAACGGGCGGTTAAGTTTTTACCCTTTACTTAACGGGCCGGTTATATTTTTTAACGGGCGGTTAAGTTTTTACCCTTTATTTAACAAGCCGGTTAAGTTTTTACCCTTTACTTAATGGGCCGGTTAAGTTTTTACCCTTTACTTAATGGGCCGGTTAAATTTTTGCCCATTACTTAACGGGCCTGTTAACTGTTTAACGGGCGGTTAAGTTTTTGCCCTTTACTTAACAGACCGGGTAAATTTTTGCCCTTTACTTAACGGGCCGTTTAAATTTTGCCCTTTACTTAACGGGCCGGTTATATTTTTTAACGGGCGGTTAAGTTTTTACCCTTTATTTAACAAGCTGGTTAAATTTTTGCCCTTTACTTAACGAGCTGGTTAAATTTTTGCCCTTTACTTAACGGGCCGGTTATATTTTTTAACGGGCGGTTAAGTTTTTACCCTTTATTTAACAGGCTGGTTAACTTTTTAACGGGCGCTTCAGTTTTTACCCTTTACTTAACAGGCCGGTTAAATTTTTGCCCATTACTTAACTGACCGGTTAAATTTTTGCCCATTACTTAACTGACCGGTTAAATTTTTGCCCTTTACTTTACGGGCCGTGTTCCCTTCAGGCGATTCCTGGGTGAGAATATGTCCTGAGCCTTGGAACGTAATTTTATTTTATTTGCCGGAGGTAGATAACGGTTGGCAACTATCAGAAGGGTTGAATGTATGAAAGAAAACTATTAACATTTATCTGTCATTTATTGCCAATACTGTCATCGCGGACATGCTATTCTTACAAAATTGGCCTTAACAAATTGTAAACCAAACTATAAATAAGAATTCAATACAAATCTTAATAAATCTAATTAAGCTTGGGTATGAATGCGAATACAATTCTTAATAAATATAAATAAATTAACTTTGGGTGTGCATGCGAAACAAATCTTAATAAATATAAATAAATTAACTTTGAGTATGCATGCGAGAATGAATCTTAATAAATATAAATAAATTAACTTTGAGTGTGCATGCGAGAAAACTCTTAATAAATATAAATAAATTAACTTTGAGTGTGCATGCGAGAAAACTCTTAATAAATATATATACATAAATAAGTCTTAATAAATAACTATATAAATAAATCTTAATAAATATATAAACTTTGATATGCATGCGAAAAAACTCTTAATAAATATATATACATAAATAAGTCTTAATAAATAACTATATAATAAATCTTAATAAATATAAACTTTGATATGCATGCGAGAAAACTCTTAATAAATATATATACATAAATCTTAATAAATATATAAACTTTGATATGCATGCGAAAAGAAACTTAACAATTATAAATATATAAACTTTGATATGCATGCGAGAAAACTCTTAATAAATATATATACATAAATCTTAATAAATATATAAACTTTGATATGCATGCGAAAAGAAACTTAACAATTATAAATATATAAACTTTGATATGCATGCGAAAGAAACTTAACAATTAATATAAAATAAATCTGCTACGGATGCAGACAAAGAACTTAATAAATAAAAATAGACTTTGGTATACATGCAAAAAGACTTCATAAATATAAAATAAACTTTGATATGCATGAATAAAAAAAGGGATAAATAAACGAATGGGTACTTGCACAAAATTACGGTGCGATGAAGCGTCCGCTTCCAATTCGTTTTATCCACTGAACTATTTTCGTTTTGTTTTTCCCCCCTAACCCTTCCGGCCCTAGTGATCATTAACTGGAGTAAACACTCGCCTACAACTTTCTTATCTTCATCCCATCGATGACCTTCCTTCTTATTTCAAATTTTATAATTTTAATTTAGAAAAAAACCAACTCGAATTTCGGGACGAAACATACCGCCCACCAATTTTTTCGTAAAAATTCCTAATCTGCCTGCTCATCGACTGGAAGGAGTGGTGCCAGCTTTACCAACGGTCGGACGAACTCGCCCTTGGCCGTCTTCACCTTCACAACTCTGACGATGCCGTCGCCTCCTTCATAACACTCGACTATCCGACCGATGGGCCATTCCAGGGGGGGAACATAATCAGTTTTGATGATTACCATCGTTCCCACTTTAACTTCTCCTTTAGTTTTCGACCACTTTCTTCGTTGCTGTAGTTCGTGTAAGTAATCTTGCCGCCATCTCTTCCATATCTGCTGAACGAATGCTTGCACCCGTTGCCAATGTGATAAGCGATTGTCTGGAAGCTCTGTAGCGTCCTCTTCGATGCGGGCGACCAATGGCATTCCGATTAAGAAGTGGCCTGGAGTCAGTGCTTCCATGTCGTCGGGGTCTGGTCCTAAAGGATGTAGCGGCCGCGAGTTCAAAATCGCTTCTATTCGAGTTACGATAGTAGACATCTCTTCGAAAGTTAGATTTTGAGCGCCTACTACTCGAGTAAAATGATGCTTAAACGATTTGACTCCCGCTTCCCATAAGCCGCCGAAGTGTGGGGCCGAAGGAGGTGAGAACTTCCACTCTATTTCTTTGGATGTCGAATAGTCCCTGATGTCTCTCTGCGTGTCGTCCGTTCTCCACCATCGATACAATTCCTTTAATTCGCGATTTGCTCCGACGAAATTGGTTCCATTGTCTGAAAAAATCATCCTTGGCAAACCTCTTCGCGCGATAAATCTATCCAAGCAGGCGAGGAAGGCTTCAGTCGTTAATTGCGAGACCACTTCTAGGTGTACCGCTTTGATGCTGAGGCAAACAAATATGCACACGTAAGCCTTACCCAACGGTGCCTTTCGTCTTCGAGACTCTCGGATTACAAATGGTCCGGCGAAGTCCGTGCCGACATTAACGAAGGGTCTCTCAAGGTTGAAACGTGCTTTAGGTAAGTCACCCATGATCGGTGTAAACGGTTTGGCGGAAATCCGGTGACAAATGATGCATTGGTGGCATCTTGTTCGAACGAGGCGTCGCGCTGAAGGGATCCAATAAGTCTGCCGCAACAATGAATGGAGGAGTTGTGGTCCAGGGTGCATATGGCTTTGGTGGTAATGGTCGACGACTAGCTTAGTGAAGTGAGCTCTCGTTGGAAGAAGTATCGGATGGCGAATTCGATCGTTTAACGGTGCGTTTCCCAGACGACCGCCCACCCTAACTATACCCTGAGAATCCAGGAACGGATTCAAAGTTCGAAACTCCTTCCATTTCTTCGGATCAACCGATAAATCGAAGTGCGTTCGTTGAACGAATTTAATGAGCTCCCGAGTCGACGTAGTGACCTCGACTAACTTAAGTTCTCCGGCTTTGGGTTGACCTGCCTCCTGTTTGTGCCTACCAATAAATCGAAGGACGTACGCAAAGGCTCTTACAAGTCGTAGATGAGACGACTGGCGTTCAATAAATGCGGTCACGCGGTCTTCGGAATCCAGGGCTTCGTTCAGCAACACGACGTCCTGCTTAATTTCGGGTAACTCTTTGTCAGGAACGTCAACTCTTGAAATTGGCCAGTCGGAGGTGTCTTTTTTAAGCCAACTTGGTCCTTTCCACCACATCTCTAACTCGACTAGCTTCTTTGGATCGGTCCCCCTCGACGCGACGTCTGCAGCATTGTGTTGAGTTGGGACGTGATACCAAGAATCGATTTCACTTCTCTCCAAAATCCAATGGACCCGGTTAGTCACGAATGTGTGAAGTTTGTATAACGGCGTTTTCATCCATGATAATACGGTTTTTGAGTCCGAAAGCAGGTACGTTGATCGTATGTCGAATCTTTCGAGTAAGCCTTCTGCCGCTCTCAAGGACTTTACTAATAGCTGAGCCGCACAGAGCTCAAGACGAGGAATGGTAAGTGTTTTGAGAGGAGCGAGTTTCGTCTTGGCGTATATCAAATGAGATGAAACCTCTCTGTCGCCGTCTTTCATTCGAAGATACAGCACCGCCGCGTAGCCTTCAGAGGAGGCGTCTGCGAAGCCTATGACGTCTACCGTCGTCAGAGCTTTCGGGACAAAGCATCTGGGAATCGTAACTGCTTCAACGTTCGGTAGATCCTCATAATAATTTTGCCATTCGGAGGCCACATCCTGCGGAACTGGGTCGTCCCATTGAAGTTTCGAACGCCACAACTTCTGTAGGAGAACTTTAGCTTTGAAAACGACTGGCGCGAGATACCCCAAAGGGTCGTACATCCTTGCGATGGTTGACATGATGCCTCGTTTTGTCGCTCTCAATTCCATAGATCGTACTTTGTAGGTCAGCACGTCGTCCTTAGGTTCCCATTGCATGCCCAATACCTTTACGGCTTTGTCCTCCATATCTCCCAAGTAAATCGCATCCTTTCCTAATATTTCACCGTCCTGCATTTTCCCCTCTTGTGTGAGTCTCTCGTCGTTGCTGCTCCATTCTTTGAGTGTGAATCCTCCCCTCTTTAATAGTTCTATGAGTTCCAGTTTCAACTTCTTAGCTTCTTCGATAGAGTCAGCGCCCGTTAAAATGTCATCTACGTACGTGTCCCGTTTTAACGCTCTCGAGGCTAGTGGATATCTGTCCCCTTCGTCCTTGATAAGTTGTCTCACTACCCTCAGTGCTACATATGGGGAGCAAGACATCCCAAATGAAAGTCTGTTGAAACGATACTCCTGTAAGGTCTCACTCTTGTCGAATCTATACAGAAAATGTTGGAATTTCCGATCTTCTTCGTCGACAACGACTTGCAGAAACATTTTGCATATATCCGACGTCAAGGCTATGAGATGAGTTCGAAATCCGAGTAGAACATCCTTGATGTCCAACTGTAACTTTGGTCCCACTAACAGACGGTCATTTAAGGACCCCGTCTTCGTCGACGCTGACGCGTCGAAAACTATTCTTAATTTTGTCGTTGCGCCTTCCTTTAGTACTCCGTGGTGCGGTAAGTAGAACGCCCCATCTTCATCCGCTCTAGATATGAAACCTAGCTCTAAATATTCCCGAATTGCTTGGTCGTAGAGGAGTTTCAATTCTTTGTTCTTTCGGAACTTGTCTTCTAGCCGATAGAATCTTAGGAGAGCGAGTGGTTTAGACGGACCTAAGTCAGTGGGTGTTTCCTTGAAAGGCAATCGGATTTTATATCGTCCATCTCTTTCTCGAGTATGAGTTTCACAAAAATGTTCTTCGCATTTAGTATCCAAGGGGTTCGTCGGGTTTACTTCTGCTACCTCCTCAACCTTCCAGAATTTCTCCATAATCGTGGGAAGATCTTCGATATGGGAGGATGCGAGCAAGGTGACAACGCCTCCATCAACAATGTCAAAAGGAGTCGGACCCATCACGACTGCCCCAAATATAGTTTCCATTACACAGGGAGGCCTTTCGTCCTTTCGAGGTGATACCCCATTGAAAACTTCCAAGAATCTATCCGCGCCCAGAAGGAAATCGACTTCAGTTGGTTCGTAGAATTTTTCATCCGCTAGCACCATTCCTCTAAAGGAGTCGACTATTGAGCGAGGTAGCTTCTGGTTGGGTATTCTTGAGCAGATTCTTGGAATAACGACCGCATCCATACATATTTCGACTTGAGCGCCAGTCCTCGGGATCAAGACGCATCGAGCTTGTCGCTGTCCGCCTGCTATCGGAGCTCCACCGAATCCTCGAAGTCCATGTGGATTAGGACTCATCTTCAGTTTCAAACTTTCTGCTAATCTGCTGGTAATGAATGATCTCTGAGCGCCGCAGTCTATGACCATACGTAGAGGATGTACGCCGCCGGTTCGATCCTTGATAAGTGCTCTCGCTGTTCCTAAAAGGGCGTTGGAATCTACGGCCGAGGTTGACAAAATCTCCTGAGACTTTGATTTCTGAACGTCTAAGTTCGAATTGGATTGGAGTTCGACGGCATGCAGAAGTCTGTGATGCTTCTTTTGGCACACATCGCATCTCGCTTTCGATCTACAGAAACGGGATATGTGTCCATCGGCGAAGCAATTAAAGCAAACTCCTCGGACTCTCTCCTTCAGAACTTCAAATCTTTCCTTTGGCGTCCTTTGAATTAAGGCCGGACACTCACTGAGTCTATGACTCCCCTGACACAGTAAGCAAACTTCAGCCTTCTCACTATCGTCCTGAGCGCATAGGACTTGTTTAGCGTCTCTCCGCTGTCTAGCGCCCGATGTAGCGGTGGCAGCTACGATCTCCAAGATGTTTCTTCTTTCCTCGATGAACTCCGTGAAATTATCGAAAGTTGGCATCCCTCTACCGGCGTATTTGTCTTCAAATCGTTTACGGTTCTCGGCATCTAGACTCTTCAGCCCGAAATACAAGAGGAAGAGGTCACCTAAATCATCCAGTTTGAGCGCTTGAAGTGCCATGACGTCCGTGGCGAAGACCTCCGTCAACTTTTGCAACCCTGCGACCGATTCCTCGTTCAGCGGCTTGACATTTACGATCCTTTCTACGTATAAGTTAGCCAGTCTTCTCTTATTGTTGTACCTTGCTAGTAGGGTGTCATAAGCTATTTGGTAGTTTCCTTCAGCGATGTGAAGTGACTCAATCAACCTTAGCGCCGAACCCTTCAAACTTCCTCTCAGGTAATGGAACTTTTCGGCTTTTGACAGTTCCGTATTATGATGGACGAGCGTTTCAAAGAGAGTATGAAAATTGGTCCATTCTTGTAGATCTCCTGAAAATTGCGGGATGTCAATCCTGGGTAACTTTATCCGGTTTCTATGGGTAGACTGCGAATCGCTTGACGCTAAGGAGTCACGGCGCTCCTCCCTTTGTGCATTCAACTTCTTTGCTGCCGCTTTGATCGAGAAATAAAGCTCGTCGCAGTTCTGGGCCGTGGAAGCGACGTCTTTGATTTTATCGGAGTCCTCTAATTCTTCGTTGGTGGTGATTATGGTCTCTTGTGCGGTTTCGAACGACTTCATATCATCATCAATGCGTTCAGCCCTCGTCAGAAAGATAGCAGCCTTTTCTTCGTTTTCGATCTCCTTGATGAGATCGAAGGCGACTTGAATTCTAGAGAAGTACTTCTCCCTCAAGGCAAGGGCCTTCTTCATGCGTCCGCTTGCAAACATAATCCAAAAATGTACTTTCCCTCAGTATAACAACCGTTCTAATAGTTGCCTATATCCGGCCCGGAGGACCATATGTTCCCTTCAGGCGATTCCTGGGTGAGAATATGTCCTGAGCCTTGGAACGTAATTTTATTTTATTTGCCGGAGGTAGATAACGGTTGGCAACTATCAGAAGGGTTGAATGTATGAAAGAAAACTATTAACATTTATCTGTCATTTATTGCCAATACTGTCATCGCGGACATGCTATTCTTACAAAATTGGCCTTAACAAATTGTAAACCAAACTATAAATAAGAATTCAATACAAATCTTAATAAATCTAATTAAGCTTGGGTATGAATGCGAATACAATTCTTAATAAATATAAATAAATTAACTTTGGGTGTGCATGCGAAACAAATCTTAATAAATATAAATAAATTAACTTTGAGTATGCATGCGAGAATGAATCTTAATAAATATAAATAAATTAACTTTGAGTGTGCATGCGAGAAAACTCTTAATAAATATAAATAAATTAACTTTGAGTGTGCATGCGAGAAAACTCTTAATAAATATATATACATAAATAAGTCTTAATAAATAACTATATAAATAAATCTTAATAAATATATAAACTTTGATATGCATGCGAAAAAACTCTTAATAAATATATATACATAAATAAGTCTTAATAAATAACTATATAAATAAATCTTAATAAATATATAAACTTTGATATGCATGCGAGAAAACTCTTAATAAATATATATACATAAATCTTAATAAATATAAACTTTGATATGCATGCGAAAAGAAACTTAACAATTATAAATATATAAACTTTGATATGCATGCGAGAAAACTCTTAATAAATATATATACATAAATCTTAATAAATATATAAACTTTGATATGCATGCGAAAAGAAACTTAACAATTATAAATATATAAACTTTGATATGCATGCGAAAGAAACTTAACAATTAATATAAAATAAATCTGCTACGGATGCAGACAAAGAACTTAATAAATAAAAATAGACTTTGGTATACATGCAAAAAGACTTCATAAATATAAAATAAACTTTGATATGCATGAATAAAAAAGGGATAAATAAACGAATGGGTACTTGCACAAAATTACGGTGCGATGAAGCGTCCGCTTCCAATTCGTTTTATCCACTGAACTATTTTCGTTTTGTTTTTCCCCCCTAACCCTTCCGGCCCTAGTGATCATTAACTGGAGTAAACACTCGCCTACAACTTTCTTATCTTCATCCCATCGATGACCTTCCTTCTTATTTCAAATTTTATAATTTTAATTTAGAAAAAAACCAACTCGAATTTCGGGACGAAACAGGCCGGTTATATTTTTAACGGGCGCTTAAGTTTTTACCCTTTACTTAACGGACCGGTTAAATTTTTGCCCACTACTTAATGGACCGGTTAAATTTTTGCCCTTTACTTAACGGGCCGGTTAACTTTTAAACCGGCTTAAGTTTTTGCCCTTTACTTAAGGGGCGGCATTAATTATCGCATTAATAAAAATTAAATACAAAAAAAGACTCACGCTAACGCCTCCATGGCTGGCCATTTAGCCATTCACCCAAATTTTCAATTACGCCCCACAGTAACTTCCCAGCGCCCCCGTTGAGAATCACTGATCTAACGCATGATTAATTAGCTAATCCATTAGGTTATGTTAGTGTGTCAATCTATCCTCCTGGATATTAAAAAAATATTTAAAAAAACAAATAACAATCCAGTTCATAGATACTCTTACATCGGTCAAGTGTTGGGCATGTAACCCAAAGAACGTAGGTTCAAATCCCATTGGGGGGATTTTTTTTTTGTATTCTTCTTTCCGAATGTTCTCGGCTCCATATAAAATAAAAAATCAGCATTGGTGAATTCTGAAAAATTGACAACTTTTTAGGTTATATTTTTGAGTGCCCGTGTCCATCCGGGTGAGACGCCATCTAGTTTTGTGATGAATGGAATTCTTTCGTTTTTAATGTGCAAAGAAGATCCGGTTGCTATAGCTTTAAGAAAATACTACGTCTTTAAAATAATCCCAATGTTAAATCCTGACGGAGTTTTTCGAGGGAACTACAGAACTGATACAAAAGGGGTCAATTTAAACCGAGTCTATTTGAACCCTTCGCCAATCGATCATCCTTCAATATATGGTGCAAGGTGTGTATTATTGTTTTTTTCTTTTTCAAATTTTTCTTTTTAGAAAACTGCTTCTTTACTACCATCATGGCCGAGAAGTCGAAGAACCTCCGAATCTTTTTCTAGTTTCAACCCTCCAGATTTGACTACCGTTAAAGAAAAATCTAGTAAAGAAGATGTAAAAAATAATAAAAGTTTCGATGTACGATTATATTAATTTTTTCAATATATAATATCCGAAATTGCAGGATGAAGAGGAAGAATGTGACGATAGTTGCGGAGATCTCGTCAATTTGGCTCAAGGGAGTAGTTCAAATATTGTCGACGAAAAGCTCAACAACGCGTTGAATTTTCATCAGGTCATCACTCCTCCTGAAAATTCGGGAGTTTTTCTTTATATCGACATGCACGGACATGCTTCCAAGAAAGGTATGTCAATTTTTTTTTTAATTTAAGCTCATGTTTTTTTTAGGAATTTTTATGTATGGAAATCACTACAAAAACCTGCAGGACAATATTGACTGTATGCTACTGCCAAAACTGATTTCCATCAATTCCCAACATTTTCATTTCGACTCTTGTAACTTTACTGAAAGAAATATGTATTTAAAGTAAGTTTATTTTATAACAGGGATTTAGCAAGTCCTCTAAAAATACCTAATACTAAAATGTGGGAAATATTTCGTTTTTGAAGTCTGTTCCCTGTTGGAGAGGGGGGGGGGGGGTCAAAAGTGCAAGGGAAAGTCTCAAAAATCCTGTAAACTTCTAGTTCTGTCAAAAACCCTTGAAAAACTACTGAAAATCTTTTGGAAATAGGGTCTCTTTGTCAAAAAACCTTGGGAAAACTCCATCCCTAACCATCCCTAACCACTCCTGAAAATCCCGTTTTTGTGTATCAAATGACCAAGAAAAACTCTGAAAATCCTGTAAAGTGGGGTTTCCTGGCAGAAAATGGGAAAACTCCTAAAAATTCCGTTTCGATGTTTAAAGATCGAGAAAAACTCTGAAAATTCTGAAGAATGGGGTTTCCTGGTGGAAAATGAGGAAAACTCCTGAAAATCCTGAGTTATTGTGAGAAGACTAAGAAAAACTCTGAAAATCCAGTAGAATGGAGTTTTCCTGTCGGAAAATTTGGGAAAATCCTGTGTTTTTGTCAAAAGACTTAGAAAAACTCGGAAAATCCTGTAGAATGGAGTTTCCCTGTCAAGAAAAACTCTGAAAATCCAGAAGAATGGAGTTTCCTTGTCGAAAAATGTGGAAAACTGAAACTGAACTGTGGAAAACCTGAAAATCCTGTATTTTTGTCAAAATATTAAGAAATACTCTGAAACTCTTGTGGAATGGAGTTTCCCTGTCAGAAAATGTGGAAAACTCCTGTGATTTTATCAAAAGACTAAGAAAAACTCTGAAAACCCTGTAGAATAGAGTTTCCCTGTCAAGAAAAACTCTGAAAATCCTGTAGAATAGAGTTTCCCTGTCAAGAAAAACTCTGAAAATCCAGAAGAATGGAGTTTCCTTGTCGAAAAATGTGGAAAACTGAAACTGAACTGTGGAAAACCTGAAAATCCTGTGTTTTGTCAAAATACTAAGATAAACTCTGAAACTCTTGTGGAATGGAGTTTCCCTGTCAGAAAATGTGGAAAACTCCTGTGATTTTATCAAAAGACTAAGAAAAATCTGAAAATCCTGTAGAATAGAGTTTCCCTGTCAAGAAAAACTCTGAAAATCCAGAAAAATGGAGTTTCCTGGTTGAAAAATTGGAAAACTCCTGAAAATCCTGTGTTTTTGTCAAAAGACAAAGGAAAACTCTGAAAACCTTGTGGAATGGAGTTTCCCTGTCAGAACATGTGAAAAACTCTGAAAATCCTGTAGAATGGAGTTTCCCTGTCAAGAAAAACTCAGAAAATACTGTAGAATGGAGTTTCCCTGTCGGAAAATGTGGAAAACTCCTGAAAATCCTGTGTTTTTGTCAAAAGACAAAGAAAAACTCTGAAAATCTTGTGGAATGGAGTTTCCCTGTCAGAAAATGTGAAAAACTCTGAAAACCCTTTAGAATGGAGTGTCCCTGCCGGAAAATGTGGAAAACTCCTGTGTTTTTGTCAAAAGACTAAGAAAAACTCTGAAAATCATGTAGAATGGAGTTTCTCTATCGGAAAACTCCTGAAAGTCCCATGGTTTTTGTCAAAATACCATGAAAAACTTTGAAAATCCTGTAGAATGGAGTTTCCTTGTCGGAAAATGTGGAAAACTCCTGAAAATTCTGTGTTTTTGTCAAAGACTAAGAAAAACTCTGAAAATCATGTAGAATGGAGTTTCCCTGTCGGAAAACTCCTGAAAGTCCCATGGTTTTTGTCAAAATACCATGAAAAACTTGGAAAATCCTGTAGAATGGAGTTGCCTTGTCGAAAAATGTTGAAAACTCCTGAAAATCCTGAGTTTTTGTCAAAAGACTAAGAAAAACTCTGAAAATCTTGTGGAATGGAGTTTCCCCTGTCAGAAAATGTGGAAAACTCCTGAAAATCCTGTGTTTTTGTCAAAAGACTTAAGAAAAACTCAGAAAATCCTGTAGAATGGAGTTTCCTTGTCGAAAAATGTGGAAAACTCCTGAAAACCCTGTGTTTTTGTCAAAAGACTAAGAAAAACTCTAAAAATCTTCTGGAATGGAGTTTCCCAGTCGGAAAATGTGGAGAACTCCTGTGTTTTTGTCAAAAGACTAAGTAAAACTCTTGCAGTTTCCCTGTCGGAAAACTCCTGAAAATCCCATGGTTTTTTTCAGAATACCATGAAAAACTCTGATAATCCTAATCCTTTAAAATGGGGTTTTCTTGTCGGAAAATGTGGAAAACTCCTGAAAATGCTGACCAAAGATTAAAAAGCATGTCATAAACATAAATACACTTTCTCTTTTTCCATCAATTTTTTATCAAGCCCCTAAAGGGTCCGTAGACTTCACTGTGGGAACCCCTTTTTTAAAATAGCAGCACTTCCTTTATTAACTTGGTGCAAAGGTCGTGGGTTCAGTGGAGCATTCTCATTGGCGAGAAAATTGAAAAGCAATCAGTGCATTTATTTCATTTTTTTAGGGACAAAAAAGACGGAAGTTCACGTGAAGGCGCAGGCCGAGTTGCAACTTACAAACTCATAGGCCTCGTAAAAAGCTACACATTAGAGTGCAACTACAACATGGGAAAACGCGTCAATCAACTACCACCTCCGCTCAGGGAGACATTGGACAAAAAACCAGTCCAGCCTCATATCACTCCGCCGAAATTCACCCCACAAATATTCGAAGAGGTGATATAAAATATGATTTTGCCATTTATTATCTTTTTTTTAGGTTGGGAGGTCGATTCTTTGGTCTGTACTTGATGTCAACGGACTTCATCCAAATTCGCGTCTTATAAATAGCTCGTATCGATGTCTTCTTAATGTCCGAGAGGTTTTAAAGTATAAAGTCATCGCCGATCAAAATCTTAGTGATGGAAAAACTGAAATGAAACGGACTAGGAACACCAAGGTAACCTTTTTCATCCATCAAAAATACATTAAATTTTGGATGTCAAAATTTTAATGTGATATACATAATTTGTGCATAATGTAGAGGTCTTAGTAATGCATGAAGACACAAAAACACTATCTCACAGACACAAATAGAGATTTCCCTGGGATTAAACCTCTACATTATGTTTATAGAAGATTTTGAAATATCGAGCTGTTATTAGGTGAAAGGGGAAAACGGGAATACGAGTAAAAAAGGCGGAAGGGTTGAAGGTCGGGGGAGAAAAGCGAAAGCGACTACGGCGACACCTTCAAGCAGCACTTCTCTTCAGAAGTTCCCGAAGGCGCAGGCGAGCCACGTTTCGACCGCTCCGGAAATTCGTAAGAAACGACTCAAAAGGACGAATTCGCCTACATGGATGAGCTCATCTCGTCTCGAGAAGAAAACCGATTCAAAACGTCTCCTCCCTGAGCAGCGTCGAAAAAAATTAAAGCCAAAGTGAGTCAATAAATCCTTGAAAAATTGAGTTCCTTTTAATATTTGCGGGGTTCTATTATTTGTCTTTCATTCTTTTTCTAGCCAAAAAAAATATTCGCCATAAACATCCTATAAATTATCCAATGCTTTCTAGGTTTTATGGCTGTGAATGTGGTGCTCATAGACAAAAAAGAAATATGAATGGACCAAAAAAGATCTGACAAAACCATTTGGCCTAACAGTCCACTCATACTCAAATTTTTGTCTCATGAATGCTAATTTTTATCAAGTTTCTAGTAATTTTAAAAATTATGTTTATCAGATCATTTTATATTGTATATTTATTATTTAGAAGTCAATTAGTGAGATGTAACAACATCCAAGTTGCGACACAAAAATACAAACCGAATAATTTTTTAGGAAGGCCAGCAGGATATTGGGAGTAGGGATGGGCGATATACTTGTGCCGATGGTCTTTTTTTGATAATATTGGAGGTTCCGACATATCATATTTTGATATATCGGTTTTTTTTCCAATATATATCGGATGTTTTTTTAATACCTATGACTTTTGGGTCAAAAAACACTACTTCATTTGGAATATAAATACATATTTTGAACGTTAGTGCATAAATTATGCATGAACGCAAATTTTAAAAGATAGTGCAAGCGGCATTTTTGACCAAAAATCGCCATTTTTTAAGGCATTTTTCACCAAAAATCGCATTTTTTAAAGGTATTTTTGACTAAATTCGCTTTTTTTAAAGAAATTTTTGACCAAAAATCACCTTTAAAAGGCATTTTTGACTAAATTCGCCTTTTTTAAAGAAATTTTTAACCAAAAATCGCCTTTATTAATGCAATTTTGACCAAAAATCGCCCTTTTTTAAGGCATTTTTGACCAAAAATCGCCTTTTTTAAGGCATTTTTGACCAAAAATCGCCTTTTTTAAGGCATTTTTGACCAAAAATCGCCTTTTTTAAGGCATTTTTGACCAAATTCGCCATTTTTACAGAAATTTTTTACCAACAATCGCCTTTTTTTAAGGCATTTTTTTTTACCGAAAATTGCCTTTTTTAAAGGTATTTTTGACTAAATTCGCTTTTTTTAAAGAAATTTTTGACCAAAAATCACCTTTAAAAGGCATTTTGACTAAATTCGCCTTTTTTAAAGAAATTTTTAACCAAAAATCGCCTTTATTAATGCAATTTTGACCAAAAATCGCCCTTTTTTAAGGCATTTTTGACCAAAAATCGCCTTTTTTAAGGCATTTTTGACCAAATTCGCCATTTTTACAGAAATTTTTACCAACAATCGCCTTTTTTTAAGGCATTTTTTTTACCAAAAATTGCCTTTTTTAAAGGTATTTTGACCAAATTCGCCTTTTTGAAAGAAATTTTTAACCAAAAATCGCCATATTTAAGGCATTTTTAACCAAAAATCGCCATATTCAAGGCATTTTTAACCAAAAATCGCCATACTCAAGGCATTTTTAACCAAAAATTGCCATATTAAGGCATTTTTAACCAAAAATTGCCATGTTTAAGGCATTTTTTTTTACCAAAAATCGCCTTTTTTAAAGGCATTTTGGACTAAATTCGCCTTTTTTAAAGAAATTTTTGACTAAATTCGCCTTTTTTAAAGGCATTTTTGACCAAATTCGCCATTTTTACAGAAATTTTGGACCAACAATCGCCTTTTTTTTTAGGCATTTTTTTTTACCAAAAATCGCCTTTTTTAAAAGGAATTTTTGACCAAATTCGCCTGTTTTAAAGAAATTTTTAACCAAAAATCGCCTTATTTAAGGCATTTTTTTAACCAAAAATCGCCTTTTTTAAAGGCATTTTTGACTAAATTCGCCTTTTTTAAAGGCATTTTTGACTAAATTCGCCTTTTTTAAAGAAATTGTTTTACAAAAATCGCCTTTTTTTAAGGCATTTTTTACCAAAAATCGCTTTTTTTTAAGGCATTTTTGACCAAAAATTGCCTTTTCAAAGGCATTTTTCACCAAAAATTGCCTTCTTTAAGGCATTTTCTGGTGGTTTTTTTTTACGGTGTTCTGGTCAAGAATAACTTTTTAAAGAATTTTGTGGTAATCTCTCTAGTAAACGTGTTGTAAATCTGTCAATAATGGAGTCATACGTTCAAAAATCGAAGAAAATTCCAAAAATTCATCAAAAGTGGGAGTTTCTTGTTCCAAAAAAAAATCAGCTCAATTTCAATGGTGGGGGATGCAACTTGGATGTCTTTATAAAATTCTTATTCTCAGAAAAGAAGTTATTTTATATTTATTAGTAAATTTCTTCATAAAAAGTTTTGTGAGTGGATTTTCAAAAGACGTTCTGATTCTCTGAAAATTGAAAAACTTGAAAATCCTGAAGATTTTGACAAAAAAATTTTGAGAATACACTCATTTTATTTCTTTACTTTGTTAATCCTTTGACCATGAAGTTTCAAAATTCACGACTGCCAATTTGTTTATATTCATGCCATCCCATTCCTTGTGTTCAAAAAAACCTACAAAGCCAACTTTATTTACTGCCATATTTGACTTTAAAATAATTTTTGTAGACTAGCACAATTTGTGATTAAATGGGTGTTCTAGATTTGTGATACGTGCAGCACTAATTTTATTTATTTTTTAATATGTTACCTATGCGTTACCTTGTAATTAAACTTTTTATTTTGAAAAAAATTAACAATTGATACAAACATAATTTTATTGTATAACTCTTTTTCTTAAACGAGGATCTTGAAAAAATATTCGACCTGAAAAAAAATTTTTTGTTAGTTTTAAAAGGGAAATCTTAGAAAGGAGCAAGAGAGCACCAACACTCAAGTGCACACAAAAACAATTTGGAAAGAGTTTTTCATTATATTAAAACGTTAAAAAAATATTTTTATTCCAGACCATACCGTTTTATTGGAAACTGAAACAGTGGGCCTGAATTTTATAGAAAAAAACTAGACTTAATTTAATAATAATAAAATAGGAAAGTTCAAATTTACTTCAAGTAATGCATCTTCAGGAAGATCGGTGACATGGACAGCATTTTGAACTTTGTCCCGGCCAAATTTCGCTCTCAAAGTATTTGGCCTTAGATGTCTAGCCATTTCCTTTAAAAAAAGAATAAACAAATAATTTTAAAACTGTTTTTTCTTAACCTAAAAACGTTTTTTAGCAAAGAAAAATCTGGAACGCCCATAAGAGAAGAGCATTTGGAAGATATACAAAAATATATTGACGCGATGGGTGAAAAAGAAGTTGTTGAGTAAGTTAAACTTACAGGATCTGACGGTCCGACCAAATTTCTAAAATCGCGAGGAGTTTCTTCTTTAGTTTAGCATTTTTGACTAAATTTGCCTTTTTTAAAGAAATTTTTGACCAAAAATTCCCTTTTTTAAAAGGCATTTGTGACCAAATTCGCCTTTTTTAAAGAAATTTTTGACCAAAAATAGCCTTTTTTAAAAGGCATAAAAAATTTTATTTTTTAAAAGGCATTTTTCACCCAATTTGCCTTTTTTAAAGAAATTTTTGACCAAAAATCGACTTTTTTTAATGCATTTTCACCAAAAAAAAAATCGCCTTTTCTTAAGGCAATTTTGACTAAATTTGCCTTTTTTAAAGGCATTTTTGACTAAATTCGCCTTTTTCAAAGAAATTTTTGACGAAAAATCGCCTTTTTTAAAAGGCATTTTTCACCCAATTTGCCTTTTTTAAAGAAATTTTGGACCAAAAATCGCCTCTTTTTAATGCATTTTCACAAAAAATCGCCTTCTTTTAAGGCATTTTTGACTAAATTAGCCTTTTTTAAAGGCATTTTTGACAAAAATTTGCCATTTTTAAAGAAATTTTTAATCAAAAATGGCCTTTTTTGAAGGCATTTTTCACCCAATTTGCCTTTTTTAAAGAAATTTTTGACCAATTATCGCCTTTTTTTATGGCATTTTTGACTAAATTCGCCTTTTTTAAAGAAATTTTTGACCAAATATCGCCTTTTTTTATGGCATTTTTGACTAAATTCGCCTTTTTTGAAGAAATTTTTCACCAAAAATTGCATTGATTAAAGAAATTTTTGACTAAATTTGCCTTATTTAAAGGCATTTTTGACCAAATTCGCCTTTTTTAAAGAAATTTTTAACCAAAAATCGCCTTTTTTATGGCAATTTTCACCAAAAATCGCCTTTTTATGAGGCATTTTTGACCAAATTCGCCTTTTTTTAAAGAAATTTTTGACCAAAAATAGCCTTTTTTTTAAGGCATTTTTGACTAAATTTACCTTTTGTAAAGGCATTTTTGACTAAATTTCGCTTTTCTAAAGAAATTTTTGACGAAAAATCGCCTCTTTTTAATGCATTTTCACAAAAAATCGCCTTCTTTTAAGGCATTTTTGACTAAATTAGCCTTTTTTAAAGGCATTTTTGACAAAAATTTGCCATTTTTAAAGAAATTTTTTACCAAAAATGGCCTTTTTTGAAGGCATTTTTCACCCAATTTGCCTTTTTTAAAGAAATTTTTGACCAAAAATCGCCTCTTTTAATGCATTTTCACAAAAAATCGCCTTCTTTTAAGGCATTTTTGACTAAATTAGCCTTTTTTAAAGGCATTTTTGACAAAAATTTGCCATTTTTAAAGAAATTTTTTACCAAAAATGGCCTTTTTTGAAGGCATTTTTCACCCAATTTGCCTTTTTTAAAGAAATTTTTGACCAAATATCGCCTTTTTTTATGGCATTTTTGACTAAATTCGCCTTTTTTGAAGAAATTTTTCACCAAAAATCGCTTTTTTTAAAGGCATTTTTGACCAAAAATTGCATTGTTTAAAGAAATTTTTGACTAAATTTGCCTTTTTTAAAGGCATTTTTGACCAAATTCGCCTTTTTTAAAGAAATTTTTAACCAAAAATCGCCTTGTTTATGGCAATTTTCACCAAAAATCGCCTTTTTTAAGGCATATTTCACCAAAAATCGCCTTTTTTTAAAGAAATTTTTGACCAAATTCGCCTTTTTTTAAAGAAATTTTGACCAAAAATCGCCTAAATAAAAATATTGATACAATAAAAAAATATATTGATGCGATGGGTGAAAACAAGCTGTTGAGTAAGTTAAACTTACAGGATCTGACGGTCCGACCAAATTTCTAAAATCGCGAGGAGTTTCTTCTTTAGTTGGGCCCATTATTTCCAACGCTACACATCCACCGGAAGTCATTTCAGTGACCATATCCTTAAAATAAAAATTTATTTTGTTTATTTTATTTGGCTCAACTTACCGGATATTCCTTTAAAACTCCTCGGTAAACTTGAAGAAATTCTTCGGCGTTTATATGGTCCAGATAGAAAAGCTGCATTGCAGTTATGATATATCCTTCATTTTCTATATAATCGATTATTTCGCCCAATAGACCTTCACGGACTGCATGAGGTTTGACGACACAACAGGTTGTGTCGATCAAAACGCATGTGTCAGTCGCTGAAGTACTCGGTGGTGCATTTTTTCCAAAAAATATTTCTAACTCCTGAAAATTTTTAGGTATGAACAAGCAAAACTTTTATTATGTCGATATCTACTGTAAGTATGAGTTGGGCACATTTGTATATATTAGGTGTACAAAATGAAACTCGGCTAAAATCTACAAAATTCAAATTTACCCTGTGGCTGAGTTTCATTTTGTACACCTAATAAATAAAAATTGTAGGAAATTTAATTCTCTATAAATTTGTACTTAATTATTTTTTCTAAAATGCACCATTTTCGGAAAATAATTTTTTTTTTAAATAAATTTATCTTGAAAACAGTGCGTCCTAGAGAAAAAATTAATAGAATAAAAATTAAAGAGAATTAAATTTCCAACAGGTTTTATTTAGTGCATTTTTTCAATATCTGTAACGGTTTACGATTTACAAGCCTTTAAAAATTAACCTTCTTAATGGTTATACTTCAATAACCTTCTTACACGGAGAAGGTCAACTTTTGATGGACTTTAACGCAGTGTTGGGCATAATCGTAATCGCAATTACGATTACGATTGTAATTATAATACAATTACGATTACAATCGCATTCGTATTTTTTTCTGCGATTACGATTGTAATCGGATTTTTTTTTACGATTACAACCGTAATCGTATTTTTTTTCTGCGATTACCATTATAATCGTATTTTTTTTCTGCGATTACCATCGTAATCGCATTTTTTTCTGCGATTACCATTATAATCGTATTTTTTTCTGCGATTACCATCGTAATCGCATTTTTTTCTGCGGTTACCATTATAATCGTATTTTTACTGCGATTACAGTCGTAATTGTATTTTTTTCTGCGATAATCGCATTTTTTTTTCAGCGATTACGGGCGTAATCGTATTTTCGTTAGCGTTTACGGCTCGTACGTGTATATGACATCATGTTATCTCAGTAAAAATGTCATAAACGAGCCGTAAACGCTAACAAAAATACGATTACGCCCGTAATCGCTGGAAAAAAATGCGATTTCGATGGTAATCGCAGAAAAAAAATACGATTATAATGGTAATCGCAAAAAAAAAATACAATTACGATTGTAATCGCAGAAAAAAAATACGATTACGGTTGTAATGTTTAAAAAATTCGATTACAATCGTAATCGCAGAAAAAATACGAATACGATTGTAATCGTAATCACGATTATAATCGTAATTGTAATCGTAATTAAGAAACTTGCGATTACAATCCTAATCGTAATTGCGATTGCTTTAAAAATTGCAACACTTTGGTGTTGCAACACTGCTTTAACGCCTAAAATGTTTAAAATTTTGAAAAAATGAACTACTAGGTGTTTAATGAAACTCGGCTAAAATCTACAAAATTCAAATTTACCCTGTGGCTGAGTTTCATTTTGTACACCTAATAAATGAGCCATTTTCAGGCTTGCTTTTGCGTTGGATACTGCTTATTCCCCAAATAACTTACAAGAAAACAAATCTAAGAAACCACTCACATGTTCAGCATCTTCGCGTGTTGGAGAACAATAGAAACCATTTCTCATCTCGTCAAAACCGAAACAAGCCCTTATACTCTCTGGACTTTCATTTCGAGCGATTTCCGGGTTCGAAGGGCCTGAAAGTTGGTTTAATTTCGAGACTGCACAATCGTTAAGAAGCTCCAATGCGATCACAGGCGACGAAGTCATATGGGCGACTATGGCACTACACACAATAAAAATTTTCAAAAATGCGCTACTTACACCCATCCTTGACTGCTACTTTTTCTCTCAAATACTTTCTTGACCAAATCTTCAGATAAATGGAGCATACGAAGTTTGCTTATTTTAAAACCATTTTTTGCCAGCATTCTAAGGATGGCTCCTTTTTTGTTTAATGTCTCCGGCATGATTATCCCAAGGGTGCTAAAAACAATATAAGGGGGCAACCAAATAGTCTAAAAAATTAAACTTTACCATCCTAGCAGCAAAACAAAAAATGTGAATTATAAATTTTATTTTTCAAGATATTACCTTTGCATGTTAATTCCCATGCATTTTTTGGTAAAATCATTCCCGTAATCTGTGATCTTGAAATGTCTGGCGAATATTTTCATTGTGTTTCCGACAAACATGTCGTCTAATGTGATATTCTCGACGTTGGTCCTTCGTAAGAACTGACGTTTGCGCTCAATGTCATACTGAAAATATAAGTTTGAGGGGGGAGAAAATTGAAATGAAATTACCAATGCGATGGAATGATCGACAGGATAATAGTAGAGGTAAAACTTTCTCAGACGACATGATTCGGATTCGAACCATTCAGCCAAAAAGACGTAACGGTCGGTCGATGTAACATCAGGCTAAAATTTAAAAATTTAATGGTTTTTGTGGAAGTAAAATTCTAAAATTTGTGGGAAAGTTAAATTGAGCAACAAACATGAAGCCCAAAAGTAGGAGTTTCTTGGGCTGAAAAGAAGAAAAAACTCCCAAAATCACATAAAAAAAGGGATTTTTTGGGGGAAGAATCCAGTAAAATGGAGATTGCCAAGAGAAATGAGCCAAAATCAGGTAAAATAAGAATTCTTTGCCCAAAAGAGCAAGAATATTAAGAAAACAAAAATTTCTTGGACAAAAGAGAGCAGATATGCTGCAATAGTCTAAAGAGAGTACAAACGCCAAAAAATGTTTCATTTAAGAAAAGGAATAAACGCCAAAAAAAATGTGTTTCATTAGTCTGCAGAGAGTACAAACGCCCAAAAAGGAGTTTCATTATAGTAAAATCGGTCTAAAAGCCGAAAAAGGTGTTTGGTTGAACCAAAGACAGATTAAACGCCCAAAAAGGTGTTTCATTGGTCTAAAGACAATGGAACGCCTAAAAAGGTGTTTTATTAGTCTAAAGACAATGGAACGCCTAATAAGGTGTTTTATTAGTCTAAAGAACGCCAAAAAAATGTGTTAAATTAGTCTGCAGAGAGTACAAACGCCCAAAAAGGAGTTTCGTTATAGTAAAAACGGTCTAAAAGCCCAAAAAGGTGTTTGGTTGAACCAAAGACAGATTAAACGCCCAAAAAGGTGTTTCATTGGTCTAAAGACAATGGAACGCCTAAAAAGGTGTTTTATTAGTCTAAAGAACGCCAAAAAAATGTGTTTAATTAGTCTGCAGAGAGTACAAACGCCCGAAAAGGAGTTTCATTATAGTAAAAACGGTCTAAAAGCCCAAAAAGGTGTTTGGTTGAACCAAAGACAGATTAAACGCCCAAAAAGGTGTTTCATCGGTCTAAAGACGATGGAACGCCTAAAAAGGTGTTTTATTAGTCTAAAGAACGCCAAAAAAATGTGTTTAATTAGTCTGCAGAGAGTACAAACGCCCGAAAAGGAGTTTCATTATAGTAAAAACGGTCTAAAAGCCCAAAATGGTGTTTGGTTGAACCAAAGACAGATTAAACGCCCAAAAAGGTGTTTCATTGGTCTAAAGACAATGGAACGCCTAAAAAGGTGTTTTAATGGTCTAAAGACAATGGAACGCCTAAAAAGGTGTTTTATTAGTCTAAAGAACGCCAAAAAATGTGTGTCATTAGTCTGCAGAGGGTACAATCGGCCAAAAAGGAGTTTCATTATAGTAAAAACGGTATAAAATCCCAAAAAGGTGTTTGGTTGAACCAAAGACAGATTAAACGCCCAAAAAGGTGTTTCATTGGTCTAAAGACAATGGAACGCCTGAAAAGGTGTTTTATTAGTCTAAAGAACGCCAAAAAAATGTGTTTAATTAGTCTGCAGAGAGTACAAACGCCCAAAAAGGAGTTTCATTATAGTAAAAACGGTCTAAAAGCCCAAAAAGGTGTTTGGTTGAACCCAAGACAGATTAAACGCCCAAAAAGGTGTTTCATTGGTCTAAAGACAATGGAACGCCTAAAAAGGTGTTTTATTAGTCTAAAGAACGCCAAAAAAAATGTGTTTCATTAGTCTGCAGAGAGTACAAACGCCCAAAAAGGAGTTTGGTTGAACCAAAGACAGATTAAACGCCCAAAAAGGTGTTTCATTGATCTAAAGACAATGGAACGCCTAAAAAGGTGTTTTATTAGTCTAAAGACAATGGAACGCCTAAAAAGGTGTTTTATTAGTCAAAAGAGAGTGCAAACGTCCTAAAAGGTGTTTAATTAAAGTAAAGACAGTATAAGCCCCCAACAAGGTATTTAAACCGAGGGGATAGGAGTTTCTTGAGCAAAAGAGAAAGAAAATGCTTAAATAATAAATTTTCTGACCAAAAGAGCCGAAAAATTAGGAAATCTTTGCGAAAAGAGCAAGAAAACGCCGAAAAATCCGGCAAAATAGGGTCTTCCTGGCCAAAAGAAGAGACTTTTAAAAATTGGGAAAATTAGGCTTCAAATCAAAATAAAAAAAGGAAACCAACTTACAATTTTATCAAAAGACATTTCTCTTACATGCAAAAGTATCTCGAATTAATGGCAGTGAAAATGATCAAAAATAAAATAAAAAACGAAGAAAACTAGAGAGAAAAAAAAAATTTTGCCTTCGTATATTTTTATGTTGCTAAGTAACACTACACTTTAATGATAAACCGAAAATTAGAAAGACAAACAGAAAATCGAAAAGATAAGACAACTTTAACGAACATAGGGGTTTTCCGCCAAAATTTCTTTTTTCCCCCATTCTTTTAAATCCTGTTTTTTCCGATATGATATGCGATTTATTTTTCATAATAAACTTTTATAATGATTATTTTCTGAATATTTGGGTTTAAATAGTTTTAAATGCTTAAGTCCCTCGATAGCTCGATGGTTCTATCGATTTTGATAAATCAAAGTTTTGAACTTTTGACTTTTCTTATCTCTTATCTCTTATCAGCTGGTTAAACCCCACAAATTTTCGCATTCATGTATTTCTGAATCGCCGGATTCGGAATTCTCACTAATGGAAATTTAAAATCTCATTTTTCCACCCTTTCCTTCTTTCTCTCTTATTTTTAAAAATATGCCTCCTGTAGATTTTGAGGGCTACTGGGGTAAGCCCACATCCACGATCGACTGGTGCGAAAACAATTACGAATTCAGTTACTATATCGCAGAAATGAGTGAGGGATTTTAGATTTTTCTTTATGTTTCATCTATTTTTTCAGCCAATACAATCAGTAATCTGATGATGATTATTCCACCTATATGGGGCATGATTGAAGTGGTGAGGCAGGATTTTGAAAGGAAATTCATCTATTGCCATCTCCTTCTTTTAGGTAATCTATTCTTTAACCCACAAAAAATTATGTTTTTTTAAATTTTAGTTGTTGGTCTTGGATCGTGGGCTTTTCACATGACATTGCTTTACGAAATGCAACTTTTTGATGAGCTACCAATGATTTGGGGTACCTGTGTTCTTGTATACTGTCTGTAAGTATTTTATTTACGCAAAATATCGTTCATTATTTTATTTTCAGCTCTGAAGTACAAAAACCTCCGAAAAACGTTTATATTTCGAATCTTCCGCTTTTCATGTTTTTAACGTCTTTCTCGCTTCTTTTTACTGTCTTGTACTTATACTGGCCACAGCCAGTATTCCAGCACACATCATACGGAATACTTGTTTTTGCATCATTTATACTTGAAATCTATCTTATAAAAATCAAACAATGTAAAATATGTAAAAGACTTTTCATACTCTCTACGTCCATTTATCTCTTCGGTTTCTTCCTGTGGAATTTAGATAAAATATTTTGCCCTCAACTTAAGTAAGTGGATAATATCGATAAATATGTGATAATTATAAATTTAAAGGGCTGTGAGAAATAACGTGCCAACATTATTCAACCCGTTGACTCAACTTCACGGTTGGTGGCACTGCATGGCAGGCTACGGAACATATCTTCAAGTCCTTTTCACGTAAATAAATCTTAAAAATTTATTCAATAATTAATTTTATTTTAGGATTCATTCGTCTTACGATTTTCGATATGAAAAACTCAAATCAATCACACAACTCCGTCCTTCGCACTACGGCTTTGGACTCCAATGGTTAAAAAAAGGGGTCAAATAAGATTTTATGCCAAAAAGGAAATATCAAAATCCTGGGTTTCGTGCAAAGTCCTTAGTTTTTACTTAAAATTTTAACATTAGTCACTTAGCCGTCGGACGTTTTTTTTAGATATTGCTCAGTAGTTATGAGTTTTATGACAAAATAGATTTAGTTTTAGCCAAGTTTATTTCCAGTTTTAAAAATCCATGGGAGCCTTAATTTTCACTAGAGTAGAGCATTTTTAGATAAGTACAGACCAGTGTTGGGCGTAATCGTAATCGCAAGTTTCTTAATTACGATTACGATTACAATCGTATTCGTATTTTTTTCTGCGATTACGGTTGTAATGGCATTTTTTTAACGATTACAACCGTAATCGTATTTTTTTTTCTGTGATAACGATCGTAATTGTATTTTTTTCGGTGATTACCCTTATAATCGTATTTTTTTCAGCGATTACGGGCATAATCGTTGAAAAAAAATGCGATTACGATTGTAATCGCAGAAAAAAATGCGATTACGATTGTAATCGCAGAAAAAAATACGATTATAATGGTAATCGCAGAAAAAAATACAATTATAATGGTAATCGCAGAAAAAAATACGATTATAATGGTAATCGCAGAAAAAAAAATACAATTACGATTGTAATCACAGAAATAAAAAATACGATTACGGTTGTAATCGTAAAAAAATGCGATTACCATCGTAATCGCAGAAAAAATATATAAGTAAAATTTGACCACAAAAAAATTTAGATGTCAAAGTCTATACTGCTTGATTAAACACGCTTCAAATTCTTTTAAATTTTCAGATTTAGGAAGGAAAAATGGGTAAACATTTGCGTGTAAAAAAAGTAGAGTGAAGTCGCTACATAAAGGCTCAAAAATAAAATAAGTTACCATTTTTTTAATAGAAAGGCTTATAAAGTTTAGTCAGGTTAGGACACTAAGGTTAACACAAAAAATGGTATGACCGAAAAGATTTTTTTGTAATCAAGGTACAAAAGTGATCTTTTTAGTGCCTTCTTAGATTAGTCATATTTTTTTAATAAACATCTCTCTTTTTTGGCTGTGTTTTTTTTTTTGAAGAAAAAACAAATTAAAACATAAACTTTTGTTCTTTATTCTACACCGCTGTAACCTTAGGATCTATTTAAGAATAACTTTTTTTAAATAGAGTTGTTGCTATTATTGTTTAATAAAGTTTTTGAATTTCTTTATAATCGTAATTTATAACATCCTTATTTTATTGTAAATAACAGAGATTGTTTATAAGTTGTATAAGCAAAAATGGGTCAGGTTTCTGTCCTGCAAATCTTACGAAATCGTGTTTAGACTGAAGGTTATCCTGGGGCGTGTTTTGACCTGCTCAATAGCTTTGAGTATATAAAGTTACTTTATATAGGTATTTTATATACTCAAAGTCAATAGTAATTGAAAATAGAATAGTTAAAATGTTCATTTTTTCCCTTTAGACAACTTTTGAGTTTAAACTACGTCTTTAGTAATCCCTGAGGCTGATATATTAGGTGTACAAAATGAAACTCAGCCACTGGGTAAATTTGAATTTTGTAGATTTTAGCCGAGTTTCATTTTGTACACCTAGTAGTTCATTTTTTCAAAATTTTAAACATTTTAGGCGTTAAAGTCCATCAAAAGTTGACCTTCTCCCTTTAAGAAGGTTATTGAAGTATAACCATTAAGAAGGTTAATTTTTAAAGGCTTGTACATCGTAAACCGTTACAGATATTGAAAAAATGCACTAAATAAAATCTGTTGGAAATTTAATTCTCTTTAATTTTTATTCTATTCATTTTTTCTCTAGGACGCACTGTTTTCAAGATAAATTTATTTAAAAAAAATTATTTTCCGAAAATGGTGCATCCTAGAAAAAATAATTAAGTACAAATCTATATAGAATTAAATTTCCTACAATTTTTATTTATTAGGTGTACAAAATGAAACTCAGCCACAGGGTAAATTTGAATTTTGTAGATTTTAGCCGAGTTTTATTTGGTACACCTAATAATAAAATATTCCTTCCTCTCTTTTACTGTTGTTAGTAAAGTGCACCGCTCAATAATTTCAAGTGTGTATAGACTGTAAAAGAACCATCTTGAAAATCTATTATAAAAACAGCTGAAAAAAAGAGGGGCGGTGGGTCGTTTAGATTGTAGGGCTTTTCTTGATTTACCACCCCCCTGGGGGTATTGCCCTCACGCGCAACTCGTCCGCGACAGGGGTGAAAATCGTTTGACCCACTTTCTCCTAGGTTTGGACCCTTCTCGACGGTTACAGCAACCCCGCCGATAAAATAAATCGTTTTTCAAGTGTCAATTTCGGCCCTCCCTCCCTCTGTACTCCTCTGTTTACTTCGGACTCGCAGAAACGCCGTCTTCCTGCACTGTCCTGCCCAGACGCGTCCTCCCTTTTCTTTTGCAGAGACGCCAGACGCTTATAAGTCAAAGAACCCTCAGGAGGGGTCTGGTCAATATTCTGAAATTAGGTCATTCCCAACTTTTTATCAGGAACATACTGTCATTTTACAGAATGATAATTTAATTTATTTCCCTAATATTAACGATCTTCCATTATTCTGTGGAAGAAAAAAAGGACAGGTATGTTTAAAATTAATTATGCATCAATAATAATTTTAATTAATTCATCTAGTAACAAACAAACTTATTCACTAATAGAATTTTATAGTCTAAACTTTATTTTATGCTGCAAATCATTTAAAAAGACAGTAAACTAATTTAATTCGGTTTCAAATACTTGGATTTCATTTTTTTTACAGGATTTTTCTTGTTTCCGCCATTAAACTCCCAATTTAACCTAATTGAAAGCAATTAACCTCAATGTCCCCATCATGTTTTGACCCGATAGAGATTTCCGTGGTTTCCCGGGTTTTTTTAAGATTTTTATTAGGTGTACAAAATGAAACTCGGCTAAAATCTACAAAATTCAAATTTACCCTGTGGCTGAGTTTCATTTTGTACACCTAATAAATAAAAATTGTAGGAAATTTAATTCTCTACAAATTTGTACTTAATTATTTTTTTCTAGGATGCAACATTTTCGGAAAATAATTTTTTTAAAATTTTATCTTGAAAACAGTGCGTCCTAGAGAAAAAATGAATAGAATAAAAATTAAAGAGAATTAAATTTCCAACAGATTTTATTTAGTGCATTTTTTCAATATCTGTAACGGTTTACGATTTACAAGCCTTTAAAAATTATCCTTCTTAATGGTTATACTTCAATAACCTTACACACTGCTAAAATCTACAAAATTCAAACCCTGTGGCTGAATTTCATTTTGTACACCTAATATTTTCTTATTATTGTATTATTTAGGTGATTAAATAATGTTCCATTGTGGAAGTAGAGATATGGTGGGTACTGAGGGAACTTCTGGCCCCCTTGAGGCTGTGCAGCAGGCGAGGAACCCCCTTTTATGCTACTTATGCAAAGACTATTTTTCTGAGCCATGTCTCCTTAATTGCTACCATACTTTCTGCGCACGTTGTCTTCAAACGAAAGTCTCCGAGAACAAAATCAACTGTCCCATCTGCGGGTTAGTACAGTGCTATAAACCTAAATGAAAAATAAGAACTATTTCAGAAGTATGACGTCTACAAAAGATAATTGCCAACTCCCACCTCCGGATACGTTGATGAGACATTTGATTGATTTGGCAAACACTGATAATCCGCCATGTTCGAACTGCGACAAGAGGGATAGACCTTCCATGTTTTTCTGCAGCACATGCAGCCAAGCTTTGTGCACACACTGCCGTGAAAATACCCACCGGGCTAAAATGTTTTCCACTCATGATGTCGTCCATATGTCAAAATGTGCTAAGGATGGTCACAGAAGAGTAAGAATAATTATGCATTAAAAAGATAACTTTATTTTAATTTTTAGTGTGTTGCGCACGGGGAGCAATATATAATGTTCTCAAATTCTCAGCGAGCGATGCTTTGCGTCAACTGTTTTCGTGATACGCCTGCAGAAGCAAGATTGCACTGCGTAGATATTGACACTGCTTATACTCAAGGGTGTAAAAATCTGGAAAGGTCCTTGCTGACTGTACGCGAGACTCAAGGTTTAGTTCGCTCAGGAGTAGTCGCATGTCGCACCCTTTTGGACGAACTTCACCACAATACAAACACTGAGAAATCGACGATACATTCTTTCTGTCAAGGGATGCAGGACGCAATTGCTAAAACTCAGGCAGCCATGTTGCTTGAAGTTCAGAGGCAATTTGAGAGCAAAGAAAGGGTCTTGCATTCTCAGCTTGTTAGTTTAAGCAGCGTCATACCAGTTTTGCAAGCTCATCTTATTTTATGCCACACCTTTTCTGGAATGGCGACCAAATTTCAATTTTTAGATCTTGTCTATCCAATGATTGATCGACTCAACAGTATCACACAACTATCTCAACCTTTGAGGTAAAAGAAAAAAAAAAAAGATTTTATTAAATAATGGGATTTTATTTTAGGCCTCTTCAGTCTAGCCAGATAAAGACGAACTACAAGTCTGAATTTGCGCAAACTTTAGAACCTTGGATTGGGAAACCACTTCCGCCAATTCCGGTTACTCAGCCAACCCAAGGGGTTGAAGATAATGCAATGCAGGGACAGAAGAAGGCGTTGACGAAGGTTAAATCATTGGACGATGGGCAGTTTACGAATCACTGCAGAACCTTTGAAAACCAAATGAAAGAATTAGGTGCAGAAGTGACTGGTGTGAAAGAACGTCTTACACAGTTGCAGAGGGATGTGGCTGTTTTGAAACGTGCTGCAGTCCAGCCATTGACGAAACGCCACACGACTATATCCAAAGACTGTGAGCGACTTGAAGCTACTCTTCATCGTTTCCATCTTGAGTTGGACCGAATGAGAGGATCTTTCGAGTCCCTTTGGCAAGACCAGCTTAGACGTATCCGCCTTGAGCAGGACATCTTCCAATCGCAGATGAGCGAAGTCGTCCGCATCCGATGCGAAGTTAAACAACTCGCTTCAATCGCTCAGGAACTCGAGCCATGCGTCAAACGACTTTCAAACCAAACTTTAGATGACATGGTCAACATCAACACACTCATAGATCACATAACAAACATGCAATCTCCCGATTTTAAGTACATCATGGATCACGGTTTACAGAAAGGCACCGCTGTTCACTCCATGCCTACGACTCCTCAGCCTCCCGAAAAAGAGCTCAAAGACATCTGCATCGATCCCAAAACAGAACAATACGTTCGTGGACAAGACCATCGGATTCGTGGAGTCCTGAGCCACATTATGGACAAAGTAAGGACAAAAGAAGACCGCAAAAAATCTCCTGTTCAAGAAGATCGCGGTATCCTCATCACACGAGACCGTGACTCCTCCAAAGAACGTAAAGATTCAGCTACTCCCGGTGGAAAAAGTATCTATCTTATCTTTTATTCATGATTATAATTTATATAATTTAGCCAAAATTGAGACGCCCAAAAGCTGCTCGATCTATCACAGTCTAAGTGGGAAGACATTGCAGGCGGCACAAATGCAAAGACCTTCTGAACGCCAATCTGAAGAGGCAACTTTACTTATGAAAAAATGCATTCAGGAACACCTTGAAGAGCATATCAAACAAAAACTCTCACAAAGATCAAAATCTTCTTCCAAGCATAAAGAATGTAAGATTTCAACAAATTTTTTTGTACCTTAACTTGTGCACTTTTTTTAAATGTTTTTTTCTATAAAAAATTAGGTGAAAAAGATGTTTCTTATGGGACTAGAAGGAGAAAAGCATCTTCCAGGCATGAAAAAGGTATTTCAAAAGGTTTTTTCAAGCACAATAAGAAACTTTCTATGCAGTCAACATTTGATATTTAATATTTAATTTTATTTTTGTAGATGAGGATAGTGATTATCAGCATATTTCTGATGCTACAACTATTCATACTCGAGCACATGTTCATAAATCTGCAACACCTCCGGCAGTTTATCCCCATTCCGATACTGAAGACTCGGTTTTTTATCCAGATACTCCAAGCTCTGGGTAATATCGGTCAATAATTTATTCATTTTCTTCATTTTTTCATAGGCGTCGCTCTTCAACGGATTTGATGGACAGACGAAAAACACTTGTTGTTGTAATCAAAGGTAAAGGAAAAGGGAGGATGATGCAGAAGCAACGATCTTGGGAGACTTTCCCGCCGAAAAGGCGTAACCATCACTACAACTCGACTAAGTTCTGTCGTGATCCCGAATCTTTCAGAGGTGCCTTCGATCTCAACGGCCTCAAAAAGGTAACATATTAGGTGTACAACTCGGCTAAAATCTACAAAATTCTTTACCCTGTGGCTGAGTTTCATTTTGTACACCTAATAAATAAAAATTGTAGGAAATTTAATTCTCTATAAATTTGTACTTAATTATTTTTTTCTAGGATGCACCATTTTCGGAAAATTATTTTTATTGAAATAAATTTATCTTGAAAACAGTGCGTCCTAGAGAAAAAATGAATAGAATAAAAATTAAAGAGAATTAAATTTCAACAGATTTTATTTAGTGCATTTTTTCAATATCTGTAACGGTTTACGATTTACAAGCCTTTAAAAATTAACGTTCTTAATGGTTATACTTCAATAACCTTCTTACAGGGAGAAGGTCAACTTGATGGACTTTAACGCCTAAAATGTTTAAAATTTTGAAAAAATGAACTACTAGGTGTACAAAATGAAACTCGGCTAAAATCTACAAAATTCAAATTTACCCTGTGGCTGAGTTTCCTTTTCTACACCTAATAAATAAAAATTGTAGGAAATTTAATTTTCTATAAATTTGTACTTAATTTTTTTTTCTAGGATGCACCATTTTCGGAAAATAATTTTTTTTTAAATAAATTTATCTTGAAAACAGTGCGTCCTAGAGAAAAATGAATAGAATAAAAATTAAAGAAAATTAAATTTCCAACAGATTTTATTTAGTGCATTTTTTCAATATCTGTAACGGTTTACGATTTACAAGCCTTTAAAAATTAACCTTCTTAATGGTTATACTTCAATAACCTTCTTACACGGAGAAGGTCAACTTTTGATGGACTTTAACGCCTAAAATGTTCAAAATTTTGAAAATTGAACTACTAGGTGTACAAAATGAAACTCGGCTAAAATCTACAAAATTCAAATTTGGCTGAGTTTCATTTTGTACACCTAATACTAACTTTTTTAAACACAAAATTTTCAGGCGGACAGCTTCGAAGGTCATGAAGAAGCCGTCCGAACTCTTGTCGCTGCTGTTCAAGAAACGAGGACTATGCGAAAGCCTAAAACGCCCACATTACCTGACCATGGGTCCGCCTAAATACCCCATCGCAGAATTTAAAAAAAATGAATTTAAACCTTTCTGTGATTTTAACCAATTCATCGTAGTTTAGGGTATTATGCCTATTAAAATGTTATCCTATTATTAAACTTCCCTAGTTTAGTCAGTAGATAATTTATATAAAATGAATAGATATTTACATTCTCTTTTTACGTTTTAAATGTTTTTGGGATTTTGATGAAAATTTTGGCTTATAATTAAGCTGTATCTGTGTTTTATGCCAAAAACAGGCTTTTGTGGTTAATCGTATAATTTTAAAATATATCTACTCCATTCTTATTGTCAAAATCCCAAAATAGGTTGGAAACTATAGGTTAAAGAGGTTGCCCAGACTGTTATCCTACCAAATGTTTAGAAATTAATTAATATTGAAATACTCATTTTCCAAAATAGACACTGGACATAAATCTACCGAGTCCCTCCAAAATGTCCACGGCAGTCCCTCTCCCCGGATGAATTGGAAAGGAAATTTAAATTTTTGCTCAAATTTAATAACTTTTATAATCAACGTTTCAAGGACGAAGTTTAAAACAAAAAGAGCTTATTTCAGTTCAGAACCTGAATTATTTTCATGTCAATTACAATTTTGATTTTCAGATCCATTTTTCTTAAATTTTCGGCTCAACAATCTTTTATTTTCCTGTTTTTGAATGCTTACTGCCAAAGAAAAATGGAGACAAAAATGATACTGCCAATGTAATAATAATAAATTTTAAAGTAAAATGGTCTTTTTATTAACAAATGTTAAAATTTTTTGTAAATTGCAGATGGGGGAAACTTATTAAAATAAAGGTGGTTCAAAATAGTATGAATAGGATCCCTAATCATTTGGAATGTTATAGATTGAGATATCACCCTTGTTGTTTTTACTCTTTGTATAACAAGCCTCCGCCCAAAAAGAAAGTAAACTACGTGAAAAGAAAATGGCAAAAGTTAAAGTTTAGAATAAGAAGTTTGATAAAAAACAAGATGGACCATATACGATATAAGCTAAACAATTTTTTTCTACAGATCTATCAATCGAGCCGGTCTACTACTACTACCCGAATCCATGGTGCAAACATTCATGTAAAAAAATCGAAAAACGTCATAAAAACCATCCGGTCGTCTCCGTCGAAGATTACTGCTCCAAGAATGTTCCTAAATATTTAAAAAATGGCTACGATTGTACTATAACTGTAGCAGATAAAAAGAAAAATGTTGTCAAAAAATATGAAATAAGGATGCCACAGTTAAAAATTAAAAAATCTAAGTTCCACGATAAAGAAGTTGAAACTTTACCGATAGAACATAAGAAACTTAAAAACTCTTATAAATATTCCAGTACACAAGAATCAAAAGTATTTAAAAAGGTGAAAAAAGTTCCGAAAGAAACAAAAATTCCTGAAGTCACTGAAAATTTAAATTTTTCTAAGAAAAAACTACCGCCGATTATATCAAATGAAATTAGTTTCCCTAAGACAAAAAGGGACATGAGCAGTTTGGAAAGCGATACAATAACGATGAATAGTATAAATGAAAGTTCTAAATGGGTCGATCATATTTGGGATAAGTGTATGACACTTTTGAAGCCGGATAAAATAGATGATCAAGAAACGATGCAGGTTAGTTTCGAATTTAAGACGGACACTTGTCAAGACGTGTCTGTGCAAGATACACTTCATGACATGTCCAGACATGATTTTTTAGAACTAGAACCTGCTTTTGTCAACATCGAAACACAAACCGAGCATAAAATGAAAGACTCATTTTGTCAAAATGTATATCAGGTGGAAGACAAAAGTTGTGGTATTTGCCTAAATTGGAATTCTGTCGAGACCCAATGTTGTGTCGACGTTCAGAATTCTTTTTGTCAAAACTGCACAGAAACCACCGATACAGGTTGCGGGTATAATTTTGAAAATAAATCGACTGCTATTCAGTGTTTGAATACAACAAAAGACTTTATTTGTCAAAATTGTGCAGAGACAGAAGAAAAAAGTTGTGGTTTTTGCCTCACTATGAGATCTGTGGAGACTCAAAGTTGTACCGATGTTCATAATTCGTTTTGTCAAAACTCCGCTGAAACTGTAGACACAGGGACAGAATGCGATGGTCCTCAATTTGTTGATTTTTGCATCCAAAGTTGTTCAGAAATTGAAAAAACGAACATAGAAACACAATGTAGTAAAAACACAGCAAATGCCGAGTCGCAAACAAATCAAAAACATTTTAAAAGAAAGTACCCAAAAGTCATCTATAAACGAATAAAAAGAAAAAAGCCAAAAAATTTAAAAAAGGATAAAGTCTCAGAGAATTTAAGAAAGAAAAAGAAAAAATCGTTGTTCACTTTAGAAAATGACAGACACAAAAATTTTACGATAGAATACGGTGCCGGTCCCTGGGGCGACGCCGAGGCAAAATCAACGACACTGAAAAAGCGATAATTCACCAATTGATTCAAGATGCCAAACTTTGGATTCAAAACAGGAAAAAATCAACTTTAAATGAAAACATTGAAGTGATACTAAAAGCCATAGAAACTTTGAAAAATAGGCCAAAGCATAAATATTGAAAATATAAAACATTGTTAAAATTTTTTTATCAAGTGTTATCACACTTTGAGGTTAAATGTCAGAACTTGCACATGTTTGGCAATTATTTTGAAATCTTTTTAAATTTATCGTTAAAAATGTTTTCTCTTTCTCTTTTTAGCCGAAGAGTTTTTTTAGGTTTTCAAGCATCTCGGGGTAAATTTTGAAAACAAATTTCGTCCCCAATATTGACTTTTTTCAAGGTTTAAAAATTACAGTTTTGGGTGGTATGAATCAGGTCGGAAATGTGCTAAGTTTGATGCTTAAATTATCACCATGGTTTGACGAAATCGCCATCCATGACACCGTCAGCACAAAAGGTCTTGCGATGGAATTGAATTTTATCGACACTCCAAATGTAGTGAGCGCACACGAAGGCCTTTCAGGTCTCAGATCCGCCTTAAAGGTTTCTCTTTTTATTTGAAATTTTTAACGTTTTCAAGGACTCGAATATCGTCATGATAACAAGTGGACTTGAAGAAAAATCAATTATGAAAAATGAACAAGAAAATTTTACCGAAAACTGTAAAATTATCTACGACCTATCTCGCAGTTGTGCTATGTATTGTCCACAAGTAAAAAATATTAATTTTAAAATATATTTAATACGTTTATAGGCTTTTTTAGCTATTTGTACATATCCGCTAAATACAACTTTGCCTATAGCATGCGAAGTTTTTAAACAGACAAACGGAGATGTCGATCCAAATAAAATATTTGGCGTGATGACATTGATAGCTATCAGATCAAGTGCTTTAGTTGCAGAAGTGATTCAAGTATTTATTAATATTAGGTGTACAAAATGAAACTCGGCTAAAATCTACAATTCTTTACCCTAAATTTATCTTGAAAACAGTGCGTCCTAGAGAAAAAATGAATAGAATAAAAATTAAAGAGAATTAAATTTCCAACAGATTTTATTTAGTGCATTTTTTCAATATCTGTAACGGTTTACGATTTACAAGCATTTAAAAATTAACCTTCTTAATGGTTATACTTCATAACCTTCTCACATGGATAAGGTCAACTTTTGATGGACTTTAACGCCTAAAATGTTCAAAATTTTGAAAAAATGAACTACTAGGTGTACAAAATGAAACTCGGCTAAAATCTACAAAATTCAAATTTACCCTGCGGCTGAGTTTCATTTTTTACACCGAATATGGGAAAAATTCTATTTGTTTAGGTACCACCTGAAAAGGTCAACGTGCCCATAATCGGAGGAAGTTCTCCTTTGACTACAGTTCCTATCTTATCTCAAGCTACTCCCAATGCTGGATTAACAACTGTATTATTAAACATTTATAGATTTAAATTTTAAAAAATTTAAAGGAAGAAGTAGTAAAAATAACGAGGTCATTAAAAAATGCAAGCGAAGATTTATTAAAAGTGAAAAAGAATCAGATATCATTATCGTTGGCCTTTGCTGCTAAAAGATTCGCTGAGTCCTTAGCTAAAGCTTTAAACGGTAATCACTTGAAGTAATAAAAACCTAAAGGTTTTTTTAGGTGAAGAAAATGTGATCGAATGTGCTTATTTGATGTCAAATGTGATACCAGAACTTTCATATTTTGCAACTCCGGCTCTTTTGGGGCTGAGTGGCGTCAGAAGAAATCTGGGCATCCCCGACCTATCCAGCTACGAGTGCGCCCTCCTCGAAACTGCGATACCGCATTTAAAACGTGACATCGAACTCGGCGAAAGCTTCACAGCGAATTTACAACACAACAAAATACGTTTTTAAATAAAAAAAAATTTTGAGCCAAAAAAAATTATTATTTACATAGGTACAATATTCTGAATACAAAAATTAAATCTTAACTGTGAATATGAAAAGTTAATATGAGAAAAATAAATAAATTGGGCAGTCGTTTATCACATTTATGACTTCAATTTTAAATTTTAATAATGGCTAAATAAACAAAAACTATTTAATTATGATTCAACAGAATTATTCGATATGTTATTGGTTACTTCATTGGCTGGTGCTTTGTCGCGGACTTGAATTATTTGTTGAATCGCTTCACGAAAACAGAGAAAATTGTAGTCGATAACGCCTAAAAAAAGGGACTAAGATTAGATATAAATATTTAAAAAAACAAACCTTGTTTTTCAAAATTGTCTTCTCTGAGAATACAAACAAGAGCAAGATATCGGTTGACTTCTCTTAAATATAGGATTGTGCCATTATTCAGTTTGATAAGACTGGAGCTTCTCTCGTCAAATGCTCCACTATCTACATCTTCTTTTATGCTGTTGAAAAAAATAAGATATTCATAAAAAATAGAAAATTATTAGGTGTACAAAACGAAACTCGGCTAAAATCTACAAAATTCAAACTTACGCTGTGGCTGAGTTTCATTTTGTACACCTAATAAATAAAAATTATAGGAAATTTAATTTTCTATAAATTTGTACTTAATTATTTTTTTCTAAGATGCACCAATTTCGGAAAATAATTTTTTTTTTACAAAAAATTTATCTTGAAAACAGTGCGTTCTAGAGAAAAATGAATAGAATAAAAATTAAAGAGAATTAAATTTCCAACAGATTTTATTTAGTGCATTTTTTCAATATCTGTAACGGTTTACGATTTACAAGCCTTTAAAAATTAACCTTCTTAATGGTTATACTGCAATAACCTTCTTACATGGAGAAGGTACCTTTTGATGGACTTTAACGCCTAAAATGTTTAAAATTTTGAAAAAATGAACTACTAGGTGTACAAAACGAAATTCGGCTAAAATCTACAAAATGCAAATTTATCCTGTGGCTGAGTTTCATTTTGTACACCTAATAAATAACAATATTGTAGGAAATTTAATTCTCTATAAATTTGTACTTAGTTATTTTTTCTAGGATGCACCATTTTCGGAAAATAATTTTTTTTAAAATAAATTTATCTTGAAAACAGTGCGTCCTAGAGAAAAAATCAATAGAATAAAAATTAAAGAGAATTGAATTTCCAACAGATTTTATTTAGTGCATTTTTTCAATATCCGTAACGGTTTACGATTTACAAGCGTTTAAAAATTAACCTTCTTAATGGTTATACTTCAATAACCTTCTTACACGGAGAAGGTCAACTTTTGATGGACTTTAACGCCTAAAATGTTTAAAATTTTGAAAAAATGAACTACTAGGTGTACAGGCCAGGATTCTCCAATTTTAAGGCCAAGAAACCCTCATAGATCAGAATTTCTCAATAGACAGAAAATGCTTACCCATAAATTCCAGATAAATCAATGACTACATCTATCATATCACAGCAGAGTTCATAACTTTGCATATCAACAGGTGAACAATCGGTAGCGACATAAATTTTAGAAACTACATCAAATAAAAATGCTTTTTCTATTCCTGAATTCTATAAAACAGCAATTAAATCAAGAAAGATGGACATTTCTTACGGATATAATAATGTTGAGCAGATTTTCCAAGGTGGGAAGTTGTGGTATAAGTTTTTGTACGACTTTAGAAAAAGCTTCGAAAATACTATGGTCGTAGATGGAAGTTAGGTGAAAACTAAGGTTGATATTATCGAAACCTGAATCGGTCAAATCGTCATTCGCTCGCTGATGGATGTCCCTTTGTGTTTCCATTTTGCAGTCTTCCGTCAGTCCATCCACTTTATGAATAAACGTCTCAAAACGAATACTCGGGTTTATTTTAAAAGCCTTAATTACAGTTGTGTTCAATTTATTTAAAGCATCCATGTAATCATCCTAAAGAAAACAATAAAAATTAATTACTAATAATTAATTAATACCTGTGCGTCAACGACAAAGACTAAGGCACCGCATCCTCCGAAAATCGACTCGAAATCTAACGAAGAGTCGAAAAGGTCGATTTGACCCGGGAAGTCCCAAATTTGAAACTGTACAAAAGACGAATTTGATATTTCTTCTTTAACTGGTTTATTAGTCCCCTCCAAAAATAAAGTTTCGTTGGGAGACATTTTTTGAAAGACGACCTTCTTTATTGAAGATTTACCACTCCTTAAAAATACGAAAATAAATTTTGAACAAAAAAGAAAATTTAAAACCTTCTTAAGCCCATTAAAATTATCCGGGGCTTTTCGTCGCCTTGGCTCAGCCCTCCTTCTTGGTCAAACAGGAATTCCTTCTGGTCTTCATAACTTTGGCCATATTGGTCATCTTCATCTTGTTCAAATGACTGAAATAAAAGAAAGAAAATATAGCTTTGTTCCAACCGCAGTTTGAAACTCCTGGAGCATGCGCAGAAGGGTTTTGCACGTCAAATGACTTCAGATTTGACGTGCAGAAGGATTTGCACGTTATATTAGACGTCAGATGACTTCAGATTTGACGAACAAAAATTTTGAACGACGTCTAATTTGACGTCCAAATCCTTCTCCACATGCTTCAGAAGTTTCAAACCAGTTTCAACCTGCTCTTGGAACTACTCCAAAGCTATTAAGGACAAAAATCAAGTAAAATATAAACGTAAATTTCCATAAATTGAAGTAATAAAACATTATAAACCTTAAATTTCTACTAATTAGACTTTTTAAAAGGAAAATGTACAATTTAAGATAAAATATTAAATAATTAGTTGAAGCGAATGCAATACGAATACTTAATAAACAGAGTGTAAACCGAGAAAATATTCATAGTTGTGAATACTCCCATGGAGTTCAAAGAATTGATAAGAAGTTAATGAAACTGATAACTCTTATCGCAAACCACATCAAATTATTAAAAAACACAATAATGCACAGTAACATAAAAACCTACTTACCATTATGGTAAATATTAATGATTGACCTTACGTAAGAGGGATTTTAAGGAGAAATATACATTTTATTCCGAAAAAATCGTTCACGTGTTTTGAGGTTGCTCAAAAAAATTGAGAACAAAGAATTAATATAAGCTCACGCACTATTCAATTTGAAAATTCAATAAAAGGTCAATTGATATATTAAATTACACAACAAAAAGAACTTTTTTTTTATCTTTTTTGAGTCACTTTTACGTTTCTTTTCTGTTTTTAACAATCAACATGGAACCACAGACGATGATCGTTATCGGTCAACTACGCTAGTGGCGGAACTTATTTTAACTTTTGAAAAAGAGATTTTTTTGCCTTATAAAAATGTTTTTTGTGGGTCTTAAAATTAATTGAAAAACTGGCCATATTTATTGCAAAAAAAAAACTTATTTATCATGATAAATAAGGGTTTTTGATTAAAAAAAAAAAGTACTTTAAGGAACCTCATCTTTTTTTTTTAGATTGGTTGACTTGAGCAATAACAGTAAATAAAAGGTTATTCAATAACTCAGCGTTTTAGACCGCTAACTCATCTCAACTTATTGAAATTTTATTTTTCATTTATTAGTGCTGTATTTTCCAATTCCAACATGGTAAGCTTCTCTAAAATATTTTTTACTATGATTTTGAAAGAGCCCACTGGCTTCCATAATTCAATTTTTGGTTACTTACTGGCGAAGGTGTTTAAATGAATATATTTGATTATAATTCGATGTTAGGCGTATTCATATTATTTTGAATACATTCATAAAACTAAGACTTTTAATAAGAATGCGAGTATGAATTTGAAATTGAATTTACCAATGTAACCAAAGTACATCCCTTTTAAAAGAGTTCACCTCTTGGATTTTATTTAATATTCTTATTTTTCAGAGTATTATGTCTTATAACGGTGGTGCCGTGGTGGCGATGAAAGGAAAAGATTGTGTCGCCATCGCCTCGGACCTTCGTCTTGGGATTAATCAAGGGAACACCATAGCCACAAATTATGAAGTAAATTAACTTTTTTTATGAATATTTTGTTACATTTTTTTAAAGAAAATTTTTGAATTCGGGCCTCATCTTTACTGCGGTCTGACTGGCCTCGTTACCGACGCTTATACCGTCAAAAACAAGCTTAACTTCCGTCTGAACCTGTATGAATTGAAAGAAGAAAGGAAGATGAGCCCTAAAGTATTCTTGTCGATGCTTTGCAATCTGCTTTATGAAAGAAGGTATTTCTGAGGTTATAGAAGGATAAAACTACAATTTTTACAGATTTGGACCATTTTTCGTTGAACCCATCGTCGCTGGTTTGATGCCGGACACATTCGAGCCTTTCGTCGCCAACACCGATTTGATTGGTTGTTCCACTGAACCGGAAGATTTCGTTGTCTCTGGAACTTGCTCTGAGCAGTTGTATGGTATGTGTGAAGCTCTTTGGGAGCCCGATTTGGGACCTGAGGATCTTTCGAGACGATTTCTCAAGCTCTTGTCAACGCTTTTGATCGAGATGCTCTTTCTGGTTGGGGAGCCAGTGTTTACATCATGTAAGATCAATCAAAAATTAATATTATCAGCTCTAATTTATTTTTTGCAGAGAAAAAGACAAGGTCACTCACAGAAAACTCAAAACCAGGATGGATTAATTTTTTTATTTTTAATTGTAATTTGTTCTAATTATCAAAGATTTTGTATGAAACAGTTTTTTTTTTTTCCTTGATTTCAGATTTTTTCCACATCTTAATGCAGGTATTCCCACGCAGTGTTGGGCGTAATCGCAATTTCTTAATTACGATTACAATTAATTATAATCGTAATTCCGATTACGATCGCATTCGTATTTTTTTCTGCGATTACGATTGTAATCGCATTTTTTTTATGATTACAACTATAATCGTATTTTTTTTCTGCGATTACAATCGTCATTGTATTTTTTTTCTGCGATTACCATTATAATCGTATTTTTTTCTGCAATAATCGCATATTTTTTCAGTGATTACGGGCGTAATCGAATTTTCGTTAGCGTTTACGGCACGTATATGACATTTTTACTGAGATTACCTGATGTCATATACGAGCCGTAAACGCTAACGAAAATACAATTACGCCCGTAATCGCTGGGAAAAAAAATGCGATTACGGTTGTAATCGCAGAAAAAAGTACGATTATAATGGTAATCGCAGAAAAAAAAAATACAATTACGATTGTAATCGCAGAAAAGAATATGATTACGGTTGTAATCGTTAAAAAAATGCGATTAAAATCGTAATCGCAGAAAAAAATACGAATACGATTGTAATTGTAATCGTAATTAAGAAACTTGCGATTACGATTACGCCCAACACTGTCTGCAGAAAAGCGAGGTAAAAAATCACTACAGAAAGGGAACGTGAAATAAGTTTTTAGTTTCTTAGTCTTCGAAAATGAGACATTTCCCTCATTTCAGTATTTTTAGTGCGTTTTTACCAGAAACCCCCATTTAATGGGATTTTCAGAATTTTTTTGAGAAAGAAGCCCTAATTTAACTGCGTTTTTGTGAATTTTCTTCGGTTTTTTGACAAGATACCCCATTTTTTCTGGACTTTAGAGTCCTTTTTAATAAGAAATCCCAGTTTTACAGGAGTTATTCTAGGCTTTTGACTGCGGCTCTCGGACTTCAAAAACGAGGTCTTTCCCACTTTTTAGAGGAGTCCAGTCGTTTTAGAATCTAATTCTTTTAACCCATTCGAGACCGCAGACGACTATAGTTGCCATTCGCGCTTTTTGCTTAGAGACCGCAGGCGACTTTAGTTGCCCAGCGGCGCCAGCGGGATGCCTCTCTAAAAAATTTAATACCTTCGCTAGCGACATGCAAAAACTGGCATTATGTTGGGGAAGAAATGAACTACATGATGATCGCATCACTTGTCGCTTTCTGTGCTTCGCTGGGCGTTGGGAGCGGTTGGGAGAAGTTTTTTCTGATCACAAAGTCGCAGAAATTTAAGGTATACAATCAGGCGCGCATGCTAGAAATCCCTTTTATAATGAATTTGTCATGTGTTAAGATGTAAAAGAAATTTTTTTTTCTCCATACAATTTTTTGGTTTTCTAAATTTCTAATGTTTCTCGCTCGAGAAATTTCTAAACGTATTTCCCAAATTAAAAAGGGTTTACCATATCAATTAAGGTAATATATATATTGATAAGTTTAAATAATGTTTTTTAGGCATGGTACCGATAAAAAAAAGAGTGCATGTAAGCCGCCTAAAGCTTCATGTATGACGGGCGGAAAATCTGATGTTTGTGTTTACAAAGCACCACCATCGACTCTTCAGGAAGTAATAAATGGACTCCAAAAAAATTTTAATACAAATTTATTAGACATGCAAGCCAGCACCAAAACATCCTGAAGCTATACCGATTGAAGACTTGCCTCTTCCTTCTCCTTTATCAGCAAATGTAGTTGTGATTGGTGCTGGGATTTCAGGGTTGACTGCTGCACAAAAATTGATAAAAGAAGGTGTTACAAACACAATCGTTTTGGAAGCTTCTTCAAGACCCGGTGGAAGAATAAGATCGGCTTATATGGGTGACAGCGTTGTCGAACTAGGCGTTTCTTGCTGTGAGTTTCCAGGAAAAGTTTACGAAATGCCGATAGTCGATGCTGCTGTAAAATCCGGCCTTATAAAACTAGGACCGACCGATCCGACCAAAGGTCTTTTAGTAAACTGCGACGGTACACAGCTTCCAACTCCGATATCATTCATGGCTTTTAAAGAACTTGCTGAAATGCTAGAAGAAGCTGAATGCTTAAGGTAAAGTGATAGATACGCTAGAGACTAACAGTTTGTAGATCGAGTGCTGATGCTTCTGAATTGATGATGATAAATCATTATATTGGTATTAAGATACATCAAGTGTTAAAAAGGATTCCACCTGAAAGTGCGGAATCAGCGACTCGAGCTTTGGCAGGTCTTTCAAGCTATTTGGTTGAACAGCAGGTCGTATCAGATGGAGTTGGTGCTTACACTATTGTACCTGGTGGTATTAAAGTACCATTGGGTGCTGTAGGACGTTTATCTCAACATATTGCTGACATTGGAGATCACATTCTTTATAACAAAAGGGTAAAATGAAGTTAAAGTCTTCTACACAATTTTAGGTTGATCAAATCAAATATGGGACAGTAACAGCAGAGCAGAAGCCGAGAGCGATCGTACGATGTACTGATGGAACGCAGTATGAGGCTGAATGTGTCCTTTTGACTGTACCTTTGGGAGTTTTAAAAGAAGAATGGGAGTCAATGTTCTGTCCACATTTACCAGCACATAAATTGGCTGCCATAACATCTCTGGGTTATAGCACAAAGGAAAAAATTTATTTGGAATGGTCACACCTCTTTGGGTCTGGCGAGGAGCGCCTTTAAACCACAAATTCAAAAGCTGCGACCTCAAAACAAGAATGATTGGACAAAGAATTTAATTTGTATGAGTGAAGTCCCTGGCTCGCAACGTCTTCTGCAGTTCATCATTGAAGGAAATGATACTAAAGATATGATTAGGTTTGATTTTAAAACATAAAAACTTTTAATTTTCTTAAGATCTTCAGATGCAGATGTTTTAAATACAATTGTTCAATTTTTAAAGGAGTATTAGGTGATGAAAATATTCCAATGCCGAAAAGCTTAATGAGATCAAACTGGGGTGACAATCCTCTTTTCCGTGGGTCGTATACTCTTTCCAAAAAGGAAGTATGTTTAAAATTTGTTTTTTCAATAACCAAAATTAAAGGGGAAGAGAAAATATTGGCGGAACCCCTACCACGTTCATGCGCTACAGGTTATCCAATTTATATTTCGCTGGTGAAGCGACAAGTCATGGTCTCTGCGGTTCGCTTCAGGGAGCGATTCTTTCAGGAGTCAGAGAAGCAGACAGAATCCTCACAGGAATCATAAATCATGCCCAATACACACATCATTCTTGTGACACCTCACGTCAACATGCAAGATGCGCCACATTTTGAAAGTCACAAAAATAAATAATAAATGGTAGTTTTAAAATTTTATTATATACATTGAGGGCTTATAAGATGTGTCCTCAAAAAACTTAAGTCTGATAGCTAAAAACTATGATGGAGGGGGCGGGAGTATATTATTTACAAATAAAAATTCATATATCACAATTTTTTAAATAAATGTTCACTTCAAATTATGAAGGACTAGCAGCCGTGTTGTTTCCTTTGGCTTGATTGTCGTTGTTATTGATCAAAGGTAATGTGACACCTTGGCCTGGGTTCGGATGAGTGGGGAAGTTTCCAGCGTTCGAATCTTCAATGGCTTTTCTCAACTAAAAAAGTCTTTAAAAAATTTCTCTTAAAATGAATTATTTACCTCTTTTAAAGCGACGACGCCAACAAGTTTCCCGATGTTTGTGACGTATGCATTTATTCCGACCAGCGAGAAAATCGAATGCGCTTTTAAAAGAGAAGTCCTTGCGATAAGCTGGAATGGTGACGGGTCGATGTGGCAATCGGAGAAACTAACTCCACGACTCAACTCTTCCTCTTCCCATTGTTTCTGATCTTCAGGAGACATATCTATCACCTCTCTCTAGGCTAAAAAAATAGAAAAATTGAAGGAAAACACAGTTTGTAAGCAGTGTTGGGTAATCGTAATCGCATTACGATTACGATTGTAATGCAAGTTTCCTAATTGCAATTTTTTAAGCGATTTTTTTTTTCGATTACGATTGTAATCGCATTTTTTTAACGATTACAACCGTAATCGTATTTTTTTTCGCGATTACAATCGTAATTGCATTATTTTTTTTGCGATTACCATTATAATCGTATTTTTTTCTGCGATTACGATCGTAGTCGCATTTTTTTTTCAGCGATTACGGGCGGAATCGTATTTCGTTAGCGTTTACGGCTCGTATATGACATCAGGTAATCTCAGTAAAAATGTCATATACGAGCCGTAAACACCAACAAAATACGATTACGCCCGTAATCGCTGAAAAAAAATGCGATTATCGCAGAAAAAAACGATTACGACTGTAATAGCAGAAAAAAATATGATTAATGGTAATCGCAGAAAAAATACAATTTAATGGTAATCGCAGAAAAAAATACAATTACGATTGTAATCGCGAGAAAAAAAATACGATTACGGTTTTAATTTCACAAAAAAAAATACGATTACACTGGTAATCGCAGAAAAAAAAAAGATTACGACTGAAATCGCAGAAAAATCGATTATAATGGTAATTGCAGAAAATTATACGATTTAATG
>JACGAQ010000235.1:0-216857 GCA_014119065.1 Orius insidiosus
TTTATGAATAAGCCGTAATAAGAGAAAATCGAGTTATTGTTTATTTAGGTCTACAGGTTTCATCATGTTAATTAGAAGCTATTCTTTTGAATAGCACATTTCTCTCTTTTAAATTGTCAGTTGTGAGTGAGACGAGTGGGGAAGTGATGTATCGAACTAGGTGACGACTCGGACGGTTTCTATGGGAGGTCGGGGTCACAACCGAGGGAAACGTTTTTACTCGACCCACCCTTGACGGACGTTTACGCTTACGGTGGTAAAAAATAAAAATTCCAACTGGGTCACACGATACTCCAATAAAACTCGTACACACGCAAATAACTCTTTTTCGAACCCTAAAATAAATTGACCTTGCCTCTATTATTCAAAAAATGTTTTAACCCCCTCAAAGGAGAGTTGCATTTACTTTTTAACTTCCATAAATAAGTTATTGTGATACCCTCCACATCGGGGAAGGGTCTTCCAGACCCCGGAGGGTCAAATCGAATGATCTACCAGTCCGGAAACATGGCACACGTCTGGGAGAGCTTTAGAAAGTGGTTTTTTGAAAAAAATAAAATGTAACCCCCCCCCCCCCCCCCCCCCATAATTTAAATCAAAGACTTTGATGGTGTAGTTTAAAATGCGTTTGGATGTACAGAGTACCCCGAATAAACCTAACTTCGTTATTTCAAATGAGAACCCATATTTTTTATTTCTTATTCGTAATCTACGCAAAATTTCAAGTTGATTTGACTATTCATATGACCATTTTTGACAACTTTGAAAAATGTCAAATTTTTGCGTTTTTTGAGCTAAAATCCAAAATTTTGCGCCAAATTCCACTTTATTTTGTCCGAACATTCCAACTAACACAAATTCAAGCATCTTCGAAAAAATTTTAAACTATACATTTACTTCTTATGAATTTACTTAATAATAATTAACTTAATTCTTAATTAATTCTTAAATTTTAGCGTTTTTCAATATTCAAGCATCTTTGCGCCGAACCGATGGTCCGATTTTCACCAAATTTTCACCAAATACTCCGTAAATTTTTTATAAATTTTTGGTGTAAAAAAAAATTTTTTTTAGTAGGGAGAAATTTGTTACTTCCACCCCTTGCTAGAGAGACATCACTTGGTCAGAAAGCCCATTATTTCTACCTCATTTTTTATCTCAATACCTTTCGAAATAAAAAATCTTCTGTATCTAAGTGGAAAAAATAACAGTCTTCTCCTTGCCCGATGGGCGAGAACACCCAAAATTTCTCCCTACTCTATTTTTCAAGAAAAAAAAATTTGATTAGATATGAAAATTGAACCTAAGACCTTTGGGTTTCTTGGCCGTTACTCTTAAATATTAAATTAAATAGAAAATTTATTTTGGTGAACGCTGACCAATAAAATCAGCATCTCAAATAAATAGGATTCTTGTGGTCAAACTACTGAGGGAATAATAGTGAGGAATGTAGTTGTAGGTTAAAGGATGGAATTGGGGTTGAATCCAGGTTATTCTTGCCACTGCAATGCTGGCCCGTCGTCCTGGATTGCATTGCAGTAAAAATAAGTAGAAAAGAGACATAAATAGAATGGAAAACATGGAGAAAAAGAATCCAGATCAATTTGGTAGAGTGTTGGGCTAGAAATCCAAAGGTCGTAGGTTCAAATCCCACTGAGGGCCTAACTTTTTTTCCAATCTTTTCTCCTTCTAAAGTAAATGAAGTAAATCTCCCAAATTACGTTTGTAAAAAATAATGAATTTTTTAGTACAATAAAATTGGGAAAAAATTCCTAAATTTTAAGGTAGATGTAGAAGTTGGAAAATGATGTTTTCGGTGTTCACAAGAGTGATCCTTTAATTTCGCCTTTGTTTGTTTGTATTCAAGAAAAGTTATTTTTCAATTTCACATATTTAATTTAAGGTTAATTTAGTATTTTGGGACTTTTCAACAGCTTAACGCAATTACAGAATGAATAGAAAGAGAAAACATTCTCATTTTATCCAAGTTCTAAAATGAAACTTAATTTTAAATAAGCTGAATAAGGAGGTGGGATATAAGTTTATGAACTGTTGGCTAAAGTGGCTGTCACCGTAACCAAAGTTATGTTTACCCTGTTTATTCAAACGGGAAGAAGGGCGGGCACGTACTCTCAGTCCTGGATCCCCTCATGGCTATCTGAATAATTCAAAGGTTGGCGACACTGCTCTTGCTTTCCCTTAATCATGCTCATCAATACACAACAGCCCCCTCTCTATATCCTGTACATCGCTTCGTTTTAACTAATTAACAAAGAGAGCTGGGAGTGGGCGCGTTATAAATTAGTATGTCAATATATAAACTTGTAATTACTGCACCTAACTTCGCTTTATTATCTTATTATTCACCGCGATAACGCCATCAATTCTGGTTTTTAATTAGCATAATTTCAATCAAAAATACAGCATATGGGAGAGAACATAATATCACTCCTAAACAGTTTAAGGATTTTCCGAATTTTCATGGTGAAAAAAAGAAAGTTTTTCCGCCAAAAATATGGTTTAGAATCTTCGGGGGCACACAACTCATCCGAAAGTCAAGTCATCCGATGGTCAACTAACCCGAAAGTATTCTCGTCCGATCGTCAAGTCATCCGAAAAATAATAGAAAAAGAAAAAATATAAACAGTATTCTCAACCGAAAGTCAACTCGCCCGAAAGGGCTACGCCCCTTTTTCGGATGACTTGACAAGCGGATGAGTTTACTTTCGGGCCAGTGGATTTCAATTTTTATAAAAATTTTTAAATTTTAACATTAATAAAATAGAAATCATCTCATCCGACAGTCAAGTCGTCCGATAGACAAGTCATCCGAAAGATAACTTTCAAATAAAATATAATTTAAAATTGAATGAAATGTAAAGTCATCCGATAGTCAAGTCACCCGAACGTCAAGTCATCCGAAACTAACGTACACAAATTGCTGCGTCGGAAAAATAAAAAAACTTTTAAACTCCTTTTTGTGCGTACCGAGCTACATTATCCGACCCCACAGGGTGAGCACGACTGTCTCAAAGGCACCAGGCAGGCCCACCCAGATCCCCGCCTCCGGGGGCGGCACGGAATCTAAAAAACGTTCTAGCGAGGGGTAGGAAGTGGGGAAATAGAAGATGTGTCTAGCGACTGCCAGTAGATGCATGGAGATTGTAACGAAAGGCGTTCTGAAAGTGGCCCAGCCCGATCCCCGCCTCCGGGGGCGGCAAAGAATCTAAAAACCGATCTAGCAGAGGGTAGGAAGTGGGGGAAAAGCGGTCTTGTCTAGCGACTGCCTGGTGATTGTAACGAAAGGCATTCTGAAGGTGGCCGAGCACTATCCCCGCCTCCGGGGGCGGCAAAGAATCTAAAAAACGATCTAGCAGAGGGTAGGAAGTGGGGGAAAAGCGGTCTTGTCTAGCGACTGCCTGGAAGTTGTAACGAAAGGCGTTCTGAAGGTGGCCGAGCACTATCCCCGCCTCCGGGGGCGGCAAAGAATCTAAAAAACGATCTAGCGGAGGGTAGGAAGTGGTGGAAAAGCGGTCTTGTCTAGCGACTGCCTGGAGTTGTAACGAAAGGCGTTCTGAAGGTGGCCCAGCCATATCCCCGCCTCCGGGGGCGGCAAAGAATCTAAAAAACGATCTAGCTGAGGGTAGGAAGTGGGGGAAAAGCGGTCTTGTCTAGCGACTGCCTGGAAGTTGTAACGAAAGGCGTTCTGAAGGTGGCCGAGCACTATCCCCGCCTCCGGGGGCGGCAAAGAATCTAAAAAACGATCTAGCAGAGGGTAGGAAGTGGGGGAAAAGCGGTCTTGTCTAGCGACTGCCTGGAGGTTGTAACGAAAGGCGTTCTGAAGGTGGCCCAGCCATATCCCCGCCTCCGGGGGCGGCAAAGAATCTAAAAAACGATCTAGCGGAGGGTAGGAAGTGGTGGAAAAGCGGTCTTGTCTAGCGACTGCCTGGAGGTTGTAACGAAAGGCGTTCTGAAGGTGGCCCAGCCATATCCCCGCCTCCGGGGGCGGCAAAGAATCTAAAAAACGATCTAGCTGAGGGTAGGAAGTGGGGGAAAAGCGGTCTTGTCTAGCGACTGCCTGGTGATTGTAACGAAAGGCATTCTGAAGGTGGCCGAGCACTATCCCCGCCTCCGGGGGCGGCAAAGAATCTAAAAAACGATCTAGCGGAGGGTAGGAAGTGGGGGAAAAGCGGTCTTGTCTAGCGACTGCCTGGTGATTGTAACGAAAGGCGTTCTGAAGGTGGCCGAGCACTATCCCCGCCTCCGGGGGCGGCAAAGAATCTAAAAAACGATCTAGCAGAGGGTAGGAAGTGGGGGAAAAGCGGTCTTGTCTAGCGACTGCCTGGAAGTTGTAACGAAAGGCGTTCTGAAGGTGGCCAGCCATATCCCCGCCTCCGGGGGCGGCAAAGAATCTAAAAAACGATCTAGCAGAGGGTAGGAAGTGGGGGAAAAGCGGTCTTGTCTAGCGACTGCCTGGAGGTTGTAACGAAAGGCGTTCTGAAGGTGGCCCAGCCATATCCCCGCCTCCGGGGCCGGCAAAGAATCTAAAAAACGATCTAGCGGAGGGTAGGAAGTGGTGGAAAAGCGGTCTTGTCTAGCGACTGCCTGGAGGTTGTAACGAAAGGCGTTCTGAAGGTGGCCCAGCCATATCCCCGCCTCCGGGGGCGGCAAAGAATCTAAAAAACGATCTAGCTGAGGGTAGGAAGTGGGGGAAAAGCGGTCTTGTCTAGCGACTTTTAGCGCACCACGTGGACGACTCCCGAACTACAACGAGGCCAGAAACCCTTCTCGGTCTCATTATTTAATTAATTATGATTTTTATAGATTAATGTTCAAAGGCAGATCAAAAATAAAAATATACATGTATTGGGGAAATAGAAAAAAATAACAAAGTAAACAAATTTTAAAAATATATTTGCGCCATTCTTTCAATTGTTGCCCTACAGACTGGGCATCTTTGCATAGTTTGGACTTCATTCATACTCGAACATTCCTCACATATACACAAATGCATACATGGAATCACCACTCGTGATGGGTTATACAGTAGGCATATGACGCACTTTCTTTGCTCTGCGCTCGGGTTGATTCCTGTTCCCCGCCCCCGCCCCCGCCCCCGTCCCCGCCCTCGCCCTCGCCCCCTTCCCCTCTGAGGTTGGGCTTGAGGTTGAGGTTGGAGTTGGAGTTGGGGTTGGGGTTGGGGTTGTGGAAGTGGAAGGGGTTGGGGTTGTGGAAGTGGTAGGGGTTGGGGTTGTGGAAGAGGTAGGGGTTGGGGTTGAGGAAGTGGAAGGGGTTGGGGTTGTGGAAGTGGAAGGGGTTGGGGTTGTGGAAGTGGAAGGGGTTGGGGTTGTGGAAGTGGAAGGGGTTGGGGTTGTGGAAGTGGAAGGGGTTGGGGTTGGGGTTGTGGAAGTGGTAGGGGTAGGGGTAGGGGTTGGGGTTGGGGTTGGGGTTGGGGAAAGGGTGGCAGAGGTTCATCACCCTCGTCATCTAATGCCGGCTCTGCATTATCATCTGAAAAAGAAAGAAAATACAAATTGAAATATACCAACCGAACATATTTAAATATACCAACCGAAATAATAGAAATAATCAACGTGATGGCTGCATCTCCTTATGTAAGTTTTGAGGTCAATTATCGGGCTATTCTGTGTTTGGTTGAGATACCTCTCAACTCGCCTCCGGCCAGGTCTCGATGTCCTCCTTATCTGGAAGGGAAAGCAATCATTAGCTTATACATCAACGGCCTCAACGCAGAAAGGCTATTTTCTTCCCTGTCAATCCAGACACTATTACTAACCCCTTGTACCAACTTTTTAACATTCAGCTAATTCATTAATTGATATTTCTAACAATTATGTTCTAACAAGTATGTTGTAGGCACCACTAATAGGAGTATTCACGATCTTATGTTAAGTGTTTTTAAGTCTATTAAACCATGCTAGATGTTCTTTTTCGCCTATTTATTTATTTGTTTCTCGGATACTCAATTTGAACTTGCCGTATGGTGCGCTACAGTATTTTATTCGATTCAACCGATTCAACATGGTTCGTTCACGATGGTTCTAAATTCGACTTTAACAACTAATATTTAACATAAGATGGTGAATACCCCGAATAATTTGGGACTTACTTCCTCTCCTCTTGACAACTGTGTCAATTCGATGGAGGTTTTGTTTTCAACGTCGAGTAAAAGTTCTAAAAAAAAAAAAAAATAAAATAAAATAAATAAAAATAATAACAATTGCTATTCATTAAATAAAATAATATAGAGTTTTGATTACCAAGAAATATCCATGCTGGTAAATTACTACCTCTCCTCTGAAGGGAGGCATGATACGACTCCATAAAATTATTTGTACGGTGCTCCGACCGGTAAATCTACAGTAATAGAATAAAAACTATTAGTACTATGCTTAACAGTAATATATCGTTAAACTTACAGAAAAATTTTGCACTCTTCTAATCCAGAAATTAAAAACATAAAAAAATAATTCCTGAAGGTTTACATTTCAGTTAAGAGCTTCTTGTCTGATACAATCAAATCCTTCCATACATCTTTCACTGGGAACGAACGGTAACGCCATGACCTTGGTAACAAAATAAAATATCAATACATCTTATTCATTGAGGAAATAAAAAATGCCTACCATTTTTATAACTGTAGAAAGGTTTGGATTCCTCCTTGCCTCGTTTTGTAGCCCTAAGGCCACAACTTTTCTTCTGATACTCTATAAATATATTTATATAATATGTAAGAATAAAAGGTTTTTTTTATTTTTATTTACTTGGGTAAAGTGAAACAGGCATCCTTGGTGTGAGGAATCAGGAAAAATTCCTGCTATCGCCTGAATGAGGCCTTGCTCGAAATCAGTGATAAATGTTATTTCAGACCAATTGAGCTCCAATGTCGAACGTAAAATTTGAAGGATTGGACGGTAATCCTGACTTCTTCTCCTTTCCATCAAGGAGATTATAAATGGAAACGCCTGAAAAATAGGACATTGCTTATGATACGTAGCATTACAAGAAAGTAACAAGCAAAAGAATTGAATGTCAGAATTTTGAAATTAAGTTATGCCAAATGAAACTCCTTCACCATTAATAAAAAGATGAAATAAAACGAAAATGAGTAAAAAGTAGAAAAGAAAATAGTGTAAGAAAAGAGACTTGATTGCTCTAATCAAACTTCAGCATGCCAAGAATGGTTTCTATAAAACTTTTTTTACGGAAAGCACAAAAGATGAGAAAAGTAAATAAAAATTTATCGTACCACTGGCCCAACCACGATTAATATTGAAAAAATTTGACAACTGGGAGGTACCCGCGGGCGGATACTAAAAGTGCCGTCAAGACAGATGTAGCGGACTTCATTTTGAAAGCTTGAAAGAAGGTTCTGCGACCTTTGCGAGAAAAAAACTAAGGACGAATATGTATCAACAGAAACAGCAGTTTTGAAAAATCCTTCTTCCCCTGACCACACTTTAGCTCGAGGGGATGTTAAGAGCATCTGCCCCCATTCACTTAAGCTATGTGGGACCGGGGGATAAGTCTCCCGCCTAGCAAACGCCATGCTTCTGGCAGCTGCAGTGTAAGATATGGCTTCTTGTGGATTGTAACTAAAAGAATTATAATACATAAGTAGTTTCCACATGAGTACAAATAAATATCTATTACTCTTACTTTCTGAGAACTTCATGTACGATGATATTAATCGGTGAGGACTCCGCCACCGCTCGGGCTCGGAGTACCATCATTTGTTCTCCTTGGCTTTTCATCAGTCTTATTTCCTCTGATGTTGGAGGGTAATGAGAATGAGCGGAGCTGTGAAGATATAAATTTTCTAAGTCTGTTTTGAGACGGCCTGGGCACTTAAACGTCCGAGAAAGAATGCAGATATGGTACCTGAAAATTAAATTTTTAATCTTACAACATACGCAAGGGCGGCTAAAGACAAAAAATAAAGAATTTAAATATAAATAAGCTAAGTACCTTGCAGAAGGCGTGGATTTATTTATAACATATAAATGTCCATCAACCGGACAATAAATACATTTTCTCCGATTCCTGAGGTGAATTATGTCACACTTGGACCTGTGAAAAGAGAGTATGAGCGAAGAACTAAAGGGCGTCCTACACGGGGTATGAAAATTTCGAAAACACTTTTTTTTTTTTTTTTTTTTTTTTTTTTTTTTTTTTTTTTTTTTAAATCGCCATGAAATTGCAGCGAGATTACCCAGACAGATACGGAATTTTGATATTTTGAAAATTTAAAATTTAAAAAAAAAATTAAAATTTGATACAGAAAAAATATCGAAATTCCTATTCTAATGTGTGTCAAGTAAAAAGTGTAGGAGAATGAAAAAATAAGGAAATAGGGAGGGGAACTGGGGAAGTATATGGGAGGGGAAGTATAACGGACGGGAAGTATAAGGGAGGGGGAAGTATAACCGAGTAAGAAGTATAATGGTGGGGGAAGTATAAGGAACGAAAGTACAAAGGAAGGGAATGTATAAGGGAGGGAAAGTCTAAATGAGAATTTTCCAAATTTTACCCTCCGGGGCCTGGAAGACCCCTCCCCAAAAACCCGACGTGGAGGGTATCATAATAATTTCTTTAAGGAAGTTAAAAGTTAAACACAAGTTTATACTTACATAGAATTTGGAAGACAGTCTTCTGCTTCGACAAACTCTTCCTCCGAAGAACTCATGGCTCCCTAAAATTTAAAATCAACGAGTTGTCAATTTAGCTAATGCTTAGGCCAAGCCATTGAAAAAAAAAAATCAATGAGTTCATGTCCCTTAGAAGACGGTAAAAGTTCAAGTGAAAAATAAAATAAAAACTATTACTGCATTGCATGATAATAATTATAAAGTATTCTAATTAGATATTTTAAACCATAAAATAACTTGATTGCTAGGTTATCCCATTAAGCATAATAAATAATAATACTTGCGAAAAATAATATGACAATTTTATATTATAAAAGACATTACTCAATAGAAAAAAGGTATAATAAAAATATATAGGTACTTACTAATAATCGTTGTGCGGCTGATAAAAAATCTTTGAAGAAAAAGGAATTAATTGCAAACACACGGTCTTCAAAAAAAAAAATCTTTGAATAAACGAATGAAGCAAATCACAAAAGCGGAAACGCGTTCGGTTCGTCAGGACCTCTTGTGGGATTGGTCAAGCACGGAGTGTACATACCCCAATGGTGGGGGAAAAGAGATCCAGAAATTTGGTAATTAAAAATAAAAGAGGACTCTAATCGCTTAAAATCTTTTTGAGTCTCGTATTTTTCGATGTTTGAACTATTAAATATTTTTTCGATTTTTAGACGCAATTATTAATTATATCAACACGAAACAAAGGGGCATTTGACGACACTCTCTACAGAGCTACCGCCACTCTTAGCGCTAGCTTCGCCTCCGATCGGAGGGCCTTACGGTCGTGTGATTGGACAAGCCCAAGACCTTTGTCGAAGTGGGGGTGGGAGGCGAAGCAAGCGCTAAGAGTGGCGGTAGCTCTGTAGCGAGTTTTATATTTTTAAAATTTGTTTACTTTGTTATTTTTTCTATTTCCCCAATACATGTATATTTTTATTTTTGATCTGCCTTTGAACATTAATCTATAAAAATCATAATTAATTAAATAATGAGACCGAGAAGGGTTTCTGGCCTCGGTGTAGTTCGGGAGTCGTCCACGTGGAGCGCTAAAAGTCCTTCCGATTCCCGCTCTCCAAAAGGGGGTTTCCCCACTGTACGATAGTACATTATATTACTCTGTGGCTACCGCCCTGCATCGTGGCTCGTAGGAGACGGGGATATGGCTGGGCCACCTTCAGAACGCCTTTCGTTACAACTTCCAGGCAGTCGCTAAACAAGACCGCTTTTCCACCACTTCCTACCCTCAGCTAGATCGTTTTTTAGATTCTTTGCCGCCCCCGGAGGCGGGGATATGGCTGGGCCACCTTCAGAACGCCTTTCGTTACAACCTCCAGGCAGTCGCTAGACAAGACCGCTTTTCCACCACTTCCTACCCTCCGCTAGATCGTTTTTTAGATTCTTTGCCGCCCCCGGAGGCGGGGATATGGCTGGGCCACCTTCAGAACGCCTTTCGTTACAACCTCCAGGCAGTCGCTAGACAAGACCGCTTTTCCACCACTTCCTACCCTCCGCTAGATCGTTTTTTAGATTCTTTGCCGCCCCCGGAGGCGGGGATATGGCTGGGCCACCTTCAGAACGCCTTTCGTTACAACCTCCAGGCAGTCGCTAGACAAGACCGCTTTTCCACCACTTCCTACCCTCCGCTAGATCGTTTTTAGATTCTTTGCCGCCCCCGGAGGCGGGGATAGTGCTCGGCCACCTTCAGAACGCCTTTCGTTACAACTTCCAGGCAGTCGCTAGACAAGACCGCTTTTCCCCCACTTCCTACCCTCTGCTAGATCGGTTTTTAGATTCTTTGCCGCCCCCGGAGGCGGGGATCGGGCTGGGCCACTTTCAGAACGCCTTTCGTTACAATCTCCATGCATCTACTGGCAGTCGCTAGACACATCTTCTATTTCCCCACTTCCTACCCCTCGCTAGAACGTTTTTTAGATTCCGTGCCGCCCCCGGAGGCGGGGATCTGGGTGGGCCTGCCTGGTGCCTTTGAGACAGTCGTGCTCACCCTGTGGGGTCGGATAATGTAGCTCGGTACGCACAAAAAGGAGTTTAAAAGTTTTTTATTTTTCCGACGCAGCAATTTGTGTACGTTAGTTTCGGATGACTTGACGTTCGGGTGACTTGACTATCGGATGACTTTACATTTCATTCAATTTTAAATTACCTATATTTTATTTGAAAGTTATCTTTCGGATGACTTGTCTATCGGATGACTTGACTGTCGGATGAGATGATTTCTATTTTATTAATGTTAAAATTTAAAAATTTTTATAAAAATTGAAATCCACTGGCCCGAAAGTAAACTCATCCGCTTGTCAAGTCATCCGAAAAAGGGGCGTAGCCCTTTCGGGCGAGTTGACTTTCGGTTGAGAATACTGTTTATATTTTTTCTTTTTCTATTATTTTTCGGATGACTTGACGATCGGACGAGAATACTTTCGGGTCAGTTGACCATCGGATGACTTGACTTTCGGATGAATTGTAACAACCCGAATCTTCAGGGTCTAGAATATCTACAGGGTGTCCGGAAACACATGGCAAGCGTCTGGGAGAGCGTTAAAAAGTGGTTTTACGAAAAAAAGTTAAATGTAAACCCCCCTTAATTTAAATCAAAGAATTTGATGGTGTAGTTTAAAATCCGCCTGGATATACAGGGTGTCCCAGACACAACCTAACTTCGTTATTTCAAATGAGAACCCCTATTTTTTATTTCAGATTCGTAATCTACGCAAAATTTCAAGTAGATTTGAGTACTCATATGACAATTTTGGACAACTTTTAAAAAATGTCAAAATTTAGCGTTTTTTGCGCTAAAATCCGTTAAAATTGACCTAGGAGACTCGTTTTTTTTAATTCCACTTATTTTTTCCCGAAGAATCTAACTGTCTCAAATTTGAGCATCTTCGCATTCAGCATCACGAGATTTCGTCGCTAATGGCCTTTTTTCAAGTTAGAACCCAAATTTTTAGTTCAGAAATGAAAATTAGCACTTGTTGAAAGGAATTTTTCTTTCGGACCACAAATTTTGAAAGAGCTACAGCGTCTTTTGTGTTTATGCATCAAAAATTAAAATTCCGTCAACAAATCGCTAATTTCCATTTTTGAAGTATGGAATTTGGAGTTAAACTTGAAAAAAGGCCATTAGCGACGAAATCTCGTGATGCTGAATGCGAAGATGCTCAAATTTGAGACAGTTGGATTCTTCGGGGAAAAATAAGTGGAATTAAAAAAAAAACGTGTCTCCTAGGTCAATTTTAACGGATTTTAGCGCAAAAAACGCTAAATTTTGACATTTTTTAAAAGTTGTCCAAAATTGTCATATGAGTACTCAAATCTACTTGAAATTTTGCGTAGATTACGAATCTGAAATAAAAAATAGGGTTCTCATTTGAAATAACGAAGTTAGGTTGTGTCTGGGACACCCTGTAAATCCAGGCGGATTTTAAACTACACCATCAAATTCTTTGATTTAAATTAAGGGGGGTTTACATTTAACTTTTTTCGTAAAACCACTTTTTAACGCTCTCCCAGACGCTTGCCATGTGTTTCCGGACACCCTGTATAAACCGTCTTTCGAGGGTATTACAATAAGTTCTCTTCGAGGAAGTTAACATTGTACAATTCTGCAAAAAATCATAATTACTCATAGCTTCGCCTTAAAATAATTCTACGGAGTTTAGAGTATTTTTTTAAAAACCATCTGTTGAAGACAACAAATTAACTTTTAGTAAAAATGTAAAAATCTCAGAGAAAAATTTTACCGCCAAAAATATGGTTTTGACTCTTCTGGGCTTATATCGATAAACCGTCTAACATATGGCTTTAAAAAAAAAAGCATTTTTGATGGTTTTTCCGAGCCTGTGGGCCCCGGGCCCTTTCCAGGAAGCAGAACTTAATATTTAAAACAACTTATGTCATAAAAATTTAATTTTATGTTCAAAAATTCGATTATCTTAAGTTGATTATCATCAAAGTTTCTTATCCATTATAATGGTTACCTGCTATTTCAACAATTATTTTCCTTTCCGGTTCTATGGAGGCTGTCAAGAACGGAGATTACAAATCGAGATAGCGGAAAAGTTGACAGGGCCATTTTCCGTTATCTCCTTTGATAGCAAGTTCAGAAAACCCTTTCCACACGTTCCCTCTCTCTTTATGGGTCTAACTTTCCATAAAAGTATTACAAAGATTTTTTTTTTCACTTAAATTTATCGTTCCCGATGGAAATGAGAAGGGACAAAAGAAAACATCTTGACCTGGTTTTGTTCGAAGTATGTTCTCTGATTCTGGGAATATCTAAGCAATTTAAACTTCGGACTTTTGAGAAAGAAGGGCGGAAAGAAATCATAAAAGCATCTCTTTTTAGTCCTGTGGATCATTGAAATGACCTTATGCTTTTGTGCTCCCTTTATAAATAGAAAACACCCAAAACTACGATTTATTTATTTCTTTTTATTTACAATGCTTACAGCAGTATGGCCAACTAGCATAGTCACAGGTGTACATACATTATTAAATTTTATTACATTTTATTACAGGGGTAACATGAGTATCACAATAAACAAATAAATAAGTAAAACAAATTAAAATTATAACGATAATCAAAAAAAGTCAGGACCGACGAAAACTTCCTCAAACTAGCGCAATATAATAATTTTTCTTCCCTACTCTCGATATTTTTTTTTCCGCCAATAAATTCTACAAATTAAAAGGAGTATTTGGTAAAAATTTGGTGAAGGTAGGACCAATAGAACAGCCGTAGCGAATTAAAGTACTGGTTTGAGGAGCTTCCAACGAAAACTTCCTTAAAGAGAAGTAACAATATAGGAGGGGGAAGTATATGAGAGGGGAAGTAACTTTCTAAACGGTATACTTCCCCTCCCTTATAATCCCCTCACAAATACTTCCCAACCCTTTTACTTCCCCCTCCGTTGTACTTCCCCTCTGTTATACTTCCAGTCCCTTATACTCCCCCCCCCCCTTATACTTCTCCTCATCCTTTACACTTCCCCTCCTTTATACTTCCCCTTCCGTTATACCACCCCTACTTTATACTTCCCCTGATTTATACTTCCCCCCATTAATACTTCCCCCTCCTATATTGTTACTTCTCTTTAAGGAAGTTTTCGATAAAAGCTCTTCAAACTAGTACTTAATTCTTAATTTAGAAAGATCATTATATTATAAAAGTTAATAATAAGTAGATGAATAATTTGAAGAGATAAGAAGTCAATATTAGGAGTTAAGGATGACTTGAACTGGGTCTTAACGATTTCTTTGTTTGAAGAATCAATACTAACGACGTTATGATAGCTCAAGGAATCTGGTGATCTTTGACGCGAGTTTAATTCCAAGGCGATGATTAGTTTATGCAAAGAGACGTTAAACTTTCTCGACTACGAACTTCCGTTATGAAAATAAACGATTTGAAATGTTTGATGCGTTAACGAAAAGGGAGGCGTTTATTCCAGGTGTATTTCCCGGGAGAAGTTCAATTCCCATCGTTGCTATTTGAACAAAGGGTTCGAGGGCGTTCATTTTAATATTTTTTCCACTCTGTTTACCATTTGGTGCTTTATGTATATTTTTTATATCCACCTTGGTTTTAAATTTAAGTTTTCAATGCATTCACGTCCATTTAAAACTTATCCGTTCTAAAAGGATTTTTAATTTTATTTACTTGTTGCTTTACGGATTTTTTTCCCAAACGTAACAGAGATTTGAGGAAAATATTTGCGGAGCTCTGAGTTCTCTGGCGTTCCTCCGCGGTCGAAAAGTAAGATTTCCATTTCCCAAAGGGTAACTTTTTCGGAAAAACTGCTCCCAAGACAGTATAAAGATTCCCAAACTAACGAGAACTAGCTTTTGTAAAAAATTTTCCGACGATTTTTAGTACTCAAATATAGGAAAGTAATTTTAGGCATTTTCCCTCTCTGTGGTTGAATTTTGTGGTCGAATCCGCCTTAATCAAAGTTTATTTAACTTTTGGCGATTGGCGATATTATTAAAATGCCAGCATTCTTCGATTTTCTTCAGAAAATTGACAAAGTTAAGACAGAAAAAAAAAAGCTCGCAATTTATCATTATTAGCTTTTCCATAATTTTTCAAGAGGAAAAAGTCTGATTTTCGACATTGCGAATTAGAATTCCGGAGTTTCTCCACCCCTCCGTCCCTTCAAAGAAATTAGATCTATACCCGTTGTCGACATAATCCATCTATTTATTCAAATTTCATCCTCCCCCGCGTCTGAATATTCATCCACGGCGCCTGAGATTAGTTAGACGTGACCGGGTGAATTCGGGAGGGTAAAACTTTACAGATTTCACTCCCCCCCGGTCTTCCACTTAAAATCTTGTATCGCTCTAATTAAAATTTAACGGACACCGAAAACCCTTTATAACGCTAAAGTAGCTCATGTTATCGCATATTCTTTTACACGTGAAATAAAAACTTTTCAACCACAATATCTGTCATTTTTAATATTTTTAACTTCCTCAAAGAGAAGTTATTGTGTCTCTCGGAAAGGGTCTTCCAGACCCCGTCATTTTTTTTTCCTCACTCTCTCCCTAATTCAATCATTCTGAGTGTAAAAAGGACCTTTTTATCCGTCGTTTTACGTTAGGTTTGAAAGTGTAAGGAAAAAAATGTTGTCGAAACAATTTTGAAGTCTTTTAAAAATAAATCAATAAAAATACTTTTTTTTCCGTTCAAATTAGTTTGGAAGTTTTAAAAACTTTTTTTTTATTTTGATCCAGGTGCTCTGAGGATCGTATTTAGTTTTAAATTATCAGTGAGATACACAACTTCCCTGTAGAAATTCCCTCTTTTTGTATGGAATACAAATTTTTTTAAAGCCTTTTTGTGGACAAATTGATGTAAAAAAAGCATGGATCATGATTTGTCATACAAGATGTTCGTATTCAGAGTTAACGGCGGTATTTAATATCTGTTCTCAGCTTGGAAAATAGAGGTTAACTCCCGTGTTTACAAGGGGCTATTTATCTTAGCCTCCCTTATGCTTCATACCGGGAGTTGTTGCCATTATAATGACCTGCTTTAGGGGAAAAAGCAAATTATTATTTCGTGCCACATTTTCAAAATATACGAGTAGGGTTTAAAAAAATTTCCATAATTTTTATTTAAATTTTTACTTGTCATAAATGACTTTTTAGGTGTTTATTGTGGGGACCGGCTTTTCCATAGAATTTCCCGGATTTTCGGAAGTTCTCCTTGCTTTTTCAACCGAAAATATACCTTAATAAAATTTTTAGACGTTCTCTAATCTCCTCGTTTATAGCAAAATTCCTTTTTTTGCCGAAATTTTGGGAGGTTTCCTTTGTTTTTTGACGGAGTTGCTCTCCTATTATCCTAATTCAAAGCACTTTCGGGCGGAAGGGAAGGGAGTGAAAGAAGAAAAATCTTTTTAGCCAATTTTCGGGCATATAATACCTGTTTTGACCTTGAAAATCCCATTTTATCAGATTCTCGACAGTTTTCCTCAGTTTTTTATACCTAGATACCCTCACAACAGACTTAAGGCGATTTCCTAACTCTTTCTACCGAGAAAAGTCCTTTTTACCAGGTTAATAGGCTCTACCAACATCTTTCGACCGAGAAAACCACTTTTTACGATATTTTCAGGAGTTTTGCTCAGTTTTTTTCCACCTAGAAACCCTCAAATTATGTCGATTTCCTCTCTCTTTGGGCCAAGAAACTTCCGTTTTACCAGGTTAATAGGCTCTGCCTACTTCTTTCGACCGAGAAAACCCCTTTTTTCTGATTCTCGGGAGTTTTCCTCAGTTTTTCGACCGAGAAACCCTCAAATCATGTCGATTTATGGCAATTTCCTCTCTCTTTAGGCCGGGAAACGTACTTTTTACCAGGTTAATAGGCTCTACCTACATCTTTCGACCGAGAAAACCCCTTTTTACCATATTTTCAGGAGTTTTCTCGGTTTTTTGACCTAGAAATCCTCACATTATGTTGATTTAAGGCGATTTCCTCGCTTTTTCGGCCGAGAAACTTCCTTTTTACCAGGTAAATAGGCTCTACCTACATCTTTCGACCGAGAAAACCCCTTTTTACCATATTTTCAGGAGTTTTCTCGGTTTTTTGACCTAGAAATCCTCACATTATGTGGATTTAAGGCGATTGCCTCTCTCTTTCGCCCGGGAAACGTGCTTTTTGCCAGGTTAATAGGCTCTACCTATATCTTTCGACCGAGAAAACCCCTTTTTACGATATTTTCAGGAGTGTTCCTCAGTTTTTTGACCTAGAAACCCTCATATTTTATTTATTTTAGGCAATTTCCTCTCTCTTTCGGCCGAGAAACTTCCTTTTTTCCAGGTTAATAGGCTCTACCTACATCTTCCGACCGAGAAAACCCCTTTTTACCATATTTCCAGGAGTGTTCTTCAGTTTTTTGACCTAGAAACCCTCATATTATATTTATTTTAGGCAATTTCCTCTCTCTTTCGGCCGAGAAACTTCCTTTTTTCCAGGTTAATAGGCTCTACCTACATCTTCCGACCGAGAAAACCCCTTTTTACAATATTTTCAGGAGTTTTACTCAGTTTTTTGACCTAGAAACCTTCACATTATGTTGATTTTAGGCGATTTCCTCTCTCTTTCGGCCGATAAACTTTCTTTTTACCAGGTTAATTGGCTCTACCTTCCTCTTTCGACCGAGAAAACCCCTTTTTACGATATTTAAAGGAGTTTTGCTCAGTTTTTCGACCTAGAAACCCTCATATTATGTTGATTTAAGACGATTTTCTACCTCTTTTGGCCGAGAGGCTTCCTTTTTACCAGGTTAATAGGCTCTACCTACATCTTTCGACCGAGAAAACCCCTTTTTACAATATTTTCAGGCGTTTTCCTCAGTTTTTGCCCAATGATGCCTATTTTAATAAAACTTTCTTGCGTTTTTCTTGACCTAGAAACCTTATTTTGAATAGTCTTTTTTCCCCCACGTCTTTCTGCCAAAAAAAACCCTCTTTTTAGTCGTTTTTGAGCGTTTTTATTCTCGGTGTTTTTGCCGATAAAATATGGCTTTGAGAACCTACTCCTCAAAATTTGACATCCTGGAGAGGAGATGCCTTCTCTACCACTCCCCATGAAAAACTCGTAAGCCTTTAGATTATTTTCCTCTCTTCTTCGGATAAAGAAGACAACTTTTATTTCTCCTCGTTTTCTGAGGGCCTTCAAAGAGCCGAATTTCCCGTCAAAAAGTTTCCACCCATAAAAATAAAGGAGGCGTAAAATTTATAAATCGAGTCCTTTATTTTCACCAGGCGGGAGAATGTCTTTTAAGTGTGCCTGCTCACGAAACTGCGTAAAAGGGACTTGACGTATTCAATTACGCTAAGGTCTTGATGTCTCCGAAAGACCCCGCAATCTATGTGTCTTTTGAAGGAAACAAAGGAGGAAAATTTAAATTTTAAAAAAAGCCCTTCAGAACAAAAGGAAAAAAAGACTTTCTTGTCATTACTTTTCGGATCGCAAAACCCACCTGGGGATGTCACTGTCTAACGGTGGAAATGACGTCGTATCAACACCCTAACCATTCCTGTCACCATCAGACAACCCCTTCTTTATAACGTGGGCAGAATAGATAAACAGTAAATCAAAACAAGGAACAATATTATTTTTCTTCAATAAATTAATAAATTATCTGTTTTTTAGGTAAGTAAGTACATCTCTTTTTAAATTTCTCTTCTTGAAAATGTACCTACTGTTGTATTTTTTTTTTCTTTTTGAAAGCCCTTGTAAGCTTAAAAAAACCTCAAACTTCATTTTCACATAGTTTTTATTTCAAAACTCCCTATTGAAAATAAAAACTTTTTTTTTTCTCTCTCTCCCTTCTGTTTTGGGTATAACTAAACCAATTTACTGCGGCTTCTAACTTTTGGATTAAAACAAATATGTTTTCTCGTCGCCCTTTTATTGAGCCAATAGCTCTATTTCGATACAGGTTAAAAGTATTTTTTCAACAATTTTTAGAATGAATTTTAAGTACTAGTCTGGAGCGGCGCCGACGGGAACATTCTTAAAGAGAAGAAACAGTATAGGAGGGGAAGTATAAGGGAGGGGAAGTATAACGTAAGGCAAGTATAACGGAGGGCAAGTACCTATAACAGAAGGCAGTATAAGGGAGGGGAAGTGTAAGGAAGGGAAAGTATAACGGAGGGGGAAGTATAAGGTAGGGGGAAGTATTAGGTGTACAAAATGAAACTCACCCAAAGGGTAAATTTGAATTTTGTAGATTTTAGCCGAGTTTCATTTTGTACACCTAATAGTTCATTTTTTCAAAATTTTAAACACTTTAGGCGTTAAAGTCCGTCAAAAGTTGACCTTCTCCGTGTAAGAAGGTTATTGAAGTATAACCATTAAGAAGGTTAATTTTTAAAGGCTTGTAAATCGTAAACCGTTACAGATATTGAAAAAATGCACTAAATAAAATCTGTTGGAAATTTAATTCTCTTTAATTTATATTCTATTCATTTTTTCAGTAGGTCGTACTGTTTTCAAGATAAATTTATTTTAAAAAATTATTTTCCGAAAATAGTGCATCCTAGAAAAAAATAATTAAGTACAAATTTATAGAGAATTAAATTTCCTACAACTTTTATTTATTAGGTGTACAAAATGAAACTCAGCCACAGGGTAAATTGGAATTTTGTAGATTTTAGCCGAGTTTCATTTTGTACACCTAATATAAGGGGGGGGGGGGGAGTATAAGGGAGGGGAAGTATAACAGAGGGGAAGTACCTATATCGGAGGGCAGTATAAGGGAGAGGAAGTGTAAGGAAGGGAAAGTATAACGGAGGGGAAAGTATAATGTAGGGGGAAGTATAAGGGACTTCTAACTAAAATTGCCTGTTTTTAGTAATTTGTAGATAAGAAATTTACTTGTCGATTGCCTCATTTTTTCAATTTAAAAAACCACATTTTTTTGGCCAAAAACCCCTCCTTTTTCCTCGTTTTTTTGAGCTTTTTCTCATTTATTTTGATGAAAACGTCATTTTTAAGTCACAATTTACCAGAGGGCGTATTTTTCGACGTTTTCCACAATCTTTTGGGCAAGAAAATCCCATTTTTTTAGCTTTTTTTCTCTTTAGTTTTGCCGAGGCCTTAACATCAGTTTTATAAAGTTTCCGAGTATATCGCTCAGAATATTGACGGGGAAAAACCCCTTAATTAACCGAGCAATTTAATTTTAATTTTAATATTAAAGTTGCTGAGTCTCTAAAAAGTTAAGATTTGTGCACTTCAATTAAAAGAAGTATTTTCCAAGTGGATTTTCCGGGATGATCGGGGTTAGAGAAGCATCGATTCCCCGTTTTCCGAGTTCGTTCGTCGCCCTCGGGAAATCGAAGGTGGGGGAGTCTTAAAATCTTTCGGACAGACCAAGAATCTAATATAAGAAGGCCTGGGGCTTATAAAAAAATCTGGATTTTTTTCTCGGGTAAACGACTGTAATTACCAAACATCCGTTTCTTCACGTCCTTTATTTTTATTTAAGGACAATTGTTTCAAATTAACTTCCAGACTGAAATATAAACGACTTTGGACATGGCAGAGCTCCAAAAGCCGTCCCTAATACGGAGATAAATTGCTCTTCACCCCACCCTCGTTCACCGAATTTCCCACCGTTATTTCAACATATAAAAACAACCGAAAAAAAAATTTACCCCGGAAAAAAATTTACTTTGGACGTAGAAAAAGAGGTTGCGCCCTTGACCCCCGTCAGGAAGTTGACGGTGATTGATTGATTTTCTATTCAGAGATCTCGAGTTCATAGAAAAATTTATACTCCACATACTTTTTTTTCTATTTTTGGACCGCGAGAAATCCACCAGAGACGTTTTTAAAATGAGACCCTTAAGTACCTACTTGAGAGAAATGCCGCCTTTTAGCATTCGTCTTGAGCTCAAACTAAATCCATACTCTTGGCGTTTTCAACCTTGACTTTTTCTCGAGTCATTTATCTTTTTTGTTTTTCTTCTATAAAATTAAACCGAATAATCCTTTAAGAAACTAAAATAAAACCCCATTTGGTTAATTAAATCCACGTTTATTGTTAAACAAAATCTTAAGATATTAAGCTTCTTACAAGAATCGACCGATTTATAATGATAGCAGCCTCCGTTTTTTAATAATATAGTCTCAAGATTTTTAAACAAAATTATTTACCTATAGACATTTTTATAAACTGATAAAATATTGGACACTCAAATTTTTTTTAGATTTTTTATTACGAATTAAACTGAGAAAAGTAGAAATAAGAAAAAAGTAGAAAAAAAAAGTTGGCCCCTGTGGGGTTCGAACTTACGATCTTTGGGTTTCTAGGATACATTAGCCATCCAAAGGTCTTAGGTTCGAATCCAACTGAGGGCCCATTTTTTTTTCTACTCTTTTCCTCCTTTTTAACTTCCTTAAAGAAGTTATTGTGATACCCTCCAAGTCGAGTTTTTGGTGTAGGGTCTCCCTGAACCCGGAGAGTCAAATCGAATATTGATCTTTACCGATCTCAACTTTGTCTGTGGTGCCGGCCGGCCGTAGCATTTTTCCGGAACACTTTATGGCCACAGTTTTCAACCGATTTTCACCAAATTTTCTTTGGTTGGTGAACAGGAAACTAACGAGGGCGATTTTTGAATTTCGAAAAAATGGCAAAGGTATGTCTGTTTGGAATTTTAAATAATTCGCTGCGGCCGATTTTCACTAAATTTTCACCAAATACTCCTTATACTTTTTACAAATTTTTGTATAATAAAAAAAAAAATTTTCTAGTAGGGAGAAATTTGATAATTCCACTCTTTGCGAGAGAGGCATCCCTTGGGCAGAAAGCCCAGTATTTCTACCTTGATACTTTTTGAAAAATAATAAAATAAAATAACTTGGAAAATTTTGAACTCCAAATTTTTCAAAAAACAAAAAAAATATGCTTGATAGGTATTATTCTTCCCCTCCTTTTGTACTTCCCCATCCTTATACTTCCTCCTCTTTGAACTTCCCCTCCCTAAACTTCTCCTCCTTTATTCCCTTCTTCTCCTTTATTCTTACCTTCCTTTATACTTCCCCCTCCGTTAAACTTCCCCTCTTTATTTTTTTACTCGTGATTGTAATATAAACGACGATTTACTGCGGAAATTGAGACGCTGTTTTCTTTTATTTCTTTTTTTCTCTCCCTAGTATTGTCCAAGTTGATTAATGCTCCTCGAACGTATGAAGAAGGGGGTCTCCTGGCTAAGAAAACCGTCCGAGTTGACGAATAGTCGAGGGATGAACGCGGATATCGACCTCGGAAGTGGACGGAACTGGGCGTCGGCGAAATTCCTCTTTTTTCCCCCTTTAAATCCTCCACAAATAATTAAAAGCACATTTTTTTCTTAAAATGTTGAATTTTTAATTTTAACATTGTTAAAACTTATGAGAAATACAAGGTTTTAAAAAAATCCTTTTTGCTTAATTACCCCTTAATTAATAAAGGATTATGTTTTCAAATTTGAAGGAGGAAAAGCGCTTCTGAATTAAGTAAGCGAGAAAAAACAATTTTCCGGAGATTTAAAAGGTCTTCATGGGAGTTCGGATATCGTCGATATGTCGGAATAGGGTTGACCTAGTTCTCTGCAGTTGATTGCATATAAGGGAAGGGGAAAAGAAGGGATGAAACATCCCCGGAGAGACCCTAATATCTCATATTCTTCTTATACATTAACGAGGTCATCGTCCTCCTCGCCTTTCCTCGAGCAATCTCGCTACAAAAAGGGTCGAGGCTTCGCTGAGGTTGACGAACCCGTCAAAGTTACCCATTAAGACAGGCCTAAAACAACCAACCTCCCCCATTTTCTTAATATTAATGAAACCTCGTTTAATCGATTTTTCTCCCGTTTTTTCTAATTGTTTTTTTTTTTTTTTCTTATTTACAGAGACAACGAGAGCAACAATATTTTGGACAATCTCCTCACCCGGATGGAGCAGTACGCGAATAATTTAGAAACTCTTGTCGAAGAAAGGACCGCAGATTATTTAGAAGAGAAGAGAAAGTGTGAAGAACTTCTTTATCAACTACTACCTAAGTAAGAATTCGTTTATTTGAAGTACCCGCAATGCTTAGCGATCATGCGGGCGAACGCCTGGCTGCAGTCGAAACTCGAATTTTCAGTCTACATGATTACAGCCTTTGAAAGCTCCTTTTAAATTTCCTTTTTTACGAAAATTTTATTTTTTCAGGTCTGTGGCGAGCCAGTTAATTCTCGGGCAGTCCGTTGTGGCAGAAACTTACGATTCGGTTACGATTTATTTTAGTGATATTGTCGGTTTTACGTCTTTAAGTGCAGCGAGTCAACCTTTACAAGTCGTTGAGTTACTTAACGACCTTTATACCTGTTTTGATTCCATCATTGAAAACTTTGACGTCTACAAGGTAAGCTCTATCCACAAATATTGTGGTAACCTGTGTGGGGAAGGGGGGCACTTCGCCAATCTGGTGGGAAGTTTGTTTGAAAAAACGGGCAAAATATGGAGAAAAATGCCTCAAAATTTGACACAAAGGGTGTTTTTTCAACATCATAGAAAACGCCAAAAAAAATTAACTTCCTTGAACTTATTGTGATACCCTCCACATCGGGCTTTTGGGTTTTCTTCTCTAATTTTTTGACATTAAAATTTTAATTTTTTGAAATTGCTCAAAATGTGGTTTCTGTGGTTTTTTCGGGGTGAGAAATATGAATCTGAAGTCATTTTTACGATTTCAAAAAAAATTTTTTTTTTTTCGACGCACCAAAGGGGGGGACCCTTCTCTCATTTTTCGGCATGAAATTTTTATTTTTTAAAATCGCTCAAAATGTGGTTTCTTTGGTTTTTTTCGGGGTGAGACCACCAAATACTCCTTTTATTTTCGGTGTAATATAAAAAAAATTAAAAAGTAGGGAGAAATTTTTTAATTCCACCCTTTGCGAGAGAGGCATCCCTTGGGCTGAGAGCTCATTATTTCTAGCTTGATTTTTTTTTCTTCCAAAAACCTGGCCATACGAAGTCTTTTTATTTTTCGTATAGGTTGGAGAAAAATTCTCAAAAATTAGAAATAAAAATCCGTAAATTCTATTAGGGAGGATATAGAATACTAGTATTCTGTTGGGGAGGTTATAGAATACTGGTATTCTGTTAGGGAGGTTATAGAATATTGGTATTCTGTTGGGGAGGTTATAGAATAATGGTATTCTTTGGGGAGGTTATAGAATAATGGTATTCTGTTGGGGAGGTTATAGAATACTGGTATTCTGTTAGGGAGGTTATAGAATATTGGTATTCTGTTGGGGAGGTTATAGAATACTGGTATTCTGTTGGGGAGGTTATAGAATACTGGTATTCTGTTGGGGAGGTTATAGAATAATGGTATTCTGTTGGGGAGGTTATAGAATACTAGTATTCTGTTTGGGTGGTTATAGAATACTGGTATTCTGTTGGGGAGGTTATAGAATACTAGTATTCTGTTGGGGGGTTATAGAATTCTAGTATTCTGTTGGGGAGGTTATAGAATATTGGTATTCTGTTGGGGAGGTTATAGAATACTGGTATTCTGTTGGGGAGGTTATAGAATACTGGTATTCTGTTGGGGAGGTTATAGAATACTGGTATTCTGTTGGGAGGTTATAGAATACTGGTATTCTGTTGGGGAGGTTATAGAATACTGGTATTCTGTTGGGGAGGTTATAGAATACTGGTATTCTGTTAGGGAGGTTATAGAATATTGGTATTCTGTTGGGGAGGTTATAGAATACTGGTATTCTGTTGGGGAGGTTATAGAATAATGGTATTTTGTTGGGGAGGTTATAGAATACTAGTATTCTGTTTGGGTGGTTATAGAATACTGGTATTCTGTTGGGGTGGTTATAGAATACTAGTATTCTGTTGGGGAGGTTATAGAATTCTAGTATTCTTTTGGGGAGGTTATAGAATAATGGTATTCTGTTGGGGAGGTTATAGAATAATGGTATTCTGTTGGGGAGGTTATAGAATAATGGTATTCTGTTGGGGAATTTATAGAATACTAGTATTCTGTTGGGGAGGTTATAGAATACTGGTATTCTGTTAGGGAGGTTATAGAATATTGGTATTTTGTTGGGGAGGTTATAGAATACTGGTATTCTGTTGGGGAGGTTATAGAATACTAGTATTCTGTTAGGGAGGTTATAGAATTCTAGTATTCTATATTTTGTCTTCCATATTTTATATCTATATTTTCAAATCGCTAAACAGACTTCAGATTCGTATTTCTCACCCCAAGAAACGTCAAAAACCACATTTTGAGCGATTTTAAAAATAAAAATTTTCAGTTCAAAAAGTGAGAGAAGAATCTCACCTTTGGTTGAGGAGGTTATAGAATACTAGTATTCTGTTGGGGAGGTTATAGAATACTTGTATTCTATATTTTGTCATCTATATTTTATATCTATATTTTTCTATATTTTCAAATCTCTAAACCGACTTCAGATTCGTATTTCTCACCCCAAGAAACGTCAAAAACCACATTTTGAGCGATTTTAAAAAATAAAAATTTTCAGTCCAAAAAGTGAGAGAATAATCTCACCTTTGGTTGAGAAAGTTATAGAATACTAGTGTTCTGTTAGGGAGGTTATAGAATTTTATTATTCTTTTGAGGAGGTTATAGAATACTAATATTCTGTTGGGAAGGTTATAGAATACTGGTATTCTGTTGGGGAGGTTATAGAATACTAGTATTATGTTAGGAAGGTTATAGAATACTAGTATTCTATTAGTGTCGAGGAAAATATGAGGAAGGGATGTGCATAGGGCACCCCTACCGTAAATAAGAGTTACTTTATCCTGTAAATATCCTGACTACACAACTTTAAAAATTGATTATTTTTAGGTTGAAACAATTGGAGATGCATACATGGTCGTTTCGGGACTTCCTATGCGAAACGGCACCTGCCACGCAAGAGAAATCGCCAGAATGTCATTAGCATTGCTCGCCGCAGTTAAATCTTTTACTATTCGACATCGGCCTAACGACCAACTCAAATTACGGATAGGGATGCATACAGGTCCATGCGTCGCAGGAGTCGTCGGCTTGAAAATGCCCAGATATTGCTTATTCGGCGACACCGTAAATACAGCCTCAAGAATGGAATCTAACGGAGAAGGTTAGCTAACCTCAATTTTTTTTTTCTTTTAATTAAAATGTTTTTTAGCTTTGAGGATCCATGTTTCTCCTTACACAAAAGAGGTTTTGGACACATTTGGAACTTTTGAACTTGAGCTTAGAGGAGAAATAGAGATGAAGGTAAATTTTTCTATGAATTAAGCCGCTCTAAATATATTTTATAGGGAAAAGGGAAGATGACAACATATTGGTTGCTGGGAGAGAAGAAACTGCAGGTTGACCCTGGAGCACAGCAGTCGGTACAGCAGCCGCAGCCAGCGCCATACACTCCAGTCTCAAACCCTCGCTTCCAAGGAAACCTCGCTCCTCCACCGAAATCGCAGGCGAACTCAAACCACAAAACCGTCACAGCGACGACTCCTCTTCTCCAAGGAGACGCCGCGTAGAATGTACAGAAAAACTTTTAGAATTCTTTTTATTTTCCGACTGTACAAGCACACCGGTCTACAGGGACGTAAAAACAGTCAAAATATTCTAAAACTCTTGTTTTTAATTTATAGTTTTTAAGGCTACTAGTAAGGAAAATGTTTTTAAAAGCACAAAATGTTTAAAATAAACTGGGTTGTATTCATTATAGTTCCTATCCAGCCATTTTTATTTACATTGAGGGTTTCCCAACTTTTTTTTTTTTTTTTTTTTTTGCAGCAGTGACAGGGAGGCAAGGCTGTGAATCGTTTTTAATATTTGTGATTTTTTACAACCCAGTATCTAATTTATTTATTATCTATTTTCCTACTTACAAAAAATATCTGAAGCCATTATTAAATTTTAAATAGGTAAGGACTATTTTTTCTTCACTACTAAACTTTTTTTTTAAACAAATAAACTGAAAACTCTTTATTTTTTTTGCTTTAACCTAAGGAAATGCCCCATAAATGGCCTATGAAAACCTTTTAAAATTTATAATTTTGGTTTCAGTTAATTTTGTTAATTTATTTTTTAAAATATATCATTGTCTATTTTTGATGGCGACTCTTGACAAAGGCCTTCAAAAGGTCCTCAAGCCACACAACCTCTTTTTATAAATATTTTATTTATTTTAAATTTAGACATTTTGTGGCTCTCTAAAAACTTTTTTTTTTTTATTAATCTGATAGATTTTTATGCTGCACAAAATAAATAAAAACACGAACTTTCGCGTTTCTTCTTGACAATGTACATAGATTTTAGTTTTTAAATGTTACAAAGACCAAAAAAAAAAGATATGTATACTTTATGTATAGGTATACCTTTGACGTATTTAAAAAAAAATGTTTGCATAGTTAGAAAAGGGGGCACACAACTCATCCGAAAGTATTCTCATCCGAATGTCAACTCATCCGAAAAATAATAGAAATAGAAAAAATATAAACAGACAACTCATCCGACTGTCAACTCATCCGAAAAAGGGGCGTGGCCGTTTCGGATGAGTTGACAGTCGGACGAGAATACATTCGGATGAGTTGTCTGTTTATATTTTTTTAAATATTATACTTTAATAAAATAGAAAACAGTGAATACAACTCATCCGAAAGTATTCTCATCCGAATGTCAACTCATCCGAAAATTAACTTACAAAAATTGCTGCGTCGTAGAAATGAGGCAGCGTTCGACCCCCGCAAGTCACGGACGGTTTGTTTGTTTATTTTTGCGAGGATCAGCTCGTTTTGTGATAGGGGGTTTGATTTTTTTCCTCTCGCGAGGATGTGCTCGTTTTATGACAAAAGGGGGTTAATTTTTTTTTTCCTCTCGCGAGGATGTGCTCGTTTTATGACAAAAGGGGGTTAATTTTTTTTTCTCGCGAGGATCAGCTCGTTTTATGACACAAGGGGGTTAATTTTTTTCCTCTCGCGAAGATGTGCTCGTTTTATGTCAAAAGGGGTTAATTTTTTTTCTCGCGAGGAAGCTCGTCAGCTCGTTTTATGACACAAGGGGGTTGATTTTTTTCCTCTCGCGAGGATTTGCTCACCCCGTAGGCTGCCCTGGGATGGATAATGAGCTCGGTACGCCCAAAAAGGAGTTTAAAACTTGCTGGGGTGGAACGCTGCCTCATTTCTACGACGCAGCAATTTTTGTACGTTAGTTTTCGGATGAGTTGACATTCGGATGAGAATACTTTCGGATGAGTTGTATTCACTGTTTTCTATTTTATTAAAGTATAATACATATTTAAAAAAAATATAAACAGACAACTCATCCGAATGTATTCTCGTCCGACTGTCAACTCATCCGAAACGGCCACGCCCCTTTTTCGGATGAGTTGACAGTCGGATGAGTTGTCTGCTTATATTTTTTCTATTTCTATTATTTTTCGGATGAGTTGACATTCGGATGACAATACTTTCGGATGAGTTGTAGGCACCCGTTAGAAAATATTTTTCTTCTCAACAAAAATTGATGTAACTTTCTTTTTATAAACAAACTTTGTACTTAATTGGTCTTTATTATGATCTCAGAAGGTATCAGGATAGAGTATTAAAATTTTGTTTATTTTGTTTTTTAAAAAATATATATTTTGTAAAAAAAATGGTGCCAATAACAATTTTTTATTTGTGCCAATTACACAAAGGGGCCTCCGGAAGGCCTAAATTGTACATTTTTATTGTGACAGTATTAAAAATCGGACAAAAATGTGTATTATAGAACATAAAACCTTGACCATGTAATTTGGCTGTCTTCCTTTCAATAAAAACCCCTTTTAGGAGAAAAAAAAACTTATAAGTGAATGAATGTTAAATGTCTTCATAGCTGTATATTTAAACGTTTTAAGTTAACCTTCTCACGATGGAAAGTGATGTTAAAAATTTTAAGATTTAGTTTGTTATTTCTTTATGAAAGAAAAAAAATTTTGAAAAGAACTTTATTGTAAATAAATAATAATAAAAACAACTTTTTTTTAACCAATCCCTAATGCTTTAATTATTTTATTAAGTCAAATATATAAAAATAACTTTTTTTTTTATAAACAAAGAAATAGGAGTATGTATTATTATATTAATATGAATACATTCATCTAATGTAAAACTAATGATCATGTCTTAATTTTCTAACAATCTAGAAATTCATTTTTTATGAATTTGATGGATTAAAATAAATTAAATAAATTTAAAAAAATCAAAAATTTATAAAAAATAGTTATGAATTTCATAAAATTTATCAAGTTTATGATCAATGATGATAAAAAAAAAAAATACAAAGTTTATCAAAAAATCAAACAAAAATGAGGTCCCTCTGTCAAAAAAACCAGGAAAACTACCAAAAATCACATAAAAATGAGGTCGCTCTGTCTTAAAACTGAGAAAAAAACACCCAAAATCTCATGAAAATGTGGTCTTTATGCCTAAAAAACGTTGAAAACGACCAAAAATCACACAAACACGAGATCTTTTTGACTAGAAAACGAGGAAAACGGACCAAAATCACGTACAAATGTGGTCTTTGCATAAAAAACTACCAAAAATCACATAAAAATGAGGTCGCTCTATCTAAAATCTGAGAAAAAAAGACCCAAAATCACATGAATGGTTAGGGATGGTGACCACATGAAAATGTGGTCTTTATGCCTAAAAACGTTGAAAACGACAAAAAATCACATAAACACGAGATCTTTCTGACTAAAAAACGAGGAAAACGGACCAAAATCACGTAAAAATGTGGTCTTTGCATAAAAAACTACCAAAAATCACATAAAAATGAGGTCGCTCTATCTAAAATCTGAGAAAAAAAACCCAAAATCACATAAAATTAGGTCATTCGGTCTAAAAAAACAAGGAAAACGACCCAAAATCACGTGAAAATGTGGTCTCTCTGCATAAAAAACGACAAAAACTACCAAAAATCACATAAAAATGAGGTAGCTCTATCAAAAATCTGAGAAAAAAATGACCCAAAATCACATAAAATGAGGTCATTCTGTCTAAAAAACGAGGAAAACGACCCAAAACCACATGAAAATGTGGTGTTTATGCCTAAAAATGGTTAAAACTACCCAAAATCACATAAAATGTGGTCTTTCTGACTAAAAAACGAGGAAAACGACCCAAAATCACATAAAAATGTGGTCTTTCTGACTAAAAAACGAGGAAAACGACCCAAAATCACATAAAAATGAGGTCATTCTGTCTAAAAAACGAGGAAAACGACCCAAAATCACATGAAAATGTTGTCTTTCTGCCTAAAAAAACGTTGAAAATTACCCAAAACCAAATAAAATGAGGTCTTTCTGACTAAAAAACGAGGAAAACGACCCAAAATCACGTAAAAATGTGGTCTCTCTGCATAAAGCATGAGGAAAACTACCAAAAATCACATAAAAATGGGGTCTTTCTGCCGAAAAAAACGAGGAAAACTACCAAAAATCACATAAAAATGAGGTCCCTGTGTCTAAACTCTAATAACTGAGAAAAACTACCAAAAATCGCATAAAAATGGGGTCTTTTTGTCTAAAAAGGGCCTAACAAAAGAGGGAACAAAGGGAACACGTTAAGTGTGGTAACAAAAAATCATAAGTGATAACAATGTGTCAATGATAATCTGATAATTCTCTGCGGAGCCTCAACGTTGAATGACGTCATCAAGGTCAAGTTCTTATCTTATCATTCTTATCACTTAAGTGTAAACAGTCAATATTTTTTCAGTATTAAGACTATCCTCAAAAGATGCAGTCACAAAAAGTGCTTAAAGTCTCAAATTTAGTAACCAGGATTTTAGGTTGTAACCCTGGCGTGATGACATTAGAAGGAACCAACACCTACATCGTCGGAAATGGATCAAAGTTTGTATTTTTTTCCAGCTGGATGTGATAGAGTTGAATTTTAGCCTTCAATGTTGGGTGTGTACTAGACTTATCCAGTCTAATTTTTAGGAGAATTCTCATTGATACTGGAGAGCCTGACAAGCCTGAATATATTAAATTACTAAAAACATTTTTAAGCAGCGAAAAAGTCCACCTAGAACACATTATAATAACACATTGGCACAACGATCATATAGGCGGACTACCCGATATTTTTCAACAAATTTCATCAAGTATAATATTTTTTATAAACATTTTTTATTTATAATCTTTTAGGCCCCAAGGTTTGGAAGTATCCAAGAACTGATTCTGAAAATCCGTCCAAATTTGCCGAAGTTTCTCTTAATTATTTAAGCGACGGACAAAAAATAACCACCGAAGGCGCCACATTAAAGTAAACTGCGATAAAATAAAATAATTTAATTTAATTTTTTTTAGAGTTATATCCACCCCTGGACATACAACAGATCATATAATTTTAGGACTTGAAGAAGAAGATGCTGTTTTCAGCGGGGATTGCATTCTTGGCGGAAGTACTGCAGTTTTTGAAGATTTACACGATTATATGAAATCGCTCAATAAAATATTAGGGATAAATCCTAAAATTATTTATCCTGGACATGGTCATATTTTAAATGTAAGTACTTTGTAGTTGACAATATGAAGATAAAAGTTTTTTTTTTAATTTTTTTTAGGAACCTTGTAGAGAAATACAAAAATATATAGAACATAGAATGATGAGAGAAAAACAAATATTAGATTTGTTAAAAGAAAAACAAAGGAAGATGTCATCTAAAGAGATTGTTTCAATTCTTTATTCGGTGAGTAACAATAACCTAATTTAATTTTTAGAAAATACTAAAGTTGTCGAGCCTTATTTTTATCATCAGAAAATAGGGTTTCTTTGCCTCACAACCATGGAAAACTACAAAAAGTTGCGTAAAATTGGGTCCATCTGTCTAAAAACCAAGGGAAATCATAAAAAATTATGTAAAAATGAGGGAAAACTACCAAAAGTCCTGTAAAATGGTATCTTTCGGTCAAAAAACTGATAAAAACTAGCAAAAATCACGTAGAAATGGGTCATTCTGTTTAAAAAATTAGGAAACCTACACAAATCGCATAAAAAAGGGGTCTTTCTGTCTAAAAAACGAGGTAAAACTAGCCAAAATATATTTAAATGGGATCCCTCTTCAAAAAACTGAGAAAAAACTACCCAAAATCACATAAAAATGGGTTCTTTCTGTCTAAAAACTGGTAAAAATGAGGAAACCTTCCAAAAATCACATAAAAATGGGGTCCCTCTTCAAAAATCTGAGGAAAAACTCCACATAATCACATATAAATGGAGTCTTTCTGTCAAAAAACGTCGAAAACTACTAAAATAACATCAAAATAGTGTCTTTCTGTCTATAAACTGATGAAAACTACCCAAAATCACGTAAAAATGGGGCTTTCTGTCTAAAAAATTAGGAAAACCTATCAAAAATCACTTAAAAATGGGGCCCCCCTTCAAAAACTAAAAAAACTACCCATAATCACATGAAAATGGGTTCTTTCTGCCTAAAAAACGATGAAAACTACCAAAAATTAATGGTTTCTCTCTGTCTAAAAACTGAGAAAAACTAGTGAAAATCACGCAAAAATGGGTCGTTTTGTATAAAAAAATTAAGAAACCTACCTACCAAAAATCAATTTAAAATGCGGTCCCTCTTCAAAAAACAGAGAAAAATTTACCTAAAATCACATAACTACTAAAAACAACATAAAAAGGATGCATTTTTGTCTAAAAACTGAGAAAAAACTACCCAAAATCACATAAAATGGAGTCTTTCTGTCAAAAAACGTCGAAAACTACTAAAAATAACATCAAAATAGTGTCTTTCTGTCTATAAACTGATGAAAACTACCCAAAATCACGTAAAATGGGGCTTTCTGTCTAAAAAATTAGGAAAACCTATCAAAAATCACTTAAAAAGGGGGTCCCCTTCAAAAACTAAAAAACTACCCATAATCACATGAAAATGGGTTCTTTCTGCCCAAAAAAACGATGAAAACTACCAAAAATTAATGTTGTCTCTCTGTCTAAAAACTGAGAAAAACTAGCGAAAATCACGCAAAAATGGGTCGTTTTGTATAAAAAATTAAGAAACTTACCTACCAAAAATCAATTTAAAATGCGGTCCCTCTTCAAAAAACAGAGAAAAATTTACCTAAAATCACATAACTACTAAAAAGAACATAAAAAGGATGCATTTTTGTCTAAAAACTGAGAAAAAACTACCCAAAATCACATAAAAATGGAGTCTTTCTGTCAAAAAAACGTCGAAAACTACTAAAAATAACATCAAAATAGTGTCTTTCTGTCTATAAACTGATGAAAACTACCCAAAATCACGTAAAAATGGGGCTTTCTGTCTAAAAAATTAGGAAAACCTATCAAAAATCACTTAAAAATGGGGTCCCCCTTCAAAAAACTAAAAACACTACCCATAATCACATGAAAATGGGTTCTTTCTGCCTAAAAAACGATGAAAACTACCAAAAATTAATGTTGTCTCTCTGTATAAAAACTGAGAAAAACTAGCGAAAATCACGCAAAAATGGGTCGTTTTGTATAAAAAAATTAAGAAACCTACCTACCAAAAATCAATTTAAAATGCGGTCCCTCTTCAAAAAACAGAGAAAAATTTACCTAAAATCACATAACTACTAAAAACAACATAAAAAGGATGCATTTTTGTCTAAAAACTGAGAAAAAACTACCCAAAATCACATAAAAATGGAGTCTTTCTGTCAAAAAACGTCGAAAACTACTAAAAATAACATCAAAATAGTGTCTTTCTGTCTATAAACTGATGAAAACTACCCAAAATCACGTAAAAATGGGGCTTTCTGTCTAAAAATTAGGAAAACCTATCGAAAATCACTTAAAAATGGGGTCCCCCTTCAAAAAACTAAAAAAACTACCCATAATCACATGAAAATGGGTTCTTTCTGCCTAAAAAACGATGAAAACTACCAAAAACTAATGTTGTCTCTCTGTCTAAAAACTGAGAACAACTAGCGAAAATCACGCAAAAATGGGTCGTTTTGTATAAAAAATTAAGAAACCTACCTACCAAAAATCAATTTAAAATGCGGTCCCTCTTCAAAAAACAGAGAATAATTTACCTAAAATCACATAACTACTAAAAACAACATAAAAGGATGCATTTTTGTCTAAAAACTGAGAAAAAACTACCCAAAATCACATAAAAATGGGGTCCCTCTTCAAAAACGTGAGAAAAAAAACTACCCAAAATCACATAAAATTGGGTTCTTTGTGTCTACAAAGGGCGAAAACTACCAAAAAGAACATAAAAATGGAGTCTTTTTGTCTAAAATCTGAGAAAAACTAGCGAAAATCATGTAAAAATGGGTCGTTCTGTATAAAGAATTAAGAAACCTACCAAAAATCACATTAAAATTCGGTCCCTCTTCAAAAAACTGAGAAAAAACTACCCAAAATCACATAACTACTAAAAACAACATAAAAAGGATGCATTTTTGTCTAAAAACTGAGAAAAAACTACCCAAAATCACATAAAAATGGATGCATTTTGTCTAAAAACTGAGAAAAACTACCAAAATCACATAAAATTCTTTGTGTCTAAAATCTTCAAAAAACTAAAAAAAACTACTAAAATCACAAAACTACAAAAACAACATAAAAAGGATGTTCTTTTAAAAACTGAGAAAAAACTACCCAAAATCACATAAAAATGGTTTCTTTGTGTCAAAAAACTGGAAAAACTACCAAAATTAACAATAAAATTGTGTCTTTTTGTCTGAAAAATGAGAAAAACTAGCGAAAGTCACGTAAAAATGGGTCTTTCTGTATAAAGAATTAAGAAACCTACCAAAATTGCATAAAAATTGGGTCTATCTTCAAAAAACTGAGGGAAAAAAAACTACTCAAAATCACATAAAAATGGAGTCTTTCTATCTAAAAACTGGGAAAAAACTATGTACCAAAAAATAACATAAAAATGAGGCCCCTCTGTCTTAAAACTGAGGAAAATGACCAAAATCCTGTCAAAATAGGGTTTCTTTTCCAAAAACTTAGGGTGGAAAACCAAAATTCAACAAAAACAAACAAAATGGGGTCCCCCCCCCCCCTAGGCTATTTCTCTCCCCAATCATAAAAACTTAAATTTGAGGGCATTATAATAACTTGTAACTAAACTCAATCAAAGTTTAACTTGTATATTATTTTTATTAAATTTATTTGATATAATTTTGTCAGTACCTAACTATTATTTTAATTTGTTTTCAGGATGTCCCTGTAAATTTACATCTGGCAGCTGAAAAAAATGTGAAGGAGCACCTGAAAAAGCTAAAAAAGGACCTTCTAGTCGATGTTGACACTGAGAATTTTTGGAAATACAAAGAACGTTGATTACAATCGTTCCCTTTTATTTATGTTAACAGAGTGCGACATTGTTCAATTATGAAATCAAACATTGTCGTCCTATATTTTTGAGTTTAAACGAAAGAACTGTAACGTAAAATAAACAGTGGACTATTTCAAGGCCATTATGTAATTGTATAAACGTACAGTTTGCCCACTTCAACAGGAAAGAAAGTCGTTTATTAAGTAAGATCCCAAACGGGTTAAAGAAAGCTTTGGACCCTATCAGTCGTTTTTTTAAAGCCTTCGTAGTCTACACAGTTTTTTTTTCCTTTGTGTGTGTTTTGAATATCTAAAATACATCAAGGTACGGTTTTTTCTAACAGCTTGTGTACTTCTTGGGAAGAATTAAATGTTAATTTTTATTGGTCCGTGTTGACCAAATGACGAAAATTTAATTTTAAATATTGAAATGAGTAAATTAGGGAGAGGAAAGGAAAAAAAAAAAAAAAAAAAAAAGTAAAGCCCCTGGTGGGATTTGATCCTATGACCTTTGGGTTACTAGCCCAACAGTCAACTAGGGTAGAGTAATAAATAATAATAGATTTTCAATTTTTAGACTAAGAAACACTATTTGTCAGGATTTTTGGTAGTTTTACTCTGCTTTTAGACAGAAAGACCCCGTTTTTACGTTATTTTTGGAAGTTTTTAGACAGAGGGACCTCATTTTTACATGTTTTTGGAAATTTCCCTACGTGTTTAGACAGGAGGACCCCATTTTTACATGATTTTTGGTAGTTTTCCTTGTTTTGATCCCATCTTTACAGGAGTTTTGGTTGTTTTCCTCAATTTTTAGACTAAGAAACCGCATTTGACCAGATTTTTGGTAGTTTTCCTCTGTTTACGGGCAGAAATACATAATTTTTCCAAACTTTTGGTAGTTTTTTAGTTTTAAGACAGAGGGTCCTCATTTTTATATGATTTTGGATAGTTTTTCCTAGTTTTTTTAGAAAAAAAAGACCCCGTTTCTACGTAATTTTTGGAAGTTTTTCTCAGTTTTTAGACAGAGGGACCTCATTTTTAAGGAGTTTTGGAAGTTTTCCTCAATTTTTAGACTAAGAAACACTATTTTACGTGATTTTAGGAAGTTTTTAGAGAGAGGGACCCCATTTTTACATGATTTTTGGTAGTTTTCCTCGTTTTTTTGACAGAAAGACCCCATTTCTACAGAACTCACTTTTACAGAACTTTTGGTTGTTTTTCAGTTTTAAGACAGAGGGAACTCATATTTATGTGATTTTGGGTAGTTTTTCCTAGTTTTTTTTTTTTTTTTTACAGAAAAAACCCGTTTTAACTTGATTTTTGGACGCTTTTCTCAGGTTTTAGACAGAGGGTCCTCATTTTTATAGGTTTTTGGTAATTTTCCTTCGTAATTAGACAGAGGGACCCCATTTTTACACGATTTTTGGTAGTTTTTTCCTCAGTTTTTGAGAGAAAGACCATTTGACAGGATTCCTCTATTCTTAGACAGAAAGACCTAATTTTTAATTGATTTTTGGTAGTTTTCCTCTGATTACAGATAGAAAGACACAATTTTTACACAACTTTTAGTAGTTTTCCTCCGTTTTTAGACAGAGGGACCCCAGTTTTACAAGATTTTTGTTACTTCTCCTCGTTTCTAAGACAGAAAGACCCCGTTTTTAGGTGATTTTGGAAGTTTTTCTCAGTTTTTAGAGAGAGGGACCTCATTTTTACAGGTTTTTTGTGATTTCCTTCGTCTTTAGACAGAAGGACCTCGTTTTTTCATGATTTTTCGTAGTTTTCCTCGTTTTTCAACAGAATGACCCCATTTTATGTGATTTTGGGTAGTTTTCCTCGTTTTTTTTGATGAAAAGACCCCATTTTTACGTGATTTTGGTAGTTTTCTTCAGTTTTTAGACTAAAAGACCCCATTTGTATGTAGTTTTTTCTCAGTTTTTAGGCAGAGGGACCTCTTTTTCATGTGATTTTTGGGAGTTTTCCTCTGTTTACAGATAGAAAGACACAATTTTACCCAACTTTTAGTAGTTTTCCTCCGTTTTTAGACAGAGGGACCCCAGTTTTACAAGATTTTTGTTACTTCTCCTCGTTTCTAAGACTGAAAGACCCCGTTTTTTAGGTGATTTTTGGAAGTTTTTCTCAGTTTTTAGAGAGAGGGACCTCATTTTTACATGTTTTTTGTGATTTTCCTTCGTCTTTAGACAGAAGGACCTCGTTTTTTCATGATTTTTGGTAGTTTTCATCGTTTTTTCAACAGAATGACCTCATTTTTATTTGATTTTGGTAGTTTTCTTCAGTTTTTAGACTTAAAGACCCCGTTTTTACGTGATTTTTTTATTTATTTTTTTTTTTTTTCATTTTTTAGACTGAAAGACACCATTTGTATGTAGTTTTTTTTTCAGTTTTTAGGCTGAGGGACCTCATTTTCATGTGATTTTTGGTAGTTTTTTCAGTTTTAAGACAGAGAAACCCCACTAGACAGGATTCCTCTGTTTTTAGACAGAAAGACCCCGTTTTTAGGTGATTTTTGGAAGTTTTTCTTAGTTTTTAGAGAGAGGGACATCATTTTTGCAGGTTTTTTGTATTTTCCTTCGTTTTTAGACTGAAGGACCCCGTTTTGACACGATTTTTGGTAGTTTTCCTCCTTTTATTCGACAGAAAGACCCCATTTTTATGTGATTTTATGTAGTTTTCCTCGTTTTTTTGACAAAAAGACCCCATTTTTACGTGATTTGGTAGTTTTCTTCAGTTTTTAGACAGAAAGACGCAATTTTTACTGAACTTTTGATAGTTTTTCAGTGTTAAGAAAGAGGGACTCCAGTTTTATAGGATTTTTGTTAGTTCTCGTCGTTTTTTAGACAGAAAACCCCCGTTTTCAGACGATTTTTCTCAGTTTTAGACAGAGGGACCTCACTTTTAAATAATTTTTGGTAGTTTACCAAGTTTTTACTTTTTTTTAGACAGAAAGACCCTATTTTTAAGTGATTTTTGGTTGTTTTTCTTAGTTTTTAGACAGAAAAACCGAATTTTTAAATTATTTTCAGGGGTTTTCCTAAGATTTTAACTTCCTTAAAGAAGTTATTGTGATACCCTCCATGTCGGGTTTTTGGGGAGTGGTCTTCCGGGGTCCGGAGGGTAAAATCGAATATTGATCTTTACCGATCTCAACTTTGTCTGTGGTTCCGGCCGGCCGGCCGTAGCATTTTTTTCCGGAACACTTTACGGCCACAGTTTTCATCCGATTTTCACCAAATTTCTTTAGCCGGTGAAGAAGAATATGACGAGGGCGATTTTTGAATTTCGAAAAAATGGCGGAGATATGTCTGTTTGAAATTTTAAAAAATTCGCTGCGGCCGAACCGTTAATCCGATTTTCACCAAATTTTCACCAATTACTCCTTATATTTTTTAAGAATTTTTGGTGCAAAAAAATTGCCACTTTTTAATTACTATTTTTATTAGTAGGGAGAAATTTCGTACTTCTACCCTTTACGAGAGGCATATCCCTAGGCCAAAGAGCCCATTATTTCTACCTCGACACTTGGAAAATTTTTCGAAAAAAAGAACTTAGAAAATTTTTCGAAAAAAAAAAATGGAAAAAAAAAGGAAAACCCGGAAAATTTTTCGAAAAAACTTTGAAAATTTTTTTCGGACAAAAAAAACTTAGAACATTTTTCAAAAAAAAGAACTTAGAAAACTTCCCCCTCCATTATACTTCACCCTCTGTTATACTTTCCCCTTCCTTATACTTTCCCCTCCGTTATACTTCCCCTCCCATATTATACTTCCTACTCCGTTATACTTCCCCTCCCATATTAAACTTCCTACTCCGTTATACTTCCCCCTCCGTTATAATTCCCCTCCCACATACTTCCCACTCCGTTATACTTCCCCCTCCTATATAGATACTTCTCTTTAAGGAAGTTCCCGTCGGGGCCAGCTCCAGACTAGTACATACTTTTAAAGATTTTCAAGAGTTCTTGATTTTTGGGCTTACATTTTCTCTAACGTTTCTTAGACTTCAAAAATGAAATCTTTCATCATTTTAGTATTTTTCGAGGAGTTTGGGCATTTTTGATCTCCCTGCATTAATTAATTATTTTTTTCCTCTCCAAATTCTAAAATTAGCCTATTATGGGCTCAGTAAGACCCCTTAATTAATTAATTAATTAATTAATTAATTAATTTCAATGACCACGTTGCACTTTTTCAAAATATTTTTCAAACCGCAATTAGAATAATGTCATGGTTAATTCAACCTTCATGGTTGAGTACTCCTTTATTTTTCACTCCAACAATTATTTAACAATGGGATAATTTTAAATTAAATAAAAGAAATAATTATAACATTTAAAAAATAAAAATTTATGGCTTTAATTTAGAATTAAAATAAGTTATGATGGAATGTTGAATTTTTTCGTCTGATGTCGACGAAAGATATTTCTCTTCTAAAAGTCTAAGCTGGACGTTGTTTACTTCTTCGTTGGAATATCGTAGACTTGTCAGAATTTGATCGTCGGAAAGAAGAATTTCGGTGATTTCCTCTTTGGCGGAACCGAGTCGTTGGAGCATGTCGAGAGCGAGTTGTGAAGCAGCGGGATATTCGTTGTGTAGAGAAAGAAGAGTGCATGCTATCGGCTTCGAATCTGCTATCACATGATACTGTATAAGCTGATGAAGCTGATAATAGCTATCGGTGGCCACCAACGACTGAATAAGAAGCTCATAGATAGAATGTTCTGCAGGAATTTGGTATTCGGTCAACGATTTTATGTATTCTATCAACGCCCATGTTAATATTTTTGACTTTTTATTCAGTGCTAATTTCATAAAAACATTATTGTTGATAAATTCTTGATCTAAGACTTCCCTAGATTCATACTTAGGTTCTTCCTGCTTCAAACTGATTGGCTGAGAAAGCTGACTTTTCATGCTTAACTCTAAATAGTTAAGATAAACCTTATTTATTTCTGAAAAAGCATCGCCCAATTCGCTCAACCTCGAAGGATCTGAAGCGATTTCCAGAAGTATTTTCGCTATAATCATTTTAGAATTTTTTCTCAACAGAAGACATTTTATAATCTCTTTTTTATCCTTAAAATGCCTATAAAGTCCATCCAAATTCAATTCTAAGCCCCAAAGACACCCTTTGACAACATCCATCACAATATTTGGTTGAAAAATGACCCAATTTGGTGAATAAAGTTCACATTGGATGTTTAAAGGTGAGGAAGGTTTGACCGACATTAGCGGTACGAGCGGTTTATGAGTGGTTACTACTCCTTCAAAAGGTGAATCTGTTATATCAAAAATTAAAGATGATTTTGTATTCTGATTGTGAACAACAATCAAATTATCGACTACGTTAAGCCCGAATCTTCCGCCAGAATCAACCCTTAAAACGTTCGTTATTTTAACTTTTGTTAAACTAATCAAAGTCCTGACTATAACTTCCGCTTGAGATGTTGTATTTGTCGTTTTATAATTTACAAAGAGTATTCTAGGTTTACCGTAAATTAACCCAATGATGACATCATCTCTGTCGATATTAGACAACCCCTTATAGTCAGAATCTGAGTATAAATCGAATTCTGTCAGTTTGTTAATAACTCCTTTGTTTATTTCTAAAAGTTGTACTGGTTTTGATGTTTCTAGGACTTTAACGAGAAGTAAACCGTTGGGGAAGTAATAGGTGAACCATCCGACGTTGATGTTTAGAAAGTTTTTCGTGTTGGCGACACTTCTTGTTTTACCGTCGACTTTGAAGAGTTTGATGCCGACATTAGTAACCGCGATTAACTCGTTAGGTCCTGACCACATATAGCCAAGCAATGAGACGCCTTTAAACGAATGTGAAAATTCTTTATCGACTTTTTTGTCTTTAAAAGTGAAAAACTCGACGGTCGACGGTGTCCTTTGAAGCGCCAAGATTTCCTGATTGGGCGAAAACTTGATCGACATCACTTTCCCCTTTTCTTCAATCTGAAAGCTATTGCAGAACTTACAATATGGACTCCTCACTGTAATTTCGGTCATGTTTTGACCTGAAAGTATACTAAATACTTGAATGTTGCATTCGTCAAAACAAACGTTTGTTAGTTGGGATCTACTCGCTCCTTGAAAAGTGATGGAGTTTGTCGATAAATGAAGGCAGTAGTTGTCATCAACTTCTTCATTTTGATCCATTATTTCAGTTATTAAATTTAACACAAAAATAGCACAAATTTAACCTTCTAGTTTCTTATCAAAACCTTATCAAGTTGTTATCATTATCACAAAAGTCTAAAAACTCAAAAAATATGGCTGCGAAAATAATGCGACCTTAAATCTGGGAAAAAGACTTGAGTGGTAGTGGGGGGGGGGAGACTCTTATAACGGAGGGGGAATTAAAAGAGGGGAATTGGAGGGGGAAGTATAAGGTAAAGGAAGTATAAATGAGGGGATGAATAACGGAGGAGGAATGATAACGGAGGGAAAGTAAGACGGATGGGGTAGTATAAAGGAGGGGGATGTATAAAAGAGGGCGAAGTATAAGGGAGGGGAAGTAATAAGGAGGGGGAAGTATAAAGGAGGAGAAGTTTAACGGAGGGGGAAGTATAAAGGAGGGAATTATAACGAAGGGGAAGTATAAAGGAGAAGAAGTATAGGGGAGGGGAAGTATAAAGGAGAAGAAGTATAAGGGAGGGGGAAGTATAAATGAGGATAAGTATTAGGAGGGGGAAGTATAAATGAGAAGAAGTATAACGGAGGGGGAAGTGTAAAGGAGGAGAAGTATAACGGAGGGGGAAGTATAAAGGAGGGGAATTATAACGGAGGGGGAAGTAGAAAGTAGGAGAAGTATAATGGAGGAGAAGTATAACAGTAGGTGAAGTATAACGGAGGGGGAAGTAAAAAGGATGGGAAGTGTAAAGGGGGAGAAGTATAACGGAGGTAAGTATAAATGATGGGAAGTATAACAGAGCGGGAAGTATAAGGGAGGGGAATGATAACGGAGGGAAATTACAATGGTGGGGTAGTATAGATTAGGGGAATTATAACGGAGGGGAATTATATAGGAGAATAAGTATATCGGAGGGGGAAGTAACAAGGAGGGGAATGATAACGGAGGGGGAAGTATAAAGGAGGAGAAGTATTATGGAGGCGGAAGTACAAAGGAGGGGAATTATAACGGAGGGTAATTATAACGGAGAGGGAAGTATAACGGAGGGGGAAGTATAACGGATGGGGTAGTATAAAGGATGGGGATGTATAAAAGAGGGGGAAGTATAAGGAGGGGAAGTAATAAGGAGGGGAATGATAACGGAGGGGAAGTATAAAGAAGGGAATGATAACGGAGGGGGAAGTATAAAGGAGGGAATTATAACGAAGGGGAAGTATAAAGGAGAAGAAGTATAGGGGAGGAGAAGTATAAATGAGGAGAAGTATAAGGGGGGGGAAGTATAAATGAGAAGAAGTATAACGGAGGGGGAAGTATAAAGGAGGGGAAATGTAAAGGAGGAGAAGTATAACGGAGGGGGAAGTATAAAGGAGGGGAAATGTAAAGGAGGAGAAGTATAACGGAGGGGGAAGTATAAAGGAGGGAATTATATTGGAGGGGGAAGTTTAAAGGAGGGGAATTATAACGGAGGGGGAAGTAGAAAGTAGGAGAAGTATAATGGAGGGGAAGTATACGGAGGGGGAAGTATAAGGGAGGGGTAAGTATAACGGAGGGGTAAGTGTAACGGAGAGGGAAGTATAAGGGAGGGGATGTGTAATGGAGGAGAAGTATAACGGAGGGAGAAGTAAAAAGGATGGGTATTATAACGGAGGGGGAAGTAAAAAGGAGAAGTATAACGGGGGCAAGTATAAAGGAGGGGAATTATAACGGAGGGTAAGTAGAAATGAGGGGAAGTATAACAGAGGGGGAAGTATAACGGAGTGTAAGTTTTTGTTTTCAAAAAAGTGTTTTTTTTTTAAATTTTTTTAAGAACCTATGAAGGTAGAAATAATGTGATTTTGCCATGGAGGTCCCTCTCTTAACGGGCGGAAGTACGAAATTTCTCCCAACTAAAATCATTATTAATTTAAAAAAAAAAGATAATTTTATTACACCAAATTCGTAAAAAATATAAGGAGTATTTGGTGAAAATTTTGGTTTTACCATAACCGAAGTTAACTGTACGTAAATTATTCCAGAAATTATAATATGAATAGCATAATTATGCATCAAATCATTGTAAAAATGAAGAAATTCTTTGAAACCGGGGAAAATTATCATAAACCAACAACCGCATCCATATTTTTCCGGCGGGAAGACCCTTATTTTTCCTCCCATTCATCTTATTTCAAGTATCTAAACGGCGAAAAACAATCAATCCTTCAGTCTGTTGACAGTTGCATAATTTTATTTACTCATAGTTCTTTTTTTTGTCCTTTAAGTTTCTTTTGTGTCTTTTATCAAATCTTTGAATTGAATGAGTGGACAAATTGAAGGTCGATCGACTTCCCCATTTAAGCTTTTAAGTTGGGAAAAAAGGATCTTTCAGCTTTCTCTTGGATATTTACGTAATTTTTTTGAACGTTTTAGATTATTTAAATCCTATGAGAGATAAAAAGTAAGTTTTTCAGTTTTTCTCCTGATATAAACTAAGAAGGTAACAAATGTTTTAAAATTTAATTCTTCTCTTGTTTATAATTGTAGATTTTTGGTTGAATTCCATGTTAATTAAGTGCAAACGTTTTTTTCTCAGGTCGCTCAAAAGGTTGATCAACATGTTTTTGTTCAAAAGAAGATTTATGAGGAAGTGAGTACATTTTTTAAATATTTTTACTATGCACAGAATGTAATATTAAAAGACATTTCGAGCAACTGCATTATTTAATTGAATTCTAACTTTCTTAAATTGTGAGTTTTTAGGCCTGAAATTTGAGGTTTTGTTCAGTTTTTAGTTTTATCAGGCTTCAATGAGTCAGACTTCGAATCATACTTTTTTCGAAGAATCATTAGGTAGTTTTAATAAATTTAATTTGTTATTTTTTACTATAAAATTATAGTTTTTTAACTAGATTTTTGCGTTTTTAGAGCCGAAATTTCAGTGTTACCTAGCTTGGGCTAGATTTTGATTTTTCAAAAATAAGTATCGAAGTATATTTCGGAATGCGAAATTTAGTTTAGATGGGGTCTAGAAGACCCATATCGTCGTTGAAGATGCAGAACGTTGTCGTTGAAGATGCAGAATGTCGTCGCTGAAGATGCTGCATGTCGTCGTTGAAATGCAACATGTTCTATCTGCCTTTGGGTACTTTTCAGGAGAGACAAAAAACTGAATCGTAGTCTTCAGATATCACATGTTATCATTTGGCAGTTGTACTGCTTTCTGATGAGTTTTTTTATAAAACCAAGTTAACTGACCGACGCTGCAGTAGATTTCGCTTGATATTTAATAAAAATCTCATTTGCCCAAAATGCGAGTTAGCACATGTTGCATCTTCAACGACGATATCCAAATGGAGTTATTTTGTCCCATTTTAAGGGATTATCCTCTATATAGGGGCAGGAAAATCCCCATTTTTACTCGATTTGGGGGAATTTGCTTATGTCTAGGTTAGGCGAAAAAACTTTTTTTTAACCCATCTACCTTTACACAAACATTTTTTATTTATCCTTTGAGAAAATTACCTTTTCCTCACCAATTTAATGTGGCGGTAAAACATTCAATGTGCCATATTTATCGATTTTCCTCAATTTTTTGGCGGGAAAATTACCTCCTATCCAATTTTTTGAGAACCAAAAGTGTTTTTCTTCTACTTTTAAGAAGTGTTCATAATTTTTTTTGGCGGTAAAACATTCAATGTGCCATATTTTATCGATTTTGAGAACCAACTGTTTTTCTTCTTCTTTTAAGGAGTGTTCCTAATTTTTTTTTGGCGAGAAAACATTAAATGTGCCAGTTTTTAATTGATTTTCCTCAATTTTTTGGCGGGGAAATATTCAATTTGCCATATTTTTGAATTTTCTCAATTTTTCGGTGGGAAAATTACCTCCTTCCCAATTTGTAGAGAACCAAGTGTTTTTCTTCTTCTTTTAAGTAGTGTTCCTAAATTTTTTTGGCGGGAAAATATTCAATGTGCCAGATTTTATTGATTTTCCTCAATTTTTTGGCGGGAAAATTAACTTATCCTCCCCAATTTTTTTGAGAACCAACTGTTTTTCTTCTTCTTTCAAGGAGTGTTCCTAATTTTTTTCGGCGGGAAAACATTTAATATGCCAGATTTGATTGATTTTCCTCAATTTTTCGGCGGTAAAATTAACTTTTTCTTCCCAATTTTTTGAGAACCAAAAAAATTCGGCGGGAAAACATTTAATATGCCAGATTTGATTGATTTCCCTCAACTGTTTGGCGGGAAAATATTCAATGTGCCAGATTTTATTAATTTTCCTCAACTTTTTGGCGGGAAAACATTCAATGTGCCAGATTTTATTGATTTTCCTCAAGTTTTTGGCGGAAAAGTATTCCATTTGCCAGATTTGATTGAATTTCCTCTATTTTTTGGCGGGAAAACTAAATTTTTCTTCCCAATCTTTTGAGAACCATGTGTTTTTCTTCTTCTTTTAAAGAGTGTTCATAATTTTTTTTTGGCGGGAAAACATTAAATGTGCCAGATTTTATTGATTTTCCTCAATTTTTTGGCGGGAAAATTAACTTATCCTCCCCAATTTTTTTGAGAACCAACTGTTTTTTCTCTTCTTTCAAGGAGTGTTCCTAATTTTTTTCGGCGGGAAAACATTTAATATGCCAGATTTGATTGATTTTCCTCAATTTTTCGGCGGTAAAATTAACTTTTTCTTCCCAATTTTTTTGAGAACCAAAAAAATTCGGCGGGAAAACATTTAATATGCCAGATTTGATTGATTTCCCTCAACTGTTTGGCGGGAAAATATTCAATGTGCCAGATTTTATTAATTTTCCTCAACTTTTTGGCGGGAAAACATTCAATGTGCCAGATTTTATTGATTTCCTCAAGTTTTTGGCGGAAAAGTATTCCATTTGCCAGATTTGATTGAATTTCCTCTATTTTTTGGCGGGAAAACTAAATTTTTCTTCCCAATCTTTTGAGAACCATGTGTTTTCTTCTTCTTTTAAAGGGTGTTCATAATTTTTTTTTGGCGGGAAAACATTAAATGTGCCAGATTTTATTGATTTACTCAACTTTTTGGCGGGAAAACATTCAGTGTGCCAGATTTTATTGATTTTCCTCAACTTTTTGGCGGGAAAACATTCAATGTGCCAGATTTTATTATTTTCCTCAACTTTTTGGCGGGAAAACATTAAATGTGCCAGATTTTATTGATTTTCCTCAAGTTTTTGGCGGAAAAGTATTCCATTTGCCAGATTTGATTGAATTTCCTCTATTTTCGGCGGGAAAACTAACTTTTTCTTCCCAATCTTTTGAGAACCATGTGTTTTTCTTCTTCTTTTAAAGAGTGTTCATAATTAGTCTTGAAATTATTGTTTTTTCGGATATAAGTCGATAACAATAAAAACCCGTTTTATTTGAGCATTATTTGAATTAAAATGCATGTTTTAAAAATTAAAATTCTGCTAAATTATTATTTATAATGGAATTCTCGCATATATGCTATTTCGATATTTTATTGATACCGATTAGTGCGGTTGCGCTATGGTATACTGGAGTGTGAGTATTTCTCTTTTTTAAAATCCTAATTTGAAATGTTTAAGCATGAAAAAAGTGCTTGTCTCACGTGCTTGGGATTGATTTGGCAAATTATTTAGAAAGCTGAAAAATAAAGTTTTTTTTTCCCCTTCAATTTTGATCTAAAATTAACAACTTACATAAGGATTTTCTATCCTCATATTTTAATAACAAGTTTTCTCTTTAAAAAATTCAGATATTTCTATTAAATTATTTAGCAATCTAATAAAATAGTTTTGATTTTTTAGAATTTGAATTTTTATACCTACTTAGTTTTTTCACAGAATCTTTTAAGATTTTGCGAATTTCCTGCCAGAGTTGGTCGCGTATTCATATTCATAAATAATACATATTCATATAATAATATTCATAAAAAATACATTAATGAATATACAGGGTGTCCGGAATCACATGGTATACGTCTGGAAGAGCGTTAAAAAGTGGTTTTATGAAAAAAAAAAAAAAAAAAAAAAAAATATGTAAGCCCCCATTAATTAAAATCAAATATTTGATGGTGTAGTTTAAATGCGTTGGGATATACAGGGTGCCCCAAACAGAGCCTAACTTCGTTATTTCAAATGAGATTCCATTTTTTTTTTTATTTCAGATTCATAATCTACGCAAAATTTCAAGTTGATTTGATTCATATGGCCATTTTTTACAACTTTAAAAAGATGTCAAATTTTTGCATTTTTTGCGCTAAAATTAGTTTAAATCGACCTATGTGACTCATTTTTTTTTTAATTCCACTTCTTTTAGTCCGAAGTTTCCAAATTCAAGCATCTTTGCATTCTGCATCACGAGATCGTCGCTGACGGCATTTTTGAAGTTAGAACCCCAATTTTTTTACTTCAAAAATCAAATTAGCGGTTTTTTTAAAAAGAATTTCGGACCATAATTTTTGACAGCTACAGCGCTTTTTGAAGTTGTGCTTCAAAAAGAAAATTTCGGTTGAAAAGTCGCTAATTTTCATTTCTGAAGTAAGAAATTGGGGTCCTAACTTGAAAAAAGGCCGTTAGCGAAGACATCTCGTGATGCAGAATGCGAAGATGCCTGAATCTGTGATAATGGAATCTTTGGACAAAATAATTTGGAATAAAAAAAAATGAGTCTCTTACATCGATTTTAACGGATTTTAGCGCAAAAAACGCTAAAATTTGACATTTTTTAAAGTTGTCAAAATTTTGCGTAGATTACGAATAGTATAACAAATAGGAGAAGACTTTATTTTTCCACTTAGATACAGAAGATTTTTTATTTCGATAGGTATGTATTTGAGAAAAAAAATGAGGTAGAAATAATGGGCTTTCTGACCAAGCGATGTCCCTCTAGCAAGGGGTGGAAGTAAAAAATTTCTCCCTACTAAAAAAATTATTTACGCCAAAATTTGTAAAAATTTACGGAGTATTCGGTGAAAATCGGATGCTTGAATTTATTGAAAACGCTAAAATTTGAAATTTTTTAAAGTTGTCAAAAATGGTCATAATATGAATAGTCAAATCAACTTGAAATTTTGCGTAGATTACGAATCTAAAATAAAAATATGGGTTCTTATGAAATAACGAAGTTAGGTTCTTTAGGGGCACCCTGTATATCCCAACGCATTTTAAACTGCACCATCAATTCTTTGTTTTAAATTAACGGGTGTTATATTCAACTTTTATTTATTTTTTATTTTTTTTATTTATTTTTATTTTTTTTTTTCATAAAACCACTTTTTATTGCTCTCCCAGACGATGCCATGTTTTCCGGACACCCTGTATATTTACAAAATCCTACTTTTTAAAAATCTTGTAATTTTTTTTTTTTTTTTTTTTTTTTTTTTTTTTTTTTTTTTTTTTTTTTTTTTTTTTTTTTTTTTTTTTTTTTTTTTTTTTTTTTTTTTTTTTTTTTTTTTTTTTTTTTTTTTTTTTTTTTTTTTTTCAAAAAATCTCCATACTTATTTTCACTTTTTTAAAAAAATTTGTTTATTTCTAGATATTCTCTTGTTTGGTTTAAAAAGTATTCATAATCGTATTCATATCAGCTTGACCAATAAAATCATATTTATGAAAAATACATTCTAAGTATGAATATGAATGCACCCAACTCTGTTTACAGTTTTTTTTTATTCTATTCAAAATTTGGCCTTTCTCAACTTCCCAATCTGCATCTTATGTGGCGTTTTAAATACATTTAGTTGGCTTATTCGCATGAATTTTTGTTAGTTTAGTCTGTTCAATTATTTTTTTCAAATAGTTTATAAAAGAACCTGTGCAGCCCATAGCAATCGCATCCTACTTGGAAACTCCCAAACGTTCATTAGACTTAAAAACAGTGCTAATCTACATTCATTTTTTTTAAATTTAAAATATGAGTTATACAAGGTGTCTTTTTGACGATTCTTCCTCATCAAGTGATTCATTTCATGAGAAAAATCGATGGAGCGAAACACAAAAAATTTTTATAAGGTTTTTTTACATTTCATATTTGATTGGTCATCCATCAAGTTTCTTTACATTTTGTTTAATCATGTTTTTTAAATATCTCAAATTGTTCTTGTGCCTTTCAACCCTAACTTTTTTAGACAAAATTTTAGTTTTCTATTTTTGTATAGCTTAATATTAGGTGTACAAAATGAAACTCAGCCACAGGGTAAATTTGAATTTGTAGATTTTAGCCGAGTTTCATTTGTACACCTAGTTTTTTTTTCAAAATTTTAAACTTTTAGCGTCCTCAAAAGTTGACCTTCTCGTGAGAAGGTTATTGAAGTATAACCTTAAGAGGTTAATTTTTAAAGGCTTGTAAATCGTAAACCGTTACAGATATTGAAAAAATGCACTAGATAAAATCTGTTGGAAATTTAATTCTCTTTAATTTTTATTCTATTCATTTTTCTAGGACGCACTGTTCAAGATAAATTTATTTAAAAAAAAAATTATTTTCCGAAAATGGTGCATCCTAGAAAAAATAATTAAGTACAAATTTATAGAGAATAAATTTCCTACAATTTTTATTTATTAGGTGTACAAAATGAAACTCAGCCACAGGGTAAATTTGAATTTTGTAGATTTTAGTCGAGTTTCTTTTGTACACCTAGTAGTTCATTTTTCAAAATTTTGAACATTTTAGGCGTTAAAGTCTATCAAAAGTTGACCTCCGTGTAAGAAGGTTATTGAAGTATAACCATTAAGAAGGTTAATTTTTAAAGGCTTGTAAATCGTAAACCGTTACAGATATTGAAAAAATGCACTAAATAAAATCTGTTGGAATTTAATTCTCTTTAATTTTTATTCTATTCATTTTTTCTCTAGGACGCACTGTTTTCAAGATAAATTTATTTAAAAAATTATTTTCCGAAAATGGTGCATCCTAGAAAAAAATAATTAAGTACAAATTTATAGAGAATTAAATTTCCTACAATTTTTATTTATTAGGTGTACAAAATGAAACTCAGCCACAGGGTAAATTTGAATTTTGTAGATTTTAGCCGAGTTTCATTTTGTACACCTAATATTTTAAGGATGTTAATCTTTAAAAAGATGCAATTTATATATTTTTTAATTTATGTATTTTTTATTTTTCAGAATCCTATTTGGAACTCTCTCCATTATATTATTTTTTTTTACTATTTGTAATAGTACCTATCGCATATAGAAATTCCTATAATGTTCAGAGAGCCTTGCTTTTCTTAAATATGGGTAAGTTTATTATTTAATTAATTGTAAATAATAAATTATTTTTTTTTAGTTAATGTTCCTGTCGATTTTGAACATCCTGAAAAAATGCATGCTTGGGATAAGAAATTTTTATATTAAAACCGATGATAATGCAACTCTAGGAGTTTGGTAAATACATTTTAAAATTGATGGTTTTTTATATTTTTTTAAGGCATATTGTACCGAAAAAACGTTTTTATGGATACCGAAAGGTACGATAAATCGCTTGATGATGGTGAGCCGATATTTTGTATCTTCATGGAAATTCTGGAAACCGCGGCTGGACATAGAATCGACCTTTATAAACTACTTCAAAATCAAAACTATCATGTTGTCGCCTTTGATTATAGAAGTAAAAATTTTGTTTGGTTTTCTTCTTCATAAAAAAATATTTTAGGTTATGGAGATTCAAGCCCAATTGAGCCGACGGAATCTGGAGTTGTCGAAGATTCAAGAAGTGTTTACAAATGGTTGAAAAAAAGGGCTGGAAAAACTAAAATAATTATTTGGGGACATTCTTTAGGCACTGGGTATTAATTTTTAAAAATTAATTTTTAAGTTTTTATTTTGAAATTTTAGAATTGCATCACATCTTGTGGACGTTTTGGAATCAGAAGGGGAAAAGGTGACTGGGCTTGTTTTAGAATCACCTTTTAACATATCAGCGATGAAATTCGGGCATATCCTTTAGCTAAGGTATTCCTCCATTTTATTGACTTCCTTAAGAAGTTATTGTGATACCCTTCTTGTGGGATTTTGGGGAAGGGTCTTTCAGACCCCTGAGGGTCAAATCAAATATTGATCTTTACTGACCTCAACTTTGTCTATGGTGCCGGCCGCAGTAGCACTTTAAGGACACTTTATGGCCAGTTTTCACTCGATTTTCACCAAATTTTCTTTAGTTGGTGAACAAGAACTGACGAGGGCGATTTTTGAATTTTGAAAAAAATGGCGGTGATTTTTCGGAAAAAAAAACTTCCCCCTCCCTTTTACTTCCCGCACAGTTATACTTCCCCTCCTTATACTTCCTCTTCGTTATACTTCCCCTAATTTATGCTTCCCCTCTCTTATACTTCCCCTCATTTATGCTTCCCCCCCCCTTATACTTCCCCTCATTTATGCTTCCCCCTCCCTTATACTTCCCCTCATTTATGCTTCCCCTCCCTTATACTTCCCTCCGTTATGCTTCCCCCTCCGTTATGCCTCCCCCTCCTTTATACTTCCCCCTCTATTGTACTTCCTCTCCTTTATGCTTCCTTTATTTATACTTCCCCCTCCATTAAACTTCCTCTGATTTATACTTCCCTCCTTATACTTCCTCTTCGTTATACTTCCCCTCATACATACTTTCCCTCCTTTATCTTCCCCTCCTATACTTCCCCCACGGTTATACTTCCCCTCCCTTATACTTTCCCCTCTGTTATTCTTCCTGCACAGTTATACTTCCCCTCATTTATGCTTCCCCCTCTCTATGCTTCCCCTTCCTTATACCCCCCTCCTCCTTTATACTTCCCCTCATTTATTCGTCCCCCTCCTTTATACTTCCCCTCATTTATACATCCTTCTCCGTTATGCTTCCCCTCCTTTATACTTCCCCCTCTATTGTACTTCTCCTCCTTTATGCTTCCCTTTATTTATACTTCCCCCCATTAAACTTCCTCTCATTTATTCTTCCCCTCCATTAAACTTCCTCTCATTCATACTTCCCTCATACATACTTTCCCTCCTTTATACTTCCCCCACGGTTATGCTTCCCCTCCCTTATACTTTCCCTCTGTTATTCTCCCCTTCCTTATACTCCCCCTCCTTTATACTTCCCCTCTTTTATACGTCCTCCTCCTTTATTCTTCCTCTTCGTTATACTTCCCCTCATACATACTTTCCCTCCTTTATACTTCCCCAACGGTTATACTTCCCCTCTCTATACGTTCCCCTCTGTTATTCTTCCTGCACAGTTATACTTCCCCTCCTTATACTTCCCCTTCTTATACTTCCTCTTCGTTATACTTCCCCTCATTTATACGTCCCTCTCCGTTATGCTTCCCCTCCTTTATACTTCCCCCTCTATTGTACTTCTCCTCCTTTATGCTTCCCTTTATTTATACTTCCCCTCCATTAAACTTCCTCTCATTTATTCTTCCCCCTCCATTAAACTTCCTCTCATTCATACTTCCCCTCATACATACTTTCCCTCCTTTATACTTCCCCCACGGTTATACTTCCCCTCCCTTATACTTTCCCCTCTGTTATTCTTCCTGCACAGTTATACTTCCCCTCCTTATACTTCCTCTTCGTTATACTTCCCCTCATTTATGCTTCCCCCTCTTATGCTTCCCCTTCCTTATACCCCCCTCCTCCTTTATACTTCCCCTCATTTATTCGTCCCCCTCCTTTATACTTCCCCTCATTATACGTCCCTCTCCGTTATACTTCCCCTCATTTATACTCCCTCTCCGTTATGCTTCCCCTCCTTTATACTTCCCCCTCTATTGTACTTCTCCTCCTTTATGCTTCCCTTTATTTATACTTCCCCCTCCATTAAACTTCCTCTCATTTATTCTTCCCCTTCCATTAAACTTCCTCTCATTCATACTTTCCCTCATACATACTTTCCCTCCTTTATACTTACCCCACGGTTATACTTCTCCTCCCTTATACTTTCCCCTCCGTTATTCCTTCCCTTCCTTATACTCCCCTCCTTTATACTTCCCCTCTTTTATACGTCCCCCTCCTTTATACTTCCTCTCATTTATACGTCCCTCTCGTTATGCTTCCCCTCTTTTATACTTCCCCCTCTATTGTACTTCCCCTCCTTTATGCTTCCCTTTATTTATACTTCCCCCTCTATTAAACTTCCTCTCATTTATACTTCCCCCTCCATCAAGCTTCTTTCATTCATACTTTCCCTCATACATACTTTCCCTCATTTATACTTTCCCCTCTGTTACACTTCCCTCTCCCTTATACTTCCCCACCTTTACACTTCCCTTTCCGTTATACTTCACGGTCCATTATACTTCTCCTCATTTATACTTTCCACGGTTATACTTCTCCTAATTTATACTTTCCCATGGTTATACTTCTCCTCATTTATACTTCACCACGGTTATACTTCCCCTCTTTAATACTTCCCCCTCCTATATTTTAGTTTCTCTTTAAGGAAGTTTTTGTTGGACGCTGTTCAAACTTCTACTTTTACTATGGACTCATTTTGTTTTAGTTTTTCAAATTTCTGCCGTGGTTTGATTATTTCTTTGTGGAGCCGATGTATGAAAACGGACTCAGATTTGAATCCGACAAACATTTAGTTAAAGTTAAAACTCCAATTTTGATTTTACACGCCGAAGATGACATGATTGTTCCCTACAGACTAGGACAACAGGTATAACAACTTTTGTTTCTCAAAAATTTCTTAACATATTTTTAGCTTTACAAAACTGTGAAAGACATAGAGGCGAGGAAAGCCCAATCTATTTCCAAAAATTCAACGCATCCCAAAAATTGGCCACAAATTTATTTATAAATCAAGTATTCTACCTTCTAGAATCAAGTAATTTATCAAAATTGAAAAAAAAATCAAATATAAAAAAATCTTCTTTTCAGATCTTTCGTCAATGATGTCATCGCCCTCAAAAGATTTTAAGCTCAAAATAGCATTTTAAATTTTTTTTCCACTTTTTAAAATTTAATTTATTTTTGTTACCATACTTATTTAACACTTTTAGTTAGTTTTGATTCTTTCACTATTTTACGTAAACCATGTCAATTTTGTGATAATAATTAGATATTTTTTAAAAACCAATACGTTTTAGTATTTGGTTCATATTTTCTCTTTTTGTGTTAATCTTTAATTTTTTAAAGAGAAAAATCTTTCCGGAAAGTATTAAATTTGTAAAATGCTAGAATGAGGATGAAATTTTTAATAGAATCAATTTGACTACTTAAGGAGGTATGATGGTTTTTAAGTGAGTTGCTTTGCAAATTTTTTGTTGTTAACAACGGTTTTCGGTTTTTCCCTTCTATCTCGGAAACCGTCGCTCAAAACGAAAAAATGTCTTAAGTAAAGTTGTAGGTACTATAATTTCCTACATAAATATCTTATTAGTTTTTTCCGTCAGAGCAATACTTTAGGAGATATGGAAGTATTTAAGTTGGTTGCTTTGCAAATTTTTCGTTGTTAACAACGGTTTCGGTTTTTCCCTTCTACCTCGGAAACCGTCGCTCAAAACGAAAAAACGTCCTAAGTAAAAGTCGTAGCTACGGAAATTTCCTACAAAAAACCTTATTGATTTTTTGTCAGAGCAATACTTAAGGAGATATGAGGGTTCTTAAGTGAGTTGCTTTGCAAATTTTTCGTTGTGACCAACGGTTTTCGGTTTTTCCCTTCTACCTCGGAAACCGTCGCTCAAAACGAAAAATTGTCCTAAGTAAAAGTTGAAGGTACAAAGATTTCCTACAAAATTTCTTTTATTATTATTTGCGTAAGAGCAATATTTAAGGAGTTATGAGGTTAAAAGTAATAATCCTACAGAGCCTGTCTGAAAACTTAAAACCTTCATATCACCTAAAATATTGCTCTGACGGAAAAAACAAATAAGATATTTTATGTAGTAATTTTCGTAGCTACAACTTTTGCTTAGGACATTTTTTTGTTTTGAGTGACGGTTTCCAAGATAGAAGGGAAAAACCGAAAACCGTTGCTCACAACGAAATATGTACAAAGCAACCAACTTAAAACCCTCATATCCCCTTAATAAAAATTTTGAGAATTAAAAAAAACTACTTTTCTTCGTTTTCACAAGATTTTTAGCCCATTCTATGCATTTTTGGTTTTTGCATTTATGCAATTTGGCATTTATTTTCTGGTTGGTGAGGACGTTAAAATTAGCAATTTAGGCAAGTTTTTGTGTTTGAGTAAAATTAAGTCAAAAATCAAGAAAAACTTCTGACTTGAAATGATGTTATTGTAATATCCTCTAGCCTTAGTTTGTACTAATGTGTCTCAGGTCTATGGTCAAAAAGACCAGTGGTCTTTATCAATCTCAACCCTGTTGCGCTTTTTAAAATCCAGAACAGGCTAATTTTGATACTGAATAATTTTTTGAGGAAAATCCCATTGTTAAGAACTAATCTGTCTCAGGTCTATGGTCAAAAAGACCAGTGGTCTTTATCAATCTCACCCTGTGGCGCTTTTTAATCCAGAACAGGCTAATTTTGATACTGAATAATTTTTTGAGGAAAATCCCATTGTTAAGAACTAATGTGTCTCAGGTCTATGGTCAAAAAGACCAGTGGTCTTTATCAATCTCAACCCTGTTGCGCTTTTTAAAATCCAGAACAGGCTAATTTTGATACTGAATAATTTTTTGAGGAAAATCCCATTGTTAAGAACTAATGTGCCTCAGGTCTATGGTCAAAAAGACCAGTGGTCTTTATCAATCTCGACCCTGTTGCGCTTTTTAAAATCCAGAACAGGCTAATTTTGATACTGAATAATTTTTTGAGGAAAATCCCATTGTTAAGAACTAATGTGCTCAGGTCTATGGTCAAAAAGACCAGTGGTCTTTATCAATCTCGACCCTGTGCGCTTTTTAATCCAGAACAGGCTAATTTTGATACCGAATAATTTTTTGAGGAAAATCCCTTGTTAAGAACTAATGTCTCAGGTCTATGGTCAAAAAGACCAGTGGTCTTTATCAATCTCGACCCTGTGCGCTTTTTTTAATCCAGAACAGGCTAATTTTGATACCGAATAATTTTTTGAGGAAAATCCCTTGTTAAGAACTAATCTGTCTCAGGTCTATGGTCAAAAAGACCAGTGGTCTTTATCAATCTCGACCCTGTGGGCGCTTTTTAATCCAGAACAGGCTAATTTTGATACCGAATAATTTTTTGAGGAAAATCCCTTGTTAAGAACTAATGTCTCAGGTCTCAGGTCTATGGTCAAAAAGACCAGTGGTCTTTATCAATCTCAACCCTGTGCGCTTTTTTTAATCCAGAACAGGCTAATTTTGATACTGAATAATTTTTTGAGGAAAATCCCTTGTTAAGAACTAATGTGTCTCAGGTCTATGGTCAAAAAGACCAGTGGTCTTTATCAATCTCGACCCTGTGGCGCTTTTTTTAATCCAGAACAGGCTAATTTTGATACCGAATAATTTTTTGAGGAAAATCCCATTGTTAAGAACTAATCTGTCTCAGGTCTATGGTCAAAAAGACCAGTGGTCTTTATCAATCTCGACCCTGTGCGCTTTTTAATCCAGAACAGGCTAATTTTGATACTGAATAATTTTTTGAGGAAAATCCCATTGTTAAGAACTAATCTGTCTCAGGTCTATGGTCAAAAAGACCAGTGGTCTTTATCAATCTCAACCCTGTGGCGCTTTTTTAAAATCCAGAACAGGCTAATTTTGATACTGAATAATTTTTTGAGGAAAATCCCATTGTTAAGAACTAATGTGTCTCAGGTCTATGGTCAAAAAGACCAGTGGTCTTTATCATCTCAACCCTGTTGCGCTTTTTAAAATCCAGAACAGGCTAATTTTGATACTGAATAATTTTTTGAGGAAAATCCCATTGTTAAGAACTAATGTGTCTCAGGTCTATGGTCAAAAGACCAGTGGTCTTTATCAATCTCGACCCTGTGGCTTTTTTTAATCCAGAACAGGCTAATTTTGATACTGAATAATTTTTTGAGGAAAATCCCATTGTTAAGAACTAATGTGTCTCAGGTCTATGGTCAAAAAGACCAGTGGTCTTTATCAATCTCAACCCTGTTGCGCTTTTTAAAATCCAGAACAGGCTAATTTTGATACTGAATAATTTTTTGAGGAAAATCCCATTGTTAAGAACTAATGTGTTCAGGTCTATGGTCAAAAAGACCAGTGGTCTTTATCAATCTCAACCCTGTTGCGCTTTTTAAAATCCAGAACAGGCTAATTTTGATACTGAATAATTTTTTGAGGAAAATCCCATTGTTAAGAACTAATGTGTCTCAGGTCTATGGTCAAAAAGACCAGTGGTCTTTATCAATCTCAACCCTGTTGCGCTTTTTAAAATCCAGAACAGGCTAATTTTGATACTGAATAATTTTTTGAGGAAAATCCCTTGTTAAGAACTAATGTGTCTCAGGTCTATGGTCAAAAAGACCAGTGGTCTTTATCAATCTCGACCCTGTGCGCTTTTTAATCCAGAACAGGCTAATTTTGATACTGAATAATTTTTTGAGGAAAATCCCATTGTTAAGAACTAATGTGTCTCAGGTCTATGGTCAAAAAGACCAGTGGTCTTTATCAATCTCGACCCTGTGGGCGCTTTTTTAATCCAGAACAGGCTAATTTTGATACGAATAATTTTTTGAGGAAAATCCCTTGTTAAGAACTAATGTGCTCAGGTCTATGGTCAAAAAGACCAGTGGTCTTTATCAATCTCAACCCTGTTGCGCTTTTTTAAAATCCAGAACAGGCTAATTTTGATACTGAATAATTTTTTGAGGAAAATCCCATTGTTAAGAACTAATGTCTCAGGTCTATGGTCAAAAAGACCAGTGGTCTTTATCAATCTCAACCCTGTTGCGCTTTTTAAAATCCAGAACAGGCTAATTTTGATACTGAATAATTTTTTGAGGAAAATCCCATTGTTAAGAACTAATGTGTCTCAGGTCTATGGTCAAAAAGACCAGTGGTCTTTATCAATCTCGACCCTGTGGGCGCTTTTTAATCCAGAACAGGCTAATTTTGATACGAATAATTTTTTGAGGAAAATCCCATTGTTAAGAACTAATGTGTCTCAGGTCTATGGTCAAAAAGACCAGTGGTCTTTATCAATCTCGACCCTGTGGGCGCTTTTTAATCCAGAACAGGCTAATTTTGATACCGAATAATTTTTTGAGGAAAATCCCATTGTTAAGAACTAATGTGCCTCAGGTCTATGGTCAAAAAGACCAGTGGTCTTTATCAATCTCAACCCTGTTGCGCTTTTTAAAATCCAGAACAGGCTAATTTTGATACTGAATAATTTTTTGAGGAAAATCCCATTGTTAAGAACTAATCTGTCTCAGGTCTATGGTCAAAAAGACCAGTGGTCTTTATCAATCTCAACCCTGTTGCGCTTTTTAAAATCCAGAACAGGCTAATTTTGATACTGAATAATTTTTTGAGGAAAATCCCATTGTTAAGAACTAATGTGTCTCAGGTCTATGGTCAAAAAGACCAGTGGTCTTTATCAATCTCAACCCTGTTGCGCTTTTTAAAATCCAGAACAGGCTAATTTTGATACTGAATAATTTTTTGAGGAAAATCCCATTGTTAAGAACTAATGTCTCAGGTCTATGGTCAAAAAGACCAGTGGTCTTTATCAATCTCGACCCTGTTGCGCTTTTTAAAATCCAGAACAGGCTAATTTTGATACTGAATAATTTTTTGAGGAAAATCCCATTGTTAAGAACTAATGTGTCTCAGGTCTATGGTCAAAAAGACCAGTGGTCTTTATCAATCTCAACCCTGTTGCGCTTTTTAAAATCCAGAACAGGCTAATTTTGATACTGAATAATTTTTTGAGGAAAATCCCATTGTTAAGAACTAATGTGTCTCAGGTCTATGGTCAAAAAGACCAGTGGTCTTTATCAATCTCGACCCTGTGGCGCTTTTTAAAATCCAGAACAGGCTAATTTTGATACTGAATAATTTTTTGAGGAAAATCCCTTGTTAAGAACTAATGTGCTCAGGTCTATGGTCAAAAAGACCAGTGGTCTTTATCAATCTCAACCCTGTTGCGTTTTTTAAAATCCAGAACAGGCTAATTTTGATACTGAATAATTTTTTGAGGAAAATCCCATTGTTAAGAACTAATGTGTCTCAGGTCTATGGTCAAAAAGACCAGTGGTCTTTATCAATCTCGACCCTGTGGGCGCTTTTTTTAATCCAGAACAGGCTAATTTTGATACCGAATAATTTTTTGAGGAAAATCCCTTTGTTAAGAACTTTCTTAAAACGGAGTTATTGTAATACCCTCAAGTTAGAGTATGGAAAAACTGGTCCAAAGCTTTAGGGTCAAAAAGACCCCCCAGTGGCACCATTTTTTTTTCTGGAATACCTCATGGCAAATATTATAATTTTTGGGGAAAATCCATAGTTTGCTAAGAACTTATAACATCTTGTAATACCTCAAGACTGGTCTTAGGTGTCCTCTAGGGTCAAATGACCCTTCACCAATATTGGCGCAATGGCGTCATTTATTTTTTTCCGGAGTTACTCATAGTTATATTTTAACCTTCTTAAAATAAATTTATTGTAATAGCCTAGTTTTTATCACTGTTTATACAGAGTAGTAAGTTCTACAGGAAAAAAATTATTTTAATATAAAAAAATTCTAGTCTTTGTTTTCGGTTAATACTGATAGCTTTGTGATTAAGTAAGGCTGTTTATAATCAAAAGTTATATTTTAAAAATAAATTTATTTTAGAAATCAATTTTTTTTTCTCTCTTTTTTCTTGTTGCATATTAAAGTTGAGTAATAATTTTACTTCCTTGTATTTTACAATGGAAGGTACTAGAATACACTCATCCGTGAATTATGTAAATATTAATGTTTTTTGTCGCTCTGATTATGATTATTTTCTCGACTTTTGGGTTCAATAAATGTGAAACTGGAGTGCTAAAAATAAAATTTGTTTTAAATATTGATTCTGTGCTTGAGATTCTATTTTTAAACTGAATATTTTATGTAAAATGGATGTTTTGAAGCTTGAAATTGAGAAACTATTGCATAGTTTGAAGTACAAAGAAAAAATAGTTTTAACATCTGGAAATTACCTCACTGAAATGATAATTAACTTCCTTGAAGAAGTTATTGTTTTACCCTCCATGCTGGGTTTTTGCGAAGCATTTTTTCAGAACTCTTCACAGTTTTGAACGATTTTCACCAAATTTTCAAAATCTTACTTAATAGTTAAATAAAAAGTAACCAGCGATTTTTGAATTTTGAAAAAATGGCGAGATATGCGTTTTAAAAACTGCGCTAGGCCAAACCAATTTTCAGCCCCAAAAAATTATTTTTAGGTATTTTTTAGTAGGGAGAAATTTGATACTTCAACCACTGGCGAGAGGGACATACCTTGGGCAGACGGTCCATTATTTCTATTAGGTGTACAAAATGAAACTCAGCCACAGGGTAAATTTGAATTTTGTAGATTTTAGCCGAGTTTCATTTTGTACACCTAGTATGTACATTTTTCAAAATTTTAAACATTTTAGACGTTAAAGTCCATCAAAAGTTGACCTTCTCCGTGTAAGAAGGTTATTGAAGTATAACCATTACGAAGGTTAATTTTTAAAGGCTTGTAAATCGTAAACCGTTACAGATATTGAAAAATGCACTAAATAAAATCTGTTGGAAATTTAATTCTCTTTAATTTTTATTCTATTCATTTTTTCTCTAGGACGCACTGTTTTCAAGATAAATTTTTTAAAAAAAATTATTTTCCGAAAATGGTGCATCCTAGAAAAAATAATTAAGTACAAATTTATAGAGAATTAAATTTCCTACAATTTTTATTATTAGGTGTACAAATGAAACTCAGCCACAGGGTAAATTTGAATTTTGTAAATTTTTGCGAGTTTCATTTTTTACACCTAATACCTTGTTACTTAGAAAATTTGTCATAATAAATTAAAGAAACAAAATACAGAAAGATTTGGAGGAAAATTATACTTCCCCCTCCTTGGAAAACCCCTCCTATATTGTTGCTTCTCTTTGAGGAAGTTCCCGTCGAGGCTGGCTCCAGACTAGTGCAGACTTTTTTCTTTCTTAAATTGTTTTACGAAATTTCGGTCCAAACCAATTATTTGTAGGTATTTATTAGTAGGGAGGATTTTGATACTTCCACCACTGGCGAGAGGGACATCCCTTGGGCAGACGGTCCATTATTTCTACCCTGTTACTTGTAAATTTGTCAAAAAAAATTATACTTCCCCTCCTTAAAACTTCCCCCTTCTTTATACTTCCCCCTCTCTTTAAGGAAGTTCCCGTCGATGCCAGCTCCAGACTAGTACCGACTTTTTCTTTCTTTTGTTTTATAAACATTAGGTTCTTTCAACACTTTTGGTGTTGATTAAATTACAATGTTGCCAACATAACAAAAAATTGGTGTCAAGAGCCAGCCAATTCTTGAAGGCGCAGAAATTTAGGTTAACCCGATTGGCCTATTACGTAGGTGTTGGTGCTAATTATATTTTTCTTTATAATTCGAACAAGATTTAATATTGTCGTAGGCATTACGTTATGTAAAGACGGTGTTACTAATTAACATAGTAATAAGACCGTAACTCAAGTTTGCTTAAAGCTCGTTGAAAAATATTATGACACTTTCCAGAGATCCTAATCCACTTCCCGTTGTTTATGAAGGGAGAAAAAAAAATATGTGGAGATAATTAACATTGCAATGATTACAGAGGAATAGAAAGGGATAGGCTTGGATTATCATGCTGGAGGGAGGACTCCATATAAAAAGCGGGAAGTCATTCAAAATGTACGAGTCACCATCATGAAGTTGTTTGCGGTTTTAGTGCTTAGTTTGCTCGGTGTTTCAAGCGGGTTCGTCCGTAATAAAAGGAGTCACCATTTTGAGGATTTTCACCATGAGTTTCATCATGAGCCTGAAAAACATCACGAACACGACGAACATCATGAACATCACGTCAAGACCATCACTGTGATCAAAAAAGTTCCCGAGCCTTACCCTGTTCATGTTGAAAAAAAGGTACCATATGAAGTCAAAGTTCCGGTAGATAAGCCCTACCCGGTGTACGTCCGAAACCTTACCCGGTCTACGTCGAAAAAAAAGTACCCTACGAAGTCAAAATTCCAGTACCGAAGCCTTACACGGTAGAAAAAAAAGTACCATACGAAGTCAAAGTTCCGGTCGATAAGCCCTACCCGGTTCATGTCGATAAACCATACCCCGTTATGTCGAGAAAAAAGTTCCGTATACCGTCGAAAAAAAGGTACCTTACGAAGTCAAAGTTCCGGTAGAAAAACCCTACCCGGTTCATGTCCCTGTTGAAAAGATCGTCCGAGTCCCCGTGGAAAAGATCGTCCATTACCCGGTCAAAGTTCCTGTCGAGAAGCCTGTCCCGGTCCACGTGGAAAAACCTTACCCGGTCAAAGTGGAAAAGCACGTACCCTACAAGGTCGAAAAGATCGTCCATTACCCGGTTAAAGTACCGGTCAAAATACCGATCGAAGTGCCATACAAAGTCGAAGTGAAAAAACATCATGAACACCACGACTGGAAACCACATCACGAACATCACGACTGGTTTTAAACATTCACTTTAAAAAAACCACTTTTGTACTTTTTTAATAAATTTTTTTTTACTCCATTTAGTGTTCTTATTTTCCATTTATGCCCTGAAGAAATCGCCAAAAACGTAGTTTTTCTTACGAAAATGTTTAGATCTTTCAAGACGTTCTTACTCAAAAACTAATAATCCGATTGAGTCCGTTCACCTCTCATTTTAAATCTAATTAAACGCAGAAAAATTTACGACTTGCCCGAATCCGCTAGCTATAATACTTTTGTCTAAAATGAATAAAGTTTTTGTTTTTCATTGCAGTTTTTTCACTCCAGGCATTTTCCTCCAAATCTTTGTAAAAGGATTACGACAAAACTATCCATCGGATTTTGTTATATAATATGTTTTTTGAAAGAGCTCGTCAAAAACTACAAAATGACTAAGAGTTAAAAAAAAATGTCTGCACACAAAAAGTATGTTTTCTATTTTTGAAAGTAAAAATTTTTTTTGAAAACTGCCTCCAAGGCCGCCTAGGTATTCCGAAATTAACGAGAATGAGCTTTTGTAAAAAATTTTCCGACGATTTTAGTGCTCAAATATGGGAAACTAATTTTAGTGGCGAAAGTGCTGCGATCTCTTGTATTTGAAATAAAATATTCCGAAGGTTTTATCCCCCTTAAAAATAAGTTGCGGCTTTTGAAAAAAAAAAATCTATGCATTTTTTCCAACAATTGAGGCCGAGAAATTCAACGAGAATTCCTTACGTGTTAGGTAAAAGGAAAAAAAATTATAAGAATAGGAAAAAATTATGAAGTGCATCATTAATAGAGCAGAAACTGAGATCACTACGAGCCTCGTTTTATAACGCAGTAAACAACGATTTTCACTTAAAAAGAAATAAGTAAAAATTTATTGTCTTAAAATAATTGGGAAAAAATCAAAATTTAAAGACCCTACAGTAAAAGGGTCTAGCCGGTAATTTCTAGCGCAGCTGAAAAAAAATCGCCTGATATGATAACATATCCTGATTTTTCCAAGTGATTCTCAAATCTATTGCATCCAGCTGTTCCAACTCTACACCCAATCATTTTTAGCTATCTACATAACTATAAAAGTAGGAAGATTAGTATGGAAGATACTGCGGATTTTTCAGTTTATGCCCTAATTCTTTTAGCAATGCATTGCCTTATGTCCATCACGATATGCTTCTATACAAATTAAAATATTTCTTCGGCTTCTTTTCTTAGTTCTTTACTCAATGGTAGATCTCAACGCGTTAAATCTAAGACGCTCTCTCCTGCACACTTGTCCTCTTAAGCGTACCTCAGGGATCCATATTAGGGGCGTTACTTTTTTCCATTTTTATTACCGATTTACCTTCCTGCTTATCCTTTTTTTTCTCACCACCTGTTTGCAGATGATACTCTAGTTTATCTCCAGTACAACCCGAAAGATCAAGATGCAATCAGCAAGCTAAATTCTGATCTCTGCCATCAGTGGTCATCCCTCAACCCTGCAAAATCTCAACCTTTGTAATTTTCGATAGACAGCTCGAAATCTCTTCTGACGCTTTCCTCACCCTAAATGATGTAAAGTCGGTTTTAGTGAGAAGGTCACTAATCTAGGAGTGACCCTCTCCTTCTCTATGAATACGTATTTGCTAATTTGTGAAATAAGTGAAAATAACATTTCTCATTGTAAACATTTTTCATTGTAAACATTTCTCACGCCAATGTACCTGTGATGTATATTTAACGGACCTAATAATAATAGGTCCCAAATTCTTAAACAAACTTTTATTAAATGTAAATTAATTCCATTAAAAACCAATAATGAGGTGGTGAGTGGCTCTATCTCTTGGAGAACGGTGGCGGCGGTTAGCTTTAGGGAGACGGTTTGATTCCAGCTTCCCGCTGTATCCACTAAAGCTCTCGGAGATAGGTTCACAGTGAAAAGATAGAAATGATCTTGATACAGGGAGTAGCTCACCTGACGACGCTTTTCAAGCCGAAACGCGTCGGAAAATAACCGTTATCACAGTCATTTCTTCCTCTATTATTGGTTTATTATTTGATAGGAAATTCAATAATCTTGCGGAAAAAAGACGCAAAAATCATTAAAATCGTAAACTTTTATTATTATATTTAAATTTTTATTACGTATGTCCGTAAGGGGTTGATATTTTATCAAATCAAAATTTTATTATTATTCTTGTTGATCAAATTACCGGAACCCTTGTCTGATTTCAGCGGCTAAGGGACTCATCTATTATTGAGCAATAATAGAAGGCATAAACGAAAATTAAAACGTCACCCTTTTTTCTTTCTCTCTTTGGAGAATTCTCTCCTTTGACGAAAATAAAAGGAATTCTTGGGTGATTCAATTCCGTTTTGATGAATGAACGTGAAATGTTTTGAAAAGACTTCAACGCCACCTTTTAGAATCGAAATGAACTTTTTAGTTTCGCCATCAAAATAAAGATAGCTCTCTCATCAAAACCTCATTTTACTTTTCCGCGTTCAAGAAACGTAAGTTTTGAGAGAATTTCAATCTCTGTAATTAAAATTTAAAATGTTTATCGATTTCCTGCTGAGGACGAAGTTGGTCAGGTTAACTCTTGAACTTGAAGGAGATAAGTTGAGCCAACTTTTGAGGGTAAAGTCGATCGTCGACCGCGAGGACTTCACTTTTCTGGTGACCACAACGCCAACTTTATGGCAAGCTAAGGCCCATTTTCAAATATTAATTAATTATTTTTTTAAAAAGCCAATAAGACGTTTTGTAAGAAATTACAAGCTGAAAAATACGATTTTGTAAATTAAAATTCTTCGAAATGAAACCGCCGAATATGATTATTAAAATGTTTTTGTCAGATTTTAATTTATATAGGTCAGAGTTCACCAATTGCTCAATTTATATTTTCAACCGAGTAAATTAGGAAAAGAAAAATTTAAAAAAAAAAAAAAAAAATTGGCCTCCAGTGGAATTCGAACTTACGACCTTTGGGTTCCAAGCCCAAGGTTCTACCAACTGAGACAAAATAGGGGTCCAGAAGTGTACTAAACTAAAATTTTACTGGGGATAAAGCCTTGGCCTACGAACCCAAAGGTCGGAGGTTCGAATTCCTTTACAGGTATTTTTTAACCCTTCTTTTTCTCGGTAATCGGATCAAATAAAATCTGTTTGCTTTTTATTATTTTTGTAAAATAAAATTTTTGTAAAATGATTACGACGAAACTATTCATCGGATTTTCTTATATATATTTTTGGAAAGAGCTCGTCAAAGCATACAAAATGGCTAGCGTTTTTTTTGGGAAAAATGTTTTAGTCGAAAAGTAAATTTTCCATTTTCCGAAGGAAAACTTTTTCGGAAAAACTGCTCCAAGACCGCATAAAGATTCCCAAACTAACGAGAATTAGCCTTTGTAAAAAATTTTCCGAAGATTTTTAGCGCTCAAATATAGGAAAGTAATTTTAGGGGCGAAAGTGCTGCGATCTCTTGTTTTTAAAGCAAAATGGTTGGGCGGTATGATGACTCTTGAGATAAATATTTTCGAAGGCTTTTTAAGAACCGTAGGCCATGATGACAATTAAATTTGATTTTTAGGGCCAAAGACCCCTGATTTAGGGTGTCGATTTTTTTTTAACTTCCTTGAAGAAGTTATTGTGATACCCTCCACGTCAAGTTTTTGGGGAAGGGTCTTCCAGACCCCTTAGGGTCAATTTGAATATGGATCTATGCCAATCTCAACTTTGTCTGTTGTTCCGGCCGGCCGTAGCATTTTTTTCCGGAACACCTTACGGCCACAGTTTTCAACCGATTTTCACCAAATTTTCACCAATTACTCCTTATATTTTTTACGAATTTTTGGTGTAAAAAAATTATCTTTTTTTTTTAAATCATTTTAGTAGGGAGAAATTTCATACTTCCACCCGTTACGCGAGGGACCTCCCATGGGCAAAAATCCCATTATTTCTACCTCGATACTTTAAATAATTTTCGAAAAGAAAACGTCGAAAATTTTTCGAAAAAAAAAACTTAGAAAATTTTTTGAAAAAAGAAAAAAAAACTTCCTGCTCTGTTATACTTTCTCTCCTTTATACTTCCCCTCCTTATACTTTTTTTAAGGTTAATAGAACGACGTTATCTAAAAAGAAATTATGAAAATAAAACGAAAAGTATGAAATGTTATTGTTTTTTCTTAGGAAAAAAGGGGAATTAATTATGAAATAAGGATTCCATGTTATGGTTTTAATCAAACAAAGGATTTCGTGATGAAACGTAAACGTTTCGCTCGGCCAGTCAAAACAAAAGGGGAACTTTGTCAATCGAGGAAGTCCAGGAGGGGAAACTGTCATATAAAAAGAAAAAAAATGACAATTTTAAAAAGTAAAAATGAAAGTGTGCGTTTTGTTCGCGTTGTCCTGGTAGTCGCCAGCGCGAGAAGAAGGAGAAAAGGGAATATTTTGGGAGCCATCAAGATCATCAGGATGAACACGAAGAACATCATGAACATCACGTCAAAACGATAACAGTTTATAAAAAAGTTCCTGAACCATATCCTGTACATGTTGAAAAAAAGGTACCATATGAAGTGAAAGTTCCGGTAGATAAGCCCTACCCGGTTTACGTCCCGAAGCCTTACCCGGTTTACGTCGAAAAAAAAGTACCCTACGAAGTCAAAGTTCCAGTTCCACAGCCGTACACGGTCGAAAAAAAGTACCTTACGAAGTAAAAGTTCACGTTGATAAGCCCTACCCGGTTCATGTCGAAAAGCCTTACCCGGTTTACGTCGAAAGAAGGATTCCTTACACGGTAGAAAAAAAAGTTTCCTACGAAGTCAAAGTACCGATTGAGAAACCCTACCCGGTACATGTTCAGATCGAAAAAAAGGTACCGTATCCAGTCGAAAAAATAGTTCATTACCCGGTCAGAGTTGAAGTCGAAAAACCAGTTCCGGTCCACGTCGTCAAACACGTGCCGGTCCACGTGGAAAAACACGTGCCTTACCAAGTGGAAAAAGTCGTACATTATCCCGTACACGTTCCGGTCAAAGTTCCCTACGGCGAGGGCTACAGCAACTTTAACGGCTACTCATCTCAATATCGTCATTAACTCTGGTCATAATTTTAATGTAAAAATATTTTAATAAAAAAAGTTATTATAAAAAATTTATTTTGACCTCTCTGTTCATGGAGAGAATCCGATCTTCCTGAGTCAAAGTCTTTGACCACTAACCCACGAGCTTACAGAGATTGAAGGAATTACGCAATTTAATGTTTTACTCATGTAATTGCGTTTTGTATGCGTTTAAGGTAAAATTGAATCCGTTACGTCCATAAAACTCCCCCATCCCCGACGTTTTCTTAAAACGTTACCGACCGTGAAAACTCCATTTGCATATTATCAAGAGCCACTCGGGTAACAGCTAAACGCAAGGGAATTTCTTCTTCGGCCGAGTCCTTGGGGGGTGGGGTTGTTTCTTTTTGCGTTTTAAGAACTGCTTTTTGCCATTTTCCGTGGGTAAAACTCGTTTTACGTTGAATTTGTTTTTGAACATTGCTTTTACAACTTTCTCACTTTGTGAAATGCAAATTAGTCCCCCCCCCCATCCCGTAAAAAGTCCCTTAACGCACCTAATGCGAGCTCAAAGAAATATCACAAATAGGGCAAAAAAACAGTTTTTCGTACAAAAGAAAAAAAATTCATTTTTAACATCCTTAAAGAAGTTATTGCGATACCCTCGACGTCGGGTTTTTGGGGAAGGGTCTTCCAAACCCCGGAGGGTCAAATCGAATATTGATCTTTACCGATCTCAACTTTGTCTGTGGTGCCGGCCGTCCGGCCGTCCGTAGCATTTTTTCCGGAACACTTTACGGCCACAGTTTTCATCCGATTTTCACCAAATTTTTACACAAATTTCTTTAGCCGGTGAAGAAGAATGTAACGAGGGGGATTTTTGAATTTCGAAAAAATGGCGGAGATATGTCTATTTGAAATTTTAAAAAATTCGCTGCGGCCGAACCGTTAATCCGATTTTCACCAAATTTTCACCAATTACTCCTTATATTTTTTAAGAATTTTTGGTGCAAAAAAATTGCCACTTTTTAATTACTATTTTTATTAGTAGGGAGAAATTTCGTACTTCTACGCTTTACGAGAGGCACATCCCTAGGCCAAAGAGCCCATTATTTCTACCTCGACACTTAAAAAATTTTTCGAAAAAAAGAACTTAAAAATTTTTCAAAAAAAATAAAAAAGAAAAAAGAAAAAAAGAAAAAGAAGAAAAAACCCGGAAAATTTTTCGAAAAAAAAATTTTTTTTTTTACAAAAAAAACTAGAGAACTTAAAAAATTTTTCGGAAAAAAAAAAGGAAAACCCGGAAAATTTTTCGAAAAAAACTTTGAAAATTTTCGAAAAAACTAACTTGGAAAATTCTCCTTTATACTTTCCCTCCCTACTACATCCCCTTCCTTTATACTTTCGTTCCCTTATACTTCCCCCTCCATTATACTTCCCCTCTGTTATACTTTCCCCTTCCTTATACTTTCCCTCCCTACTACATCCCCTTCCTTTATACTTCCCACTCCGTTATACTTCCCCCTCCGTTATACTTCCCCTCCCACATACTTCCCACTCCGTTATACTTCTCCTCCCATATACTTCCCCTCCTATATAGATACTACATCTCACCATAAATAGGGACAGCGAAAAATCATGCCTATGTTTGCCGCTTAAAAAGTGATTATGGCGAAATGACAAAATCCTTAAAACTCGACAGTTCACCATAATGCAATCCGCACGTTCTCGCGAGAGGAAAAAAAAAAAAAAATTAAAACCCTTGTGTCATAAAACGAATTGATCCATTGGCTGACTGCTTGCTTTTCCTAGTTTATGGTGAGATGCTTTATGTTGAACTTCATTATGGTGTACAGTCAAGTTTTAAGGTTTTTGTCGTTTCGCCATAATTGTTTTAAACGGCGAAAGTAGGCTTGCTCTTCGGCTGTCCCTAGTTTATTGTGAGATGTATTATGCCCTAACGACATAAACAGTTTTATGACGAAACGACAAGTTCTTTAAAATGTAAGTTCCTTTACGTACAACTGCGTTATGTTGAAACGACAAATTTTATGTCGAAACAATACTTATTAAATCTTTTCTTTATGGTGAGATGTATTATGCCCAAACGACAGAAACAGTTTTATGGCGAAACCACAAGTTTAAAGAGGCTTTTATGTTGAGGAGCGTTATGGTGGACTTTTTTTATGTTGAAATGCATTATGCTCAAAATTCAACTTGAACAAAATGCAAAATTCAATTTGAACTTTTGAGAGCTTTATGTTCAATTTCATTATGCCGTAACGCATTATGGTGAACTAAAGATTTTTACGTCCAAAGGCAGATTTTTATGTTCAACTGCTTTAGCGTGAAATGCGTTATGCTGAACGGTGTTCCCTTTTTAACTTCCTTAAAGAAGTTATTGCGATACCCTCGACGTCGGGTTTTTGGGGAAGGGTCTTCCAGACCCCGGAGGGTCAATCGAATATTGATCTTTACCGATCTCAACTTTGTCTGTGGTGCCGGCCGGCCGTCCGTAGCATTTTTTTCCGGAACACTTTACGGCCACAATTTCCATCCGATTTTCACCAAAATTTCACCAAAATTTCTTTAGCCGGTGAAGAAGAATGTAACGAGGGGGATTTTGAATTTCGAAAAAATGGCGGAGATATGTCTGTTTGAAATTTTAAAAAATTCGCTGCGGCCGAACCGTTAATCCGATTTTCACCAAATTTTCACCAATTACTCCTTATATTTTTAAGAATTTTTGGTGCAAAAAAATTGCCACTTTTTAATTACTATTTTTATTAGTAGGGAGAAATTTCGTACTTCTACCCTTTACGAGAGGCACATCCCTAGTCCAAAGAGCCCATTATTTCTACCTTGACACTTAAAAAATTTTTCGAAAATAGAACTTAAAAATTTTTCAAACAAAAAAAAAAAAAAAAAAAGAAAAAGAAAGAAAAAACCGGAAAATTTTCCGAAACAAAATTTTTTTTTTTACAAAAAAAACTTAGTATTTCCCCGTTCGTTATACTTCCCCGTTCGTTATACTTCCCCTCCCATATACTTCCTACTCCGTTATACTTCCCCCTCCGTTATACTTCCCCTCCCACATACTTCCCACTCCGTTATACTTCCCCTCCCATATACTTCCCCCTCCTATATTGTTACTTCTCTTTAAGGAAGTTCCCGTCGGGGCCAGCTCCAGACTAGTACTTTGTTACTATAATAATTGATTTTTCACCAAAAAAATTCAAACTTTTCTCTTTTTTAAGTGCCCTTTAATTGTCTGGTATTGACACGACTTTGTAAATAATAAAAAATTGGCGAGCGAGGGAAAAATGTAAAAATCCATTAACCTTTGCAAACTCTAGAGAATTTCAGGAAAAAGCCATTTTTCTACCTTCAAATACTCCGAACAATCCTAAACAATTAAAATTAAGAAATAATTATTATTTAAAAAAAAAACTCATTTTCAATAACCTAATTTTCATAACCATTGTTAAAGAGCCTTCAATTTAAGCTGTCTACCCTGAATTTTAACGGTTTTTGAAATATTTGAAAATAAATCTAAAAAAGTGAATATTTCCCCAAAGTCAAACTAAAAACGCTGATATCTCAGGAACGACTGAACCGATTTCCTTATATAACCAATTTTTGGAAAGATCTTCTAAAGGACCTTCAAAAAGGTTTAAGTTGTCAACCCTGTAAATCTCACTCTGGGATATTTGCGTTTTAAATAACGGTCTTATTTCTGCCATTAACAACATTTTGACGTCTGGATGATCTTATCATTAAAAATATTGCACTCCGAGTGAAAGTAATTTGTGGAAAAAAAATTAAAAAAAAATTACGTGCGCGGAATTTTTAAGACAATAAAAAAACGTAATATTTAACAATGATTTTCGCAACTAGGTTTTTATTTTATAATGGAAAGTAATTAGAGGATGAATTAATTTTAAGTAGGAACTGTTCCAGTTGCGTCAAGTGTGATGAGCGATCCGAATCTTGCATTGTTGAATAATTCTGGACTCAAGAAATAAAGGAAGTTGAAGAATCTTGATAAAAATGGTGGGGGGCTTCGGATATAAGAACTGAAGGAAACATTTGCTGTTAAAGATGAAGTGTGCGGTGTTTGTGTTTTGTGCGTTTCTCACAGTACAGGGGCATCTCGTTAAAAGAGGATTACAGGATTACTCAGATGACAAACATGAGCATGAAGAACATCATAACATCATATAAAAACGATCACCGTTACTAAAAAAGTACCTGTTCCTTACACGGTAACAGTTGAAAAAAAGGTACCGTATGAAGTCAAAGTTCCGGTGGATAACCCTACCCTGTGTACGTTCCAAAACCTTATGCGGTTTACGTAGAAAAGAAGGTACCCTATGAAGTCAAAGTTGATGTCCCACAGCCCTACACTGTCGAAAAGAAAGTACCTTATGAAGTAAAAGTCCCTGTCGACAGGCCATACCCTGTTCATGTCGAAAAACCATATCCTGTTTATGTCGAAAAAAAAGTTCATTATACCGTCGAAAAGAAGGTTCCTTATGAAGTCAAAGTACCGGTGGAGAAGCCATACCCTGTGCATGTTCATGTCGAAAAAGAAGTGCCTTACCCAGTCGAAAAATTGGTACATTACGAAGTGAAGGTGCCGGTAGATAAACCAGTCCCGGTCCACGTGGAAAAACCTTACCCGGTCAAAGTAGAAAAACACGTACCCTACAAGGTCGAAAAGATCGTCCATTATCCGGTACACGTCCCCGTCAAAATACCGATCGAAGTGCCATATCATGTTGAAGTCAAGAAGAAGATGTACTTCCCTGAAGAAGAAACTTCTGAATATTCCTCCAAAGAATCATCTCATGAATCGAACAAAGAGGAACACTATGAATACTCACCGAAAGAAGAACATGAAGACCATCACGGAAGCGCAAGCAGCAGCGTCGACACCAATTCCTAAGTGGAGGACACATGAGTGGATATTCAAGTTTGATCCATCACAATTAACTTGCCAAAATGAATGTTAAAACTTTTGTAACTAAAATAAATCATTAAAATCTTATTGACGCTTTGCTGTAGAGAATCAGGCTGTCCATAGAAGTAGCTCACCAAAGAGGTCATGGAAATGTTGAACTCGTTCTAATTAGTAGAGAGTTCAGGGAATCGTAATTTGCCCTTCCCGTATACGACTCACCCAACGGGAAACATCTTCTAATAGAGGCTTTATAACCCAGTTTCAGAAAGTCGTTCGGACTCAGTTAGTTCAAAATGTTCTCACTAGAGCAATTCATGAATCGATACATGATTTTTCTGATTAACTATAACAGTACATAGAAATTACCTATCCCTAAAACGTTCCCGCCAATTTGCACTTACCGTAGGTATAAAGTTTCTTGATAGTTTTTTAAATTTAAACTTCCAAAATACTTCCAAAAATATGGAATCGATTTCCTTCGATTTTAGCTAATCTGTTGAGAAACTGTTTGATTTCTGAATCCAAAACTAAAACGAGAAAACAAAATAACCTTAGTAAAATATAGTGAGTCGTTCACGTATACGACTCAGCTGAGTCGGATCATATTAGGTGTACAAAATGAAACTCAGCCACAGGGTAAATTTGAATTTTGTAGATTTTAGCCGAGTTTCATTTGTACACCTAGTAGTTCATTTTTTCAAAATTTTAAACATTTTAGGCGTTAAAGTCCATCAAAAGTTGACCTTCTCCGTCTAAGAAGGTTGTTGAAGTATAACCATTAAGAAGGTTAATTTTTAAGGCTTGTAAATCGTAAACCGTTACAGATATTGAAAAAATGTACTAAGTAAAATCTGTTGGAAATTTATTTTTCTTTAATTTTTATTCTATTCATTTTTTCTCTAGGACGCACTGTTTTCAATATAAATTTATTTTAAAAAAAAATTATTTTCCTAAGATGGTGGGTGCATCCTAGAAAAAAAATAATTAAGTACAAATTTATAGAGAATTAAATTTCCTACAATTTTTATTTATTAGGTGTACAAAATGAAACTCAGCCACAGGGTAAATTTGAATTTTGTAGATTTTAGCCGAGTTTGGTTGAGTCGTATGACCTTGGATGAGTCGAATACGGGAATGGCAAATTACGATTCCCTGAAACCTTCTATTAAAACTGTGAGATACAGCAGCGGTTATTGAGATAACAAAATAACCTTCGCAAAATATAACCTTACGTTTACACGGAGTCGGGAAGTGAGTCGTTCACGTATACGACTCAGCTGAGTCGGATCATATAACGATTCCGACTCGAGGCTTGAGTCGTATGACCTTGGGTGAGTCGGATACGGGAAGGGCAAATTACGATTCCCTGAAACTTTCTATTAACTGTGAGGTACAGCAGCGGATATTGCCGTTTCAACAGGTCTAAAATGTAGGCCTCAGATATTGAGATGCCATTGGATGCTATTGCTGCCTATTTCTGGTAGTCTTGGAAGAGTAATTTCAGCCACCTTAGTAATTTTTCCATTCTTAAACATTTGGTTATTTGAATATGTTAGCAAATGAGACGACTACTAGTAGTTCGATCATGTAGTTAACCTTTCATTAGTCGTAAAAACAGCCGGAGGATGTCGATCATGAAATGTTAATTTGCGGATTCGATCGATGGAAATATAAATAGAGCGAGAGTGGACTCCGGTTAAAAGGACGAAAAGGTCCGGAAATGCCAGCCGGAGGAATGTAAATGCTGCGGTCGCTCGGTCGTTCGTTCTCGAGTGGCTCCGTGCGCAACTTTAAATTTCCCTCGGGGACATTTTCACTTAATAGACATCTGTCCGGAGGTGAAAACACGTGTCCTAAAAGCACGACAGCCCCATCGGGGCTTAACTTTCCATTCCTACTTTTTTTTGTGCTTTAATTCATCAGGAAAAAAAAATTAATTTACTGAACAATCCTGAATAAGCTGACCCGCAAAACTTGACTGTGTGGCGGGCTTAAGAGAAGCCGCAAATCCTTGTGAACCCCCACAAACACCTTCGGGTCTCGAATGTCTTCAGATTTTTGGGAACGAAAAATTGAATTTCAGCCATCAGATCCAATCGCGCTAATCACAAGGCCACATTCGTATTGAGACCTATAAGCATACTAGCGATCGTTATAAATACAGAGTGGAAACTTACTTCCCCCCACGACAACTCGAAAACGAATCAAGATAGCGAAAAAAGTTAAATGGTAATCCCCCATTTCTTGGGTCAAGTTTCTAAATTTTGTGTGTTTGGCAGCGTTCCGCCGCCCCCAAAAAAGTTAATTTTGCTATCTCGCTTGGACCTCTCCGGAGAAAAAAAAAGTTAAATTACAACTCCCCTTAATTTTGAGCGTAAATTACGAATCTCAAAACAGTTTTTTGATTACGAATGCGCAGAACGTCAAAAACGCGAATTCCCCTTTAAAAGCCAAAACTTCCTTAACTTAAATGAAAACCCCTATTTTTGATTGCAGATTCGGATTGACATACAATTTTACGTTGAATACACTCCTTTTATGTTTTTTTCGAAGCTTTTTATCTATTCAAAATAAATAAATAAACTAGTCATGATGAGATCATTGCAACTATGATTCCATTTTTCAAGCTGTAATTTTTTTAAAAGGAAGGTGATTATAACCAAACATTGCTCTCCCGGGCCCCGCTGGGTCTCCCAGATCCCGTGGGGTCAAAAAGACCCATAGTTTTCCAGGTTGAAAATTTTTGAAAAATAAGGCTTGGCTGTACATTGGCCTCTCTCGATCCATGGGGCCTCCCAGACCCATTCATTGGTGATGAGTGTCATGAGTCATGACTATGGGTCTTCTTGACCTCATTTGGCCTCCCAGACCCCTTGGGTAAAAGATAACAATCCATTGGAAATGTGAGTCATAATTGCCATATTTTTCAAAAATTTTCAACCTGGAAAACAAAGGGTCTTTTTGACCCCACCGGGTCTGGGAGACCCAGTTTGGATACAACCAGCTTACTTTTTTAAAAGTTACAGGTTAGAAAATGGGAGGATTTTTGCAAGGATCTCGTCATGACGAGTTCATTTATTTATTTTGGATTTAAAAAAAAGCTTTGAAAAAACATAAAAGTAGTGTATTCTACGTAAATTGTCTGTAGAATCCGAATCTGCAATCGAAAATTGGGGTTACCATTTAAGTTAAGGAAGTTTTGGCCGTTTTAAAGGGGAATTCGCGTTTTTAACATTCTGCGCATGCGCAATCGAAAAACTGTTTTAAGATTCGTAATCTACGCTCAAAATTAAGGGGGGTTGTAATTTAACTTTTTTGTCTCCAGAGACATCCAAGCGAGATAGCAAAAATTAGCTCTTTTTGGGGGGCGGCGGAACGCTGCCATACACAAAAAAATTTAGAAACTAGACCCAAAATGAGGAGGGGTTACCTTTTAACTTTTTTTCTCTATCTTGATTCGTTGTTGGTTAACCTGGGGTTAAGTTTCCACCCTGTATATTTTCTTAACAATCAACCCTTAAAAATGCTTAACCTGAGAGCTTTCTTCTATAACTTATGATCATATAAAATTTCTTTTTTTGAAATAAATTATTAAATATAAAGGTCAAAGAAAGTTATATATTACTTCGAAGTGTAGGAAACGCATTATATTATGTAAAAGTGATTAAGTAACCTTGAGATTCTCACAATAATTAGGTCTGTCACACGGAAAAAACGGAATCTTTTACTAGGAAGAGCGAGAACATAAACAACTGAAGAAAGTGAAATTCTTGAATGACTTCCTTTAGTTTTAAAATTTTGTGGAGGGGAAATAAAAAGAAGTTGATAAATAAAAAAATATAATTATAAACAATTTGTATAAAAAGAAATTGTACAAAAACTTAAAGCTGACCAGAATTTATATACAAATAGAAAGATGGTAGGATTTTATCCGTGGTTGACGACGCTGGTGTAACCTGATGAGTGGCCGTGTTCGCCGTAGACTTTGGTTTCGACGTGGCTTGATCCGCCACCGTGGTAGGAGTTGCTTCCGTGGCTGGAGCCGGCGTGGTAGGAGTCACCCCCGTGTCCGGATTCGCCCCCTTGGTATGAGTCTCCGCCGCTGTATGAATCACCGCCGCTGTAGGAGTTACCTCCGTGCTCGTCGTACGATTCACCAGAATATCCGTGACCGTAAGACTGTTGCTCTCCACCTGAATATCCTTCGCCTCCGTAGCTTCCTAAACCTTCGGAGTATTCTTGTCCGTGGCTTTCATGTTCGTAGTGTTTCTCATGGTGGACTGGCACGTAAATTGGCACTGGTTTCTTAACTTCTACTGGGTAAGGTACTTCTACAGGTACTTTGACGGGGACTTTGACAGGGTAGTGGACGATCTTCTCGACGGGGTAGGGAACCGGCTTTTCGACATGAACCGGGTATGGTTTTTCAACAGGTACTGGGACTGGTTTGTCGACGGGGACTTTAACTGGGTAAGGTACAGGTTTTTCGACGGGGTAAGGAACCGGCTTTTCGACCGGGATATGGACAGGGTAGGGTCTATCGACAGGAACCTTGACTGGGTAATGGATCGTCTTCTCAACTGGGTATGGGACTTTCTTTTCGACGTAAACTGGGTAAGGCTTGGGAATGTGAACTGGGTAGGGTTTGTCGACTGGGACTTTTACTGGGTAAGGGATTTTCTTTTCGACAGGGTAAGGTTGAGGGACGGGGACTTTAACTTCATAGGGGATTTTCTTTTCGACGTAAACTGGGTACGGTTTGGGGACGTAGACGGGGTAGGGTTTGTCGATTGGAACTTTGACTTCATAAGGCACCTTCTTTTCGACGGTGACGTGGTAGGGGACGGGTACCTTTTTGGTGATAGTAATGGCTTTAACATGATGGTGTTCTTCATGATGTCCACCTTCTTGATGATGCCCGTGCCCGATGATCGGCTGGAATCCTCCTTCGAGCTGACATGTCCAAATCATGACCTCCGTAGCTCTCTAATCCACCGTGTGAACCACCGTAAGAGCCACCGTAAGAACCACCGAAATGATGGTAAAGTCCTCGTTTTTCGTTTTTCTTCTCATCCTTTTTCTCCTCCTCAGCGAAGACGAGGAGAGCACAAAACAACACTAAGCACAGCGACTTCATTTCTGCCCCTTTCCGGGCGCACTTTCCCTTTTATATCAGACCCCGGACCCCCACCTTCCCGACCGGGGGAACACATTCGTACTTGCATAACAGCCTGTATATTGTTCTCAGGACTTCAAAATCCCCTCTAATTAATGTTATAGAAAGCTCATTATTGAGCCAATCCGTTTGTTTTCCTCCCGAGGGACTCTTCCTCGCAAAACAATGCCCTCTTTTGCTACAAACTTACGAAAACCGCGATCCTCACTCATTGTTCTTTTAAAAAATTAATTATTCATTACTCACTGAACCACGCAGGCCTTATATAAAAATATTCCATTCATAAAAATCTGAAGTGATTTCAAATATTTTAACTTTGTAACTTCTTAAAGAAGTTATTGTGATACCCTCCACGTCGGGTTGTTGGCGAAGGGTCTTCCAGAAGTTTATCAAATCGAATAATGATCTTTACCGATCTCATCTTGTCTGTGGTGCCGGCCAGCCGTCCGTAGCATTTTTTCCGTAACACTTTACGGCCACACTTTCAACCGATTTTCACCAAATTTTCTTTAGTCGGTGAACAAGAAACTAACGAGGGCGATTTTTGAATTTCGAAAAAATGGTAGAGATATGTCTGTTTGAAATCATAAAAAATTCGCTGCGGCCGAACCTTTGGTCCAATATTCACCAAATTTTCACCAATTACACTATATTTTTTAGTAATTTTGGGTGTAAAAAATTAAATTAATTATCATTTTAGTAGGGAGAAATTTCATACTTCCACCCGCTACTTGAGGGACCACCCTTGGGCAAAAATCCCGTTAGTACTTTCCGCAGGTTATACTTCCCCTCGTTTATGCTTCCCCCTCCCTTATACTTCCGACGAATTTTCGAAAAAAAAACTTATAAAATTTTCTGAAAAAAAAAAAACTATATTTAAAAAAGAAAACTTTAAACATTTTTAAGAAAAAAATTACTCCTCCGTTATACCTACCCTCCTTTGTACTTCCCCCTCCGTTATACTCCCCTCCTTTATACTCCCCCCCCTTATACTTCCCCCCTCCATCATACTTCCCCCTCCGTTATAATTGTTTTCGGAGCAATAATCCTAAAAATGCGAGTTATTTTTTCTCTCTCGAAATTTCAACTTTTTCAACCACATAAAGTTTCCTTTTGTTTTTATTTACTGAGTTCCGCAAGCCAACAGCTTTATTTAAATGCGGGCGACCAGTTCACGATTTTTTTTTATCAGGAAAAAAAACAAATTATGCACAAACGTGTTTTTTTGCCCGAGTTGTGAAAACCGGCGGAGCGTACAGGCTAATCGTGAAGATGAAAAGGAGAGTAACGAGATAAACGAAAACAAAGTCGAGGTGCGTGACCTCTTTACCCACTCCTGGGTGAAGCGGGGAGAGACCTCTCAGGCTCGATGATCTTGGCCATGCGGAAAAAGTCACGAGCGGAAACTCAACCGTCTAGCCGCGTAGACGATTACCAACATGACCTAACTACCTTTTTGTAAGCCGTACAAACTTTCTGATCCTTAACAAACATTAAATAACCCAACTCACATGTAAATAAAACCTTAAAACTATGTTAATTATGTCATAAATTATGCATTCTATAATTTTAGTGGGTCAGTGATCAGGCCTGTGACTCTTCATCATGATTTATGAATTTAACTTCTTGAAGGAATTGGGCTGCTCTTCTTCAGCATTGACCTTGAAATCTTTCTCACTGCATTATGACGACAGCACGCAGGTTTATAAAAAATTAATTATAGTCACTAATTTAAGTATAATTTCTATGATTCTAATTCTTTATTTTTAATAAACTGGGCATCCCTAACCACAACTGTCATAAAAACAAAAGCTGTAAAAAAATTATAATTTTTCAAGATTAATTATCACTCTAGTAGGGAGAAATTTCTTACTTCCACGCCTTACGAGAAGGACCTCTCTTGGGCAAAAATCCCTTTGTTTCTACTATACATTTAAGATCTTTTGAACGAATTTATTTACAAAATTATAAGCAAATTTAAATTTACGTTCTTCGACGCGAGACACTTTTAAACTGAGAGTCAGATGACTTGACAATGAAAACAATAAATAATTAAAACATATGTTTTACATCTCCCCCCCTCAAGAAAGTTTCTGCGGAAAGAACGGTATTAATTTAGAACTGTGAAAAAAATTTGATATTTTTCTTCTTTTTCCACTCGCAACTTCATAAAACGAATTTGAAAGTCTTTTCTTAATAGGAAACGGTCCAACACGAACTGGATCTAATTTTCCTCTGTTTAGACGGCTGCCATCTTCGATGTACACCAAATCGCCAACGTTAAACGAATAAATTGCCCGGTTCTTGTCTACACGACTTTTGTTAGCGTGAAAACTTCTCCTTGAGTTTTCAAAAGCTAGTCTTCGATCTTCTTCCAGTGACGATGAATTTTCTTGTGGTAAAGGGGAAATTGAGGTTGTCGTTCCATACATAAGGTATTCAGGAGTAAATTTAGTCGAACTATGTATTGTTTGGTTATATTCTTTAGTACAATCTTCGGCTAACACCGACCATGCCCGATTCTTATTTTCATTCACTTTGCATCGAAGCCGGTTTACTAAAGTTTGGTTTAATCTTTCATTCAAGCCATTGGATTCAGGATGATCTATACAAGTAAAAACTATTTGAATTCCGTTCTGGGCCAGAAAATTTTTGAAGTTGTTTGAGTTGATTCCAGTGTATTGATCTGCCAAGAGAATTGAAATTGAATGCTTTTTAACAATCGGATTAAGAAGAGCAATAAAATCTTGAGCGTTTTGTCCTTTTGATGTTGCAATCCATGCGTATCGTGTAAAATGATCAACCAAAATGTGCATGTATCGTTTAGGTGAACGATTTCCTGCAAAACCTCCAACACTATCGAGCGACATAATTTGAAAAGGTCTGGTGGCAGGACCAAATTGAGAAAGCAACCCTATTGCACGTATACGACGAACTTTATTTTCCATGCAGATTTTACATTGTTTGCAGAATTGATGTACCGCTTTATCTAAACCCTTAAAGTAATAGTGTGGTCTAATCGTGGCAAGCATTTGAGATTTTCCAATGTGTCCAAAATGATGAACGATTTCGATGATTTTGTTTCCGAATTCAGGAGAAACAAAAATTCTTGATTTTCCTTTTAGTGTTTTAAGAATGAGTCCTTGCTTGTATTGAGTTCGCTTTGCTAATTTCATTTCGGAAAGATGATCGGTCTGGTCTTTTAGAATATCTGAATAATTAATCAAGTTCACTACTTCAATTGCTTCTTCATTTTCAAAATACTCAAGAACAGGATTCCTTGACAATAGATCTGCTAGGATGTTGTCTTTTCCTGGTTTATAAATTATGTTAAAGTCAAATTGAGATAGATAAAATATTAAGTCTCCTAAAATTTCATCAGTTCTTGCTTTAGTTTTTAGATTTTCCAACGGTTTATGATCGCTACAAACAGTGAAATGACGACCGATTAAATAATATTGCCAATATTTTATAGCGTCTTTAATCGCCTTGCATTCTAAGTGGATGACATCAAAACGTTTTTCTTTTTCTGAAAGCTTTCGAGAATAATAGGCCACTGGATGCAGAATTCCGTCGTCTTGCGGCTGTTTCAAAGTTGCACCAATACCTTCGTAGCTTGCATCAGTTTCAATGTAGATGGGCCTATTGACGTCGTAAATGGCAAGAATCGGTGATGAACATAAGAATTCCTTTATTAAATTTAGCGCCTTTTCACATTCATTAGACCAAACGAAGGGTACTCCTTTCCTTAATAGTCGATGAAGAGGTTCGAGTTTTGAAGCGCTATGTTCAATATATTTCAGAAAGAAATTAATCGAACCTAGGATACTTCTTACGCCTGACTTATCTGATGGACTTCTTAGTTTTCGAATCGAAGCTAAATTGTCTTGAGATGGTGAAACTCGATTTTTTGAAATTGTATGTCCTAAATACTTGACAGATTTTGCACCGAACAAACACTTAACGAGTTTTAATTTGAATCCTTCTTCTTGAATCACACTTAAGAATTTTTTGATATGTTGAAGATGATCCTCCCAAGTTCGAGAGAAAATAAGAATATCATCGATGTAGTTGATACAATATTCGTCCAGATTGTTTCGTCTTATTATGTTTGACAGTATTCTTTGAAAAATAGCAGGAGCGTTTTTGAGACCGAAAGGGAGAACTTTAAACATGAATTTTCCATATTTAGTAACAAACGACGTTTTTTCTTGATCTTCAGCTTTTAAAGGGACACACCAAAACGCGGAATTAATGTCCAAAACAGTAAAGTATTCGCAATTAACGACTTTATCAATCACATCCTGAATAGTCGGAAACGGAAAACTTTCAGGAACCACTAATTTGATCAAAATTTCCGAACAGAAAAAAAAGCGTGAACCATGCTCACAATGTACTAAATTAGGCTACCCAAATAGATTTCACTCAGAAGCTGAATGCCGAAATAAAAATAAGACAAATTCTTTAAACTAAATATCCGGGCGAAATCAGATCCACTGATTCAAATAATGCAATCGTTAACAGCAAACTGAAAGTAAATGCAATTTATGACACAGGTTCCAATGTAACTTTAATCAATCAACGCATTGTAGACTTGTTGTCATTAGAACAGATTAAAGAAAGAGGTGCGTTGCAAACTATCAGTGGAACTAATTTCTCTTCGGCCCGGGTAACTATAAATTTACGAATTGGAAATATACAAAATTCAGTCTCATGTAACGTCATTATGAATGAAAATTTTTCGTATGATTTGCTACTTGGAATTGACGGCATTAAAAAGTTTAAATTAATACAAGATGAAAATTTAAACATTTTTCAAAATCTACTAATTTGCGTTCCGAAAAGGATCAGATTGATAATATTTTGCGTTCCGATAAGGATCAGATTGATATTTTACGTTCCGATAAGGATCAGATTGACATTTTGCGTTCCGAAAAGGAACAGATTGATATTTTGCGTTCCGAAAAGGATCAGATTGATAACATTTTCGATCCTTTTCTCTCATTCATTGATCCTTTTCGGAACGCAAAATATCAATCTGTTCCTTTTCGGAACGCAAAATGTCAATCTGATCCTTATCGGAACGTAAAATATCAATCTGATCCTTATCGGAACGCAAAATATTATCAATCTGATCCTTTTCGGAACGCAAATTAGTAGATTTTTGAAAAATGTTTAAATTTTCATCTTGTATTAATTTAAACTTTTTAATGCCGTCAATTCCAAGTAGCAAATCATACGAAAAATTTTCATTCATAATGACGTTACATGAGACTGAATTTTGTATATTTCCAATTCGTAAATTTATAGTTACCCGGGCCGAAGAGAAATTAGTTCCACTGATAGTTTGCAACGCACCTCTTTCTTTAATCTGTTCTAATGACAACAAGTCTACAATGCGTTGATTGATTAAAGTTACATTGGAACCTGTGTCATAAATTGCATTTACTTTCAGTTTGCTGTTAACGATTGCATTTATTTGAATCAGTGGATCTGATTTCGCCCGGATATTTAGTTTAAAGAATTTGTCTTATTTTTATTTCGGCATTCAGCTTCTGAGTGAAATCTATTTGGGTAGCCTAATTTAGTACATTGTGAGCATGGTTCACGCTTTTTTTTCTGTTCGGAAATTTTGATCAAATTAGTGGTTCCTGAAAGTTTTCCGTTTCCGACTATTCAGGATGTGATTGATAAAGTCGTTAATTGCGAATACTTTACTGTTTTGGACATTAATTCCGCGTTTTGGTGTGTCCCTTTAAAAGCTGAAGATCAAGAAAAACGTCGTTTGTTACTAAATATGGAAAATTCATGTTTAAAGTTCTCCCTTTCGGTCTCAAAAACGCTCCTGCTATTTTTCAAAGAATACTGTCAAACATAATAAGACGAAACAATCTGGACGAATATTGTATCAACTACATCGATGATATTCTTATTTTCTCTCGAACTTGGGAGGATCATCTTCAACATATCAAAAAATTCTTAAGTGTGATTCAAGAAGAAGGATTCAAATTAAAACTCGTTAAGTGTTTGTTCGGTGCAAATCTGTCAAGTATTTAGGACATACAATTTCAAAAAATCGAGTTTCACCATCTCAAGACAATTTAGCTTCGATTCGAAAACTAAGAAGTCCATCAGATAAGTCAGGCGTAAGAAGTATCCTAGGTTCGATTAATTTCTTTCTGAAATATATTGAACATAGCGCTTCAAAACTCGAACCTCTTCATCGACTATTAAGGAAAGGAGTACCCTTCGTTTGGTCTAATGAATGTGAAAAGGCGCTAAATTTAATAAAGGAATTCTTATGTTCATCACCGATTCTTGCCATTTACGACGTCAATAGGCCCATCTACATTGAAACTGATGCAAGCTACGAAGGTATTGGTGCAACTTTGAAACAGCCGCAGACGACGGAATTCTGCATCCAGTGGCCTATTATTCTCGAAAGCTTTCAGAAAAAGAAAAACGTTTTGATGTCATCCACTTAGAATGCAAGGCGATTAAATCTCAATTGACTTTATAAAAGGAAAAGACAACATCCTAGCAGATCTATTGTCAAGGAATCCTGTTCTGAGTATTGTAGCGAAGAAGCAATTGAAGTAGTGAACTGATTAATTATTCAGATATTCTAAAAGACCAGACCGATCATCTTTCCGAAATGAAATTAGCAAAGCGAACTCAATACAAGCAAGGACTCATTCTTAAAACACTAAAAGGAAAATCAAGAATTTTTGTTTCTCCTGAATTCGGAAACAAAATCATCGAAATCGTTCATCATCATTTTGGACACATTGGAAAATCTCAAATGCTTGCCACGATTAGACCACACTATTACTTTAAGGGTTTAGATAAAGCGGTACATCAATTCTGCAAACAATGTAAAATCTGCATGGAAAATAAGTTCGTCGTATACGTGCAATAGGGTTGCTTTCTCAATTTGGTCCTGCCACCAGACCTTTTCAAATTATGTCGCTCGATAGTGTTGGAGGTTTTGCAGGAAATCGTTCACCTAAACGATACATGCACATTTTGGTTGATCATTTTACACGATACGCATGGATTGCAACATCAAAAGGACAAAACGCTCAAGATTTTATTGCTCTTCTTAATCCGATTGTTAAAAAGCATTCAATTTCAATTCTCTTGGCAGATCAATACACTGGAATCAACTCAAACAACTTCAAAAATTTTCTGGCCCAGAACGGAATTCAAATAGTTTTTACTTGTATAGATCATCCTGAATCCAATGGCTTGAATGAAAGATTAAACCAAACTTTAGTAAACCGGCTTCGATGCAAAGTGAATGAAAATAAGAATCGGGCATGGTCGGTGTTAGCCGAAGATTGTACTAAAGAATATAACCAAACAATACATAGTTCGACTAAACTCCTGAATACCTTATGTATGGAACGACAACCTATGTATTTCCCCTTTACGACAACCTCAATTTCCCCTTTACCACAAGAAAATTCATCGTCACTGGAAGAAGATCGAAGACTAGCTTTTGAAAACTCAAGGAGAAGTTTTCACGCTAACAAAAGTCGTGTAGACAAGAACCGGGCAATTTATTCGTTTAACGTTGGCGATTTGGTGTACATCGAAGATGGCAGCCGTCTAAACAGAGGAAAATTAGATCCAGTTCGTGTTGGACCGTTTCCTATTAAGAAAAGACTTTCAAATTCGTTTTATGAAGTTGCGAGTGGAAAAAGAAGAAAAATATCAAATTTTTTTCACAGTTCTAAATTAATACCGTTCTTTCCGCAGAAACTTTCTTGAGGGGGGGAGATGTAAAAACATATGTTTTAATTATTTATTGTTTTCATTGTCAAGTCATCTGACTCTCAGTTTTAAAAGTGTCTCGCGTCGAAGAACGTAAATTTCTTGAATTTTTTCTTTCTTCTTTCTTGTGATAATTTATCGTATCCGCGTTACAGATCTAAATTTAAATTTTTAAGATCTTTTGAACGAATTTATTTACAAAATTATAAGCAAATTTAAATTTACGTTCTTCGACGCGAGACACTTTTAAAACTGAGAGTCAGATGACTTGACAATGAAAACAATAAATAATTAAAACATATGTTTTTACATACATATACTACTATACTTGAAAATGAATTAATGAAAATTTTCAAAAAGAAAAAAAAAAAAGAAAAAAAAACTTCCCCCTCAATTATACTTCCCTCCTTTATACTTCCCCCCTTTATACTTCCCCCTCATTTGTACTTCCCATTATTAATTTTTATAAACCTGCGGGCTGTCGTCATAATGCAGTACAAAGCTGTAAAAAAAATTATAATTTTTTCAAGATTATTATCACTTTAGTAGAGAGATATTTCATACTTCCACGCCTTACGAGAAGGACCTCTCCTGGGCAAAAATCCTTTATTTCTACTATGCTAGTACTATACTTGAAAATTAATTAATAAAAATTTTCGAAAAAAAAAAAAAAAAAAAACTTCCCCTCAATTATACTTCCCCTCCTTTATACTTCCCCCTTTATACTTCCCCCTCAATTATACTTCCCCCCTTTATACTTCCCCCTCAATTATACTTCCCCTCCTTTATACTTCCCCCCTTTATACTTCACCCTCATTTGTACTTCCCATTATTAATTTTTTATAAACCTGCGGGCTGTCGTCATAATGCAGTAGAAAGCTGTAAAAAAATTATAATTTTTTCAAGATTAATTATCACTTTAGTAGGGAGAAATTTCATACTTCCACGCCTTACGAGAAGGACCTCTTTTGGCAAAAATCCTTTATTCTACTATACTACTACTATACTTGAAAATGAATTAATAAAAATTTTCGAAAAAAAATTCCCTCTCAATTATACTTCCCCTCCTTTATACTTCCCCCTCCTTTGTACTTCCCCCTCCGTTTTACTTCTCTTTCTTTATACTAACGAGGATTACACTTCCCCTCCTTATATGTACTTCCTCCTCTGTTATACTTCCCCTCCATAATACTTCCTCCTCCGTTATACTTCCCCTCCTTTATACTTATCCCTCCAATATTTTTACTTCTCTTTAAGGACGTTTTCGTTGGAAGCTCTTCAAACTAGTACTTAATAAACTCTACCAATATTTACCCAAGATTTTCCATACTTAACCGTATTAATTAATAGCTTAAGCAAATAAATCAAATGAATATGTGATTTTAATTACTAGCCGTGGTTACACATAATAAAGAAAATAAATTAGATGTATTTAAACGAGAATGGGGTACAATAAAATGTTAAGAACGATTTTTAAAGGGAAATTGCCACCTAAAAGTCGTTTTCAATCGACCAAATTTTTAAAATGACTGAAATTCCAAAATGATGGTTTATTTTTCTCTGATATTTTTGGTATTTATTAGGTATAAAAAATAAGGTGATTTCGTCAAAGGTCTTTTTAAAGTTAAAATTTAATTGCTCTTGTAAACTGAATAGGGCAAAAACTAACTAAAATGTACCTTTTTTAAAAGACTTTTTTTTTCCTTCGTACCAATTAATTACAAAACTTTGCGGAATTTTTTTTTTAAACTTTATTTCACCGAGTGACGTTTTTAATGGATTGTAAACTTTTGATAAAGGTTAAAAAATAAAGGAAAAGGGTAAAAAGGAGGCTTTTTTAAAAAATAAAGTTGGTTTTTTTAATTGGAGTCGAGGCATTTGAAATTAGTCCGCTACCCGACCTGCCGCAAGAGTCCCGAACCTGACGCAATAAAATCCCTGACTTCTTCAACCTCGACCCAGCTCTTTTATTGAATTCTGTTCTTGAAAGTAGCACAAGAACTTGTCTTCCGTTTCCACTTGGCTTGTTGCAACTTAAAATTTTCGAAAAATTTTCTAAGTCTCAAGGTATAAATAATGGGCTCTTTGGCCTAGGGATGTGCCTCTCGTAAAGGGTAGAAGTACGAAATTTCTCCCTACTAAAAAAAATTAATGATTAAAAAGTCGCAATTTTTTTACACCAAAAATTCTTAAAAAATATAAGGAGTAATTGGTGAAAATTTGGTGAAAATCGGATTAACGGTTCGGCCGCAGCGAATTTTTTAAAATTTCAAACAGACATATCTCCGCCATTTTTTCGAAATTCAAAAATCGCCCTCGTTACATTCTTCTTCACCGGCTAAAGAAATTTTGGTGAAAATTTGGTGAAAATCGGATGAAAATTGTGGCCGTAAAGTGTTCCGGAAAAAAATGCTACGGACGGCCGGCACCACAGACAAAGTTGAGATCGGTAAAGATCAATATTCGATTTGAACCTCCGGGGGCTGGAAGACCCTTCCCCAAAAACCCGACGTCGAGGGTATCGCAATAACTTCTTTAAGGAAGTTAAAAAAAATTCATTAAAATAAAAAACGTCAGGAAAATTGTATATTTCGCTACTTTTACTTTAGATAAAAAGGTAGACAAACTTTGCATAGGCAGGAGACGAACTAGAACGCAAAGTACTAGTTTGAAGAGAGCTTCCAACGAAAACTTTCTTGAAAAGAAGGAAAAATATAGGAGGGGGAAGTATTAAGGAGGGGGAGTATACAGGAGGGGAAGTATAAGGGAGGGGAAGTATAAGGGAGGGGGAAGTATAAGGGAGGGGAAGTTTAAGGGAGGAGAATATACGTAGGGAGTTTTATTTTTCAAAATTTTTTACGTATCAAGGAAGAAATAATGAGCTTTCTGCCCAAGGGATGCCAGTCTCGCAAATGGTGGAAGTATCAAATTTCTTCCTACCAAGAAATAAATAAAAATTTTTTTGTATTACACCAAAAATTCATATAAGATACAAATAGTATTTGGTGAAAATTTGGTGAAAATCGGACCAACGTGCAACGGTTCGGCCACTGCGCAGTTTTTAAAATTTCAAACAGAATATCTTTGCCATTTTTTCGAAATTTAAAAATCGCCCTCGTTATTTTCTTGATTACCGACAAAAGACAATTTCGTGAAAATCTGGTGAAAATCGGTTGAGAACTGTGGCCGTAAAGCGTTCCTGAAAAATTCTACGGCCGGCCGGCACCACAGACAAAAGATCGGTAAAGATCAATATTCGATTTGACCCTTCGTTAGACCCTTACCCAAAAACCAGACGTGGAGGGTATCACAATAACTTCTTTAAGGATGTTAAAAATCAGAGCTACCTTCTTTCTTGGCCGAAAGAGTGAGAAAATCACCATAAAATCCGGGATTCTCCATCAAAAACACCCAAAAATCCTTTAACAACGAAATGGAAAAAAAATCTCTTTCTAAAAACTGAGGAAAACGCCCAAAAATTATATTAAAAATACCTAAGCTAGGAAGTTTTAGACCAAAAAAACTGAGAAAAACGCCAGAAATTTTGTGAAAGGTGGTTTCTCGGTTCAAAAATTGAGAAAACTCCCAAAAATCCTATAAAAAAAGGGGCATATTGACTTAATGGCCGAACAAAACTAGGAAGTCCGAAAATACTGTTAAAAAAGGGGGTTTCCGGGAAGAAACCGAAGAAACTTCCAGCAATTTGGCAAACAAACAAAGGTGAAATTTAGGCTAGAAACGATGGAGAGCGCAAAAAAAAAAAAAAAAAAAAAAAAAAAAAAAAAAACCTTTTAATATTAAATGGTCTACTAGCTTGAAAAGTATGCTGGCCACATATGGCATGGATTTTTTTCTTTCAAAAAAAAATTCCTTTTAAAAACGTTCTTAAGTTAAATGAGAGCGTTGCATCTAAAACGTCTTTTTAAATGGCTTTAAAATGAGAGTTATAATTCGATCACATAATCTTTGTGCTTTGCAGACGACGATTACGAAGATGTCGAATGAAGAGTTGGAAGGCTGATTGCCTTCTCCGATAACTCCACACGAAAGTGGTCTGCTCCAGTTACATAAAAAAAATATGGCCAATTATCCCGTTTTTTTTCCATGTAGCTAAATCCTTAATGATTTTTCCCGTTTTCTTTATTCAAGATTTTTCGCAATCGAGTGGGCTACGCTGGCAGAATTCCAGGCACGGTCAAACGGCCAACTTGAGATCAGAAGATCGTGACGAAAGATAGAGTCCTCCCTATAAATGGGAACGAGCTTTTTTTCTCCCAAATTGGAATATTCGAAACATAAAAATCTTTGTGAATATTAATTAGCCGCAGAGTTTCTCAATATAAAAGATGATACGTCGAAAGATAAGAGGATACAGGCCTGTGTGAAATATGGATGATAGTTTTTTATTTAAAAAAAATTAATTTATTAATGTTTTTTATGTGTAAAAAGTAGGGTTAAGGGATCGTTTTTCGTTAGCGGAACGGCGTTCCAGAACAAATTAAAGGCGATACCCGGCATAGTTTCAATTAACTCCCAACCTCTTCCCTGCGGTTGTCCATAAAAGCCTATCCGACGTTTTCGTTTTACGAAAAAAAAAAAAAAAAAATGTTCACAAAAATTGAAGCAAGGCTATGAAGTTGAGTAACGTTTACATAATAAGGAGAATGTATTCCATTTTATCGCTCCCGGACATTCACTGGGACCGAAGGGATTTATCGCTTTGGATATCGTTCGACTTTTTTTTTTCTTCTCAGGAAGATGATTCCATTCACAAAATGCCGGGTGTTAGATGCTCCTATCGATCGAACTTTTCCGACTTTTAATAGAAAGTCTGTTCCCATCGTGAACGTTTTAAAAGCGATTTCCATTTTAAGTACAATCATTGCGGATCACCCCTTTTATTTGTTAACTATTGTTAACTCGTTATGTAAGCTCAGTTATTTTTTGAAGAAGAATTGATTGCCCAATTTTGGTGAACAGGGTGTCCCAGAGCGACGTGAAGTTCGTTATTTTGAATGAGAAGTCCTGTTTTTAACTTCCTTAATGATACCCACAATAACGTGGGTCAAATCGAATATTGACCGATCTTAAGATCGGTTTTTGAACCGATTTTCACCAAATTTTCACTAAATCTTTTAAGTCGGAGAACACGAAACTTAGGTGGGCGATTTTTGAATTTCGAAAAAATGGCCGAGATGTCTGTTTGAAATTTTAAAAACTGCGCTGCGGCCAAACCGTTGGTCCGATTTTCACCAAATACTCCTTATATTTTTTACGAATTTTTGGTGTACCTAATAAAAAATTTTTTTTATACTTCCGGAGAAATTTTATACTTCCCCCGTTTCCAGAGGGACCTCCCTTGGGCAAAATCCCATTAATTCTACCTTGATACTTGGCAAAATTTTGGGACAAAAAAAACAAAATTTTGTTTAAAAAAAACTGAAATTTTTCAAAAAAAAATTTCTAAGAAAAAAAAAAAATCAAAACTGATAATTTATCAAAAAAAAAAAAAAAAAATATATATATACAGGGTGTCCGGAAAATCATGGCAAGCGTCTGGGAGAGCGTTAAAAAGTGGTTTTACGAAAAAAGTTAAATGTAAACCCCCTTAATTTAAATCAAAGAATTTGATGGTGTAGTTTAAAATCCGCCTGGATATACAGGGTGTCCCAGACACAACCTAACTTCGTTATTTCAAATGAGAACCCCTATTTTTTATTTCAGATTCGTAATTTACGCAAAATTTCAAGTAGATTTGAGTACTCATATGACAATTTTGGACAACTTTTAAAAAATGTCAAAATTTAGCGTTTTTTGCGCTAAAATCCGTTAAAATTGACCTAGGAGACTCGTTTTTTTTAATTCCACTTATTTTTTCCCGAAGAATCCAACTGTCTCAAATTTGAGCATCTTCGCATTCTGCATCACGAGATTTCGTCGCTAATGGCCTTTTTTCAAGTTAGAACCCAAATTTTAGTTCAGAAATGAAAATTAGCACTTGTTGAAAGGAATTTTTCTTTCGGACCACAAATTTTTAAAGAGCTACAGCGTCTTTTGTGTTTATGCATCAAAAATTAAAATTCCGTCAACAAATCGCTAATTTCCATTTTTGAAGTATGGAATTTGGAGTTAAACTTGAAAAAAGGCCATTAGAGACGAAATCTCTTGATGCAGAATGCGAAGATGCTCAAATTTGAGACAGTTGGATTCTTCGGGAAAAAATAAGTGGAATTAAAAACAAACGAGTCTCCTAGGTCAATTTTAACGGATTTTAGCGCAAAAAACGCTAAATTTTGACATTTTTTAAAAGTTGTTCAAAATCGTCATATGAGTACTTAAATCTACTTGAAATTTTGCGTAGATTACGAATCTGAAATAAAAAATAGGGGTTCTCATTTGAAATAACGAAGTAAGGTTGTGTCTGGGACACCCTGTATATCCAGGCGGATTTTAAACTACATTATCAAATTCTTTGATTTAAATTAAGGGGGGTTTACATTTAACTTTTTTCGTAAAACCACTTTTTAACGCTCTCCCAGACGCTTGCCATGTGTTTCCGGACACCCTGTATAACTTGGTAAAATTTTTTGAAAGAAAAACCTCCTTAAACTTGAAAACTTAAAAGGCTTACAGAGTTAAAAGATTCCTTAAACTTAAAAGACATCCTTAAACTTCACCTACCTTATATTTTCCCCTCCGTATACTTCCCCCTTATTCATACTTCCCCCTCCTTTATACTTCCCCTCCTTTATACTTCACCTTCTTATTACTTCCCCTCCTTAATACTTTCCCCTCCTATATTGTTACGTCATCTCTTTAAGGAAGTTTTCGTTGGAAGCTCTTCAAACCAGTACCTACTTTATTTCAGATTAGTAATCTACGCGAAATTTCAAGTTGATTTGACTACTCATATGACCTGTTTTGAAAACTTTAAAAAATACCACATTTTAGCTTTATTTTTCCCTAAAATCCGTTAAAATTGACCCGAGAGGCTCAAAAATGTACGAGCGGGAGGTCCGGATCCTAGGAAAAAAAATTTCATCAGAAATTTAGTTTTCACTCTCAAATACCGTAAAAAAGACCAAAATCTCGGTAATAAAATTAATTTCTGGGCCTTTAATTAATTTAATTAATGAAGAAAAACGCATAAAATTCCTACAAAAGTGGTGTTTTTCTTCCTACAAACTGAGGAAAATTTTTTGTAAATCGTATGAAAAGTGTTCCACCCGGCTGAACAGCAGTAATCTACTAAAAAGCTTCGTCAAAAATAGTTCGAAAGTCATGACATTTTCAGGAAAAAAAATATAAAATGATGTAATTTTCATTGGAAAAAGCACTTCCGATTCTAAAAAAATTCAAAAGCTGATTAATTTGTTAAAGTAATTTACTTTTATTTTTTACCATGCTGGTGGAGACTTCTCGAGCAACATTATCGTTTCGTGAAATGCCGAGAGCATGCTCTCCCTACTAATTGCTATTACAAATTTCTTACGTAAAATCTAATCTAATTGCTGACTTAAAATATTTTCTTATTAACAGTTTTATAAGAAACTTTCATGGACGTGATTGAAATAAATTAGCTAAAAGGTACTCTTCTTTTGAATTAAAAAAAAAAAAAGTGTTTCTCAGCAAATTACGAGTATTCAAGGGTTAAGACATGGTTTTATTGTAGTACACCAATGATTTTAGCTTTACCGTGAGGATTAATTTATTTAACAATGAACGCTCGGCTCAAAACCGCCGTAACACCTGCGGCTCCACCGCAAATTATCGCATCCACGCTTTAAGTCATACTTAAAAGATTTATTTTTATTAATAAAACAAACGGATTTTTAAAAAATGACCCTGTAGGGTATAAAAGGTAGATTTTTCATTGCTCGATATAAAAATGCGTGAGTCTTTTGGATGAACTCTTCACAATCGTGGCCGTTCGTCTTTCCTCCTGCGCGAAGGCCGAAAAAGCCAGGTAAGCATCCTTGAACATAGGTTATAGTTTTTAGACAAAATGTTATGAAAGTCCCACTCTCAAAAGTCTCTGAAATATCACTAGTCAAATACATATTAGGTGTACAAAATGAAACTCAGCCACAGGGTAAATTTGAATTTTGTCGATTTTTTCCGAGTTTCATTACGTACACCTAGTAGTTCATTTTTTCAAAATTTTGAACATTATTGGCGTTAAAGTCTATCAAAAGTTGACCTTCTCCGTATAAGAAGGTTATTGAAGTATAACCATTAAGAAGGTTAATTTTTAAAGGCTTGTAAATCGTAAATCGTACAGATATTGAAAAAATGCACTAAATACAATCTGTTGGAAATGTAATTCTCTTTGATTTTTATTCTATTCATTTTTTCTCTAGGACGCACTGTTTTCAAGATAAATTTATTTTTAAAAAAATTATTTTCCGAAAATGGTGCATCCTAGAAAAAATAATTAAGTACAAATAGAGAATTAAATTTCCTACAATTTTTATTTATTAGGTGTACGAAATGAAACTCAGCCACTGGGTAAATTGAATTTTGTAGATTTTAGCCGAGTTTCATTTTGTACACCTAGTAGTTAATTTTTTCAAAATTTTGCACATTTTAGCGTTAAAGTCCTTCAAAAGTTGACCTTCTCCGTGTAAGAAGGTTATTGAAGTATAACCATTAAGAAGGTTAATTTTTAAAGGCTTGTAAATCGTAAATCGTTACAGATATTGAAAAAATGCACTAAATAAAATCTGTTGGAAATGTAATTCTCTTTGATTTTTATTCTATTCATTTTTCTCTAGGACGCACTGTTTTCAAGATAAATTTATTTAAAAAAAAATTATTTTCCGAAAATGGTGCATCCTAGAAAAAAATAATTAAGTGCAAATTTATAGAGAATTAAATTTCCTACAAGTTTTTTTTATTAGGTGTACAAAATAAACTCAGCAACAGGGTAAATTTGAAGTTTGTAGATTTTAGCCGAGTTTCATTTTGTACACCTAATACTTCCTCCTCCGTTATACTTCCCCTCCTTTATACTTCCCCTCCTACATTTTTACTTCTCTTTAAGGAAGTTTTCGTTGGATGCTCTTCAAACTAGTACTTTCAAAGCGTTACAATAGCGTCATTAACAGTCTAGCCAATTAACATCCCAACAAATTGGTCAAGGATCAAGTCAAAACTCATTAAGTAGTGATAATTCATGTTTCAGTCTAGCCAACTTAACAATCAAATCCAAAGATCAACACTCGATCCAAAATTCATTCCGATGCGAATCAATTCATATGTCAGTCTGGCCAACTTTACAAAAACGTTGTTCACCACAATCAACCCCTTTGATCAAAACTAAAGGGCCAATTCCGTTTAGTTTAATTCACATGTCACTTAACTGTCTAGACAGCCTAAATACAAAGTTTGGACATTTAGGAGTTGAAATGGAGAAAATTTGAAGAAAAAGAGCGGTAAAAGTGGAGGAAGTTTTCCGAAGACTACTAATGGACTATTTTAAGCTCAAGGTTCTGATAATCTTAACGGAAACTCTATGTTGAACTTCAAATTTCACGTGACGCTAAATTATTCAGTTTCAATCAGATTCCATTACGATACGCGATTGGCGATGTAATTAGTATTCAGAAGCGTAATTCTAACATGTATCAAAGCCATGGCAGCTCCAATTTATCTTAAAACTGTTTCACCATAGAATTTTTGTTAATTATTAAAATTATAGCATATCCTTTTCTTCAATTGGGTGATTTTATTTAATTTAGTTTGATTGTCGGCCATTGTTTAGTTGGCGAAATTGTGTTGAATGGGCTTGCAAAAGTTTGTGGGCATCCTCGGATCGAAGCGTGAGAAGTGTCATTAACCATGAAGCGCAATTGTTTCAAATCTTGAAAATTGAAATCTCGAAATCTGTTACGGTGAATGTAAAAAATTAAAGGTTATAAGTTGCCATTTTAAGACACGAAGGTCGCTATGTCTTCAAAATCTCAAAAACGACCAGAAGGTTTCTTTTGGCAAGAAAGTCAATAAAACGACCAGAAGGGTTTCTATTGTCATAAAAGTCAATAAAAAAGGGCCAGAAGCCCTTCTTTTGGCCAGAAAGTCGAGAAAAACGGCCAGAAGGGTTTCTTTTGTCTTGAAAGTCAAAAAAAAAAATGGCCAGAAGCCCTTCTTTTGGCAGAAAGTCAGAAAAACGACCAGAAGGGTTTCTTTTGTCTTGAAAGTCAATAAAAAAGGGCCAGAAGTTTGGCGAGAAAGTCGAGAAAAACGACCAGAAGGGTTTCTTTTGTCTTGAAAGTCAATAAAAAAGGGCCAGAAGTTTGGCGAGAAAGTCGAGAAAAACGACCAGAAGGGTTTCTTTTGTCTTGAAAGTCAATAAAAAAGGGCCAGAAGTTTGGCGAGAAAGTCGAGAAAAACGACCAGAAGGGTTTCTTTGTCTTGAAAGTCAATAAAAAAGGGCAGAAGCCCTTCTTTTGGCAGAAAGTCAGAAAAACGACCAGAAGGGTTTCTTTGTCTGAAAGTCAATAAAAAAGGGCCAGAAGCCCTTCTTTTGGCAGAAAGTCAGAAAACGACCAGAAGGGTTTCTTTGTCTTGAAAGTCAATAAAAAAAGGGCCAGAAGCCCTTCTTTTGGCAAGAAAGTCAAGAAAAACGACCAGAAGGGTTCCTTTGGTCTTGAAAGTCAATAAAAAAGGGCCAGAAGTTTGGCGAGAAAGTCGAGAAAAACGACCAGAAGGGTTCTTTGTCTTGAAAGTCAATAAAAAAAGGGCCAGAAGCCCTTCTTTTGGCAAGAAAGTCAAGAAAAACGACCAGAAGGGTTTCTTTGGTCTTGAAAGTCATAAAAAAGGGCCAGAAGTTTGGCGAGAAAGTCGAGAAAAACGACCAGAAGGGTTTCTTTTGTCTTGAAAGTCAATAAAAAAAGGGCCAGAACCCTTCTTTTGGCAGAAAGTCAAAAAACGACCAGAAGGGTTTCTTTGGTCTGAAAGTCAATAAAAAAAGGGCCAAAGCCCTTCTTTGGCCAAAAGTCGAGAAAATCGACCAGAAGGGTTTCTTTGGTCTTGAAAGTCAATAAAAAAGGGCCAGAAGTTTGGCGAGAAAGTCGAGAAAAACGACCAGAAGGGTTTCTATTGTCTTGAAAGTCAATAAAAAAGGGCAAAGCCCTTCTTTTGGCAGAAAGTCAAGAAAAACGACCAGAAGGGTTTCTTTTGTCATGAAAGTCAATAAAAAAGGGCCAGAAGCCCTTCTTTTGGCAAGAAAGTCAAGCAAAACGACCAGAAGGGTTTCTTTGTCTTGAAAGTCAATAAAAAAGGGCCAGAAACCCTTCTTTTGGCCAGAAAATCTAGAAAAAAATGGACCAGAAGGGTTTTTTGGCCAGAAAGTCAAGAAAAACGACCAGAAGGGTTTCTTTTGTCTAGAAAGTCAATAAAAAAGGACCAGCAGCCCTTCTTTTGGCCAGAAAGTCTAGAAAAAAATGGACCAAAAGGGATTTTTTTGGCCAGAAAGTCAAGAAAAACGACCAGAAGGGTTTCTTTGGCTAGAAAGACCAGAAAAAAAGGACCAGAATGGCTTCATTTTGTCATAGAGTCATGAAAAAAGGACCAGAAGGGTTTCCCTTGGCCAGAAAGTCAAGAATAAAGGGTCATAAGCCCTTCTTTTGGCAAGAAAGTCATAACACAAAATTTTGACCCACAATAGTTTATTTTAGATAATAAAGATTACAAGAAAAAAATATGGGTAGGCTGTGACCTTTTATGTCATCTAACATGTTTACAAGAGAACCCTTTTATGATCCTAATAATAGCATTTTCTAATGCACACACGTATTATTCGACCTCTCACTGTAAAAAAGGTGAGTATAATATTTCAGTTTTATGATCGTTTTATTCAACAACGCCTTTCTCAGGCTTTTTTGTACTTGGAACATTTATTTTTTAAACGAGAAACTTTTACATGTTTTAACGAGCGATTCAAACTCGTATACGAAAATCAGAGCATCATTAATTCCAAAACGTTTTTTATTCCTTTTTTTAAGGTTTTTTTTTCATGAACAAAAGATTTTAAAATTTTTATTTTGATTGCCGACATTGAAAAAGTTTTCCCATCAGCGGTGAGTCTCATTTCCGCGGTAGGAATTTGTTTCGCCGCCAAACTGAATAATCAAAAAGTGACGAAATGAGGGCCATGATAAAATAAAAGAGGAAACGTAGGATCCGTTTTCGAACGAATTATGCTTTATAATATCTCGACTTTCTATAAACTCATATTTCAAGGTTAACGCTGTAAATTAAAGACTCTCTGAGAACTTTTAATGGGCCATGAAATAGAAACTAACTGAGGCGAAAATTATAAGCGTCCGACTCGCTTGTAATTTGAAAAACAGTGACAGGTTTAATGGTAAAACAACTAAAAGTAGGGGGACTCAGCTTTAAACGCCTGCTAAACCCTTCGAAAAAAGTTTATCTAACTTTTCTTCGATGTTGAAGGAGAAGCCATCATTTAAAAACTTGTCACCGGGAGCGCTGTCCATTCAAGGTCATTCCGCCAATTTTTAAAATCCTCAGTTCATTAAACATGCTCAAATAACCTCACGTAATTTAGTTACATAATAGTTTTCAAGGTATTTTTACTTCGATTTTCAGCCCGTGACATCGATTTATTAGAGCGAGACTAATAAAAAGGATCTTGATAAAATTATGTTGAAATTCTAATAGGGATGGGCTATCCATTTTTCCATTGTATAACTTATTTTCGTCGAAGCAGAAATCGAATTTCCCAATATCGATAGTGTTTGCATTCAAAATAAAAGCATTGATTGAACGGAAATAGGCTGGAGATCGTTTGATGTTAAGATCAAAGGGATGTCCGTAGACGACAAAAGTGATGAGGAATTCAACTGAATTTTTATTTTTTGACAAAATATTGAAGTTGAGAAGGCCGATACGAGCAAACCGAAAGCCATCGCTGAAAGAAAACAAAGGTAATATAAAGGATCTACAATGTATTCTACCCGATAAAGTCTAACGTAACAAATGGATTTTTCAGCTTCAGCAGAATTGGATTTTAAAGGTTACCTTAGTCCTATCATAAAAAAATACAATTTTTCTGGGCTTCCGGTTTTGGAAGTTCAAAACTCCGCAAGTTTTGAAGGTTATCTTGAATAAACAGTCCTACCATCCCACTTTTTCCTATGTAATATGGTGAAAGCCCCCCACCTAGGATTTTCTTTTCCCTCCTAAGGAGATTGGAAGTGCATAAGACAAAGTATGCAACGATGGCGACTTTCACGGCAATTAAACACTCGAGGAAATGATATGATAGAAATGATGTAAGTTTTATGGTATTTTTCTAGCTTAGGAGGCGAGGAAAAAGAAAATTTAATCATTTAAAATGCTCACACAGCGGGACGCTCAACGGCGTCATCGTTGCGCTTGTTATGAGTTGTCTCTTTTTTATGTAAATTTTGAGTTCCACAGTTTTTGGCCGGAGAAACAGGATATTTGGGCATTTTTTTTCGGTTTTTGACCCAAGAAACTATTTCATTGAAATCCGCTTTAACATCCATTACCGCATTTTTGCTCGTTTTCTTAATTTTTGCCAAGAAAAACATTTTTTTTTCGCGATGTTAAAGGGTTTTCTTTGGTTTTCCGGCCGGAAAACAACCGCATTTAGTGCGTTTTCCATATCTATTGGCTGTAAGATCCATTTTTAAAGGAATATTCGGGCGTTTTCTACTCCCCCTTCTACCTCAAATAAAATAACTGTTATGATTCCAGCAAAACAACTTTCGTGATTTAGGAAATAAAGAGAATTAATAATACAGGAGGGGGGAAGTATTAAAGAGGGGAAGTATAACGGAGGGGAAGTATAACGGAGGGGAAAGTATAACGGGGAGGGAAGTTTTTTTTTTTTTTTTTTTTCCAAAAAATTTTATAGATTTTAAATTTTTTTCAGAAAAGTTTTTTTTTTCGAAAAAAATTTTAATTTTTTTTCCAAAAATTTTTCTAAGTATCAAGGTAGATAGTATAATGAATGGACTTTCTGCCCAAGGGATGCCTCTCTCGCAAACGGTTAGCAAAACAACATTCGTGATTTAGAAAATAAAGAGAATTAATAATACAGGGGGGGAAGTATTAAAGAGGGGAAGTATAACGGAGGGGGATGTATAACGGAGGGGGAAGTATAACGGGGGGGGAAAGTATAACGGGGGGGAAGTTTTTTTTTTTTTTCCAAAAAATTTCATAGATTTTAAATTTTTTTCAGAAAAATTTTTTTTTCCAAAAAATTTGATAGATTTTAAATTTTTTTCAGAAAAGTTTTTTTTTTCAAAATTTTTTCTAAGTATCAAGGTAGATAGTGTAATGAATGGACTTTCTGCCCAAGGGATGCCTCTCTCGCAAACGGTTAGCAAAACAACTTTCGTGATTTAGAAAATAAAGAGAATTAATAATACAGGAGGGGGGAAGTATTAAAGAGGGGAAGTATAACGGAGGGGGATGTATAACAGAGGGGAAGTATAACGGGGGGGGGGAAGTATAACGGAGAGGGAAGTTTTTTTTTGTTTTTGTTTTTTTTTCCAAAAAATTTGATAGATTTTAAATTTTTTCAGAAAAGTTTTTTTTTTTTTCAAAAATTTTTCTAAGTATCAAGGTAGATAGTATAATGAATGGACTTTCTGCCCAAGGGATGCCTCTCTCGCAAACGGTTAGCAAACAACATTCGTGATTTAGAAAATAAAGAGAATTAATAATACAGGAGGGGGGAAGTATTAAAGAGGGAAGTATACCGGAGGGGGATGTATAACGGAGGGGATGTATAACAGAGGGGAAGTATAACGGGGGGGAAAGTATAACGGAGAGGGAAGTTTTTTTGTTTTGTTTTTTTTTTTCCAAAAAATTTGATGGATTTTAAATTTTTTTCAGAAAAGTTTTTTTTTTCCAAAAAATTTGATAGATTTTAAATTTTTTTCAGAAAAGTTTTTTTTTTTTCAAAAATTTTCTAATTCTAATGGACTTTCTGCCTGGGATGCCTCTCTCGCAACAGTTGAAGTATCAAATTTCTCCCTACTAAAAAAAAGTTAGTATTTCACCAAAAATTCGCAAAAAATACAAGGAGTATTTGGTGAAAATCGGACCATTGGTTCGGCCGCACCACAGACAAACTTGAGATCGGTAAAGATCAATATTTACAATAACTTCTTTAAGGAATTTAAAAATGCCTACATTCAGGCTCCCCAATTTCTTATTGTAATTTTACCACAATAGTCAGTCTGCTTTTCTTTTTGAAATCTTAACTCAAAATATTTAAATTTTTTAAGGCTTAACTTAAGAAAAAGTCATTTTTGTTATGTTATTTACACGACCCTATTTTCGGTGGCGTAATAAAGCTTCTTGCATGAAGCCCTTAAACAAAAGGTACAATTATTTATTCCGACGGAAGGATTCCTGTTTGAAATAGATTGCACCCTCCATCCGCGAGAAGCCTACTCAGTTTGCCAACTTAAATTAGTGACAGCCATCATTTTCTCTTTGTTTTCCCCCTTCAAAAACGTTTTCCACCAAAATACATTTTTTTAATCCAATAAACCAAATTTATTAAATTTTTAAAAGTTTCTTATAATAAATAAAACTAATTTTAATTTTTATTAATTTATTCCGATATGGCCTTTTATCTTTGAATTTAATTGGGAGTCTATTAGTGATCGACAAAAGCGAAAGCACCTCAATACAATTAGTTATTACTTCCAACATTAATTACGCTCAACTGCCTTTAATTAAATTTAATTAACACGTTAATAATTAAACAATCAAACATATTTTAAAAACAATTTTTGAAGATATAAAAAGGAAAAATTTTTTTTCTTTTTTTTTTGCGGTTGTGTAATTTTCTTCAAATCTCACTTGACGTTTATTACTGATTCATTTTTCGTAATCTCTTCCTAGTCATTTTTGACCATTTCATCCTCCGTATAAACGTGACGGTAAAAATTATGCAACAATTCAATTTTTCCGTAACGACAAGAAGAAAAGTTTTTTTTCTATTCTAAAAAACAAAATAAAAGCCTTGATTCCGCTTCATTAAAGGAATTGACGATTTAAAATAAAATATTGTCACATTAAAAAAAAAAAGCTGGAAATCGAAATTGCGAGTTTAATAACCTGAAGGAATTTATGGAAACTTCTCTGGGGGCATAAGTGAAGCTAATTAATAGAGTGAATTCAATTTTAATTAAAAAATTTAATCTAATTAACTTTTTTTAAATAAATAAATGGGTGTTCTTGAATAATTCAAATAACTCTCCCTACCATATTGAACTTATGGGAGGGGGAAGTATAATGGAGGGGGATGTAAACAGAGGGGAAGTATAACGAGGGGGAAGTTTTTTTTTTTCAAAATTTTTTTTTAATTATTATTTTTTTTAGTAGGGAGAAATTTCATACTTCTACGCATTACGAGAGGCACATCCCTAGGCCAAAGAGCCCATTATTTCTACCTTGACACTTTAAAAAAAAAAAACTTAAAAATTTTTCAAAAAAAAAAAAAAAAAAAAAGCGCTTTAAAAAAGAAAACCCGGAAAATTTTTCGAAAAAAAAGAAAACTCGGAAAATTTTTGGAACAAAAAAAAAAAAACTTCCCTCTCCGTTATACTTCCCCTCCATTATACTTTCCCTTCCTTATACTCCCCCTCCCTTATACTTTCTCTCCCTTATATTGGTGTACAAAATGAAACTCAGCCACTGGGTAAATTTGAATTTTGTAGATTTTAGCCGAGTTTCATTTTGTACACCTAGTAGTTCATTTTTCAAAATTTTGAACATTTTAGGCGTTAAAGTCCATCAAAAGTTGACCTTCTCCGTGTAAGAAGGTTATTGAAGTATAACCATTAAGAAGGTTAATTTTTAAAGGCTTGTAAATCGTAAACCGTTACAGATATTGAAAAAAATGCACTAAATAAAATCTGTTGGAAATTTGATTCCCTTTAATTTTTATTCTATTCATTTTTTCTCTAAGACGCACTGTTTTCAAAATAAATTTATTTTTAAAAAAAATTATTTTCCGAAAATGGTGCATCCTAGAAAAAATAATTAAGTGCAAATTTAGAGAGAATTAAATTTCCAATAAGTTTTATTTATTAGGTGTACAAAATGAAACTCAGCCACAGGGTAAATTTGAATTTTGTAGATTTTAGCCGAGTTTCATTTTGTACACCTGATACATCCCCCTTCGTTATACTTTCGTTCCCCTATACTTCCTCTCTGTTTTACTTCCCCTGACTTATACTTCCCCCTCCGTTGTACGTCCCCTCAGTTATACTTCCCCCTCCCATATACTTCCCCTTCCTATGTTACTTCTCTTTAAGGAAAATTTCGTTGGAAGCTCATTAAACAAGTACTTTTATTAGTGAGAATCAATTAAGAAAATAAATGATTGAAATGTGTAGTTACGTAAAAGGAGGCGAAACGAGCCCCCGAGGGGAAGAGGAAATTATAAAATCCAGTTGATGAGGAGGCCTGACCAGAAAACGCGTTTTTCAGGACGAAAGGCGGTCGTCGGAAGAAAGGAACTGCATGTGCGTAATACAAGAATTATTCTAATCCAGATAATTGGGCCCTTTACCTTTATTTCTTTATTACGTTATCGACTTCCACATTCATCAGAATCCTTCCTAATATTTAATTAAAAAATCAAAGTGACATAAAAAATTCAATTGATGGTCTCCTTTCAGATAAAAGCGAGTAATTATTGAATTTTTTTTTCCGCGGAATTCTCTTTATTATGGGAGTCACGTTGATTGTCGACAAAGGGATCAAGGTGAATTAGCATGACACGCCATAATTTGATGTAAAAAGTTAATAAAATTAAACAATTAGAATATTTAAAATAATTGCTGCTTTTAAAGAGAAGTTTTTATTGTAAAATCCCTTTACATCAGTCTTCAGAAATCTAATTTTGTCCCCTCTTCCAACATAAATTATCCTCTAAACTAATGAGACGGTATGCAAATTTTTCTTCAAATATTCCTCAAGGATGTTACGCAAAGGTTTATTTTTTGAAGAAATTGGGATAATAAAAAGGCATTTTTTTTTGGGCCCAAAATCCCCATTTACAAAATTTTTGGTATTTCTCACGATCTTCAAATGCGAGTTCCTATTTATTGAATTTGGTAATTTAGCAAAAATTACCTAGAAAAACTAAATTAGCCCAGAAATCCCAATTTTGCAAGATTTTTGGGCGTTTTGCCACTCTTGCTTAAACGTTTTCTTCCGATCTTCTAGAATTTTTTAAGATTTCGACTATTAACATCCTTAAAGAAGTTATTGTGATACCCTGCACGTCGGGTTTTTGGGGAAGGGTTTTCCAGGTCCCGGAGATTCAATATACATCTTTACCGATCTCAACTTTGTCTGTGGTGCCGGCCGGCCGTAGCATTTTTTCCGGAACACTTTACGGCCACAGTTTTCAACCGATTTTCACCAGATTTTCACCAAATTTCTTTAGTCGGTGAACATTGTAACGAGGGCGATTTTTGGATTTCGAAAAAAATGGCGAAGATATGTCTGTTTGAAATTTAAAAAATTCGCTGCGGCCGAACCGTTGGTACTCTTTATATTTTTTTACGAATTTTTGGTGTAAAAAAATTTCCACTATTTGATCATTTTTTTTTAGTAGGGAGAAATTTCATACTTCTACCCATTACGAGAGGCACATCCCTATGCCAAGTTGCCCATTATTTCTACCTTGACACTTAAAAAAAATTTTCGAAAAAAAACTTAGAAAATTTTCCAAAAAAATAAATAATAAAAAGCGCAAAAAAGGAAAACCCGGAAAATTTTTGGAAAGAACTAGGAAAATTTTTTGAAAAAAAATTATCAATATTTTACATTAATTATTATTTTAGTAGGGAGAAATTTCATAATTCCACGCCTTACAAGACTCTCTTGGGCAAAATCTCATTATTTCTTCCTTAATACTTAGAAAAAAAAAAAAAAAAAAAAAAAAAAAAAAAAAAAAAAAAATCCTTTTCCGTTGTACTTCCCCTCCTTTATACTTCCACATCCATTAAAATTCCCCTTCCTTATACTTCCCCTTCCTTATACTTCCCCTTCCTTATACTTCCCCTCCCTTATACTTCCCCCTTTTCATTAATTTTCTGACCATTCGAAACGCTTTTCATCCGCCTTAAAAAACTTTTCTTCAATTTTTTTGTCCAAGAAAACTATTTTTATCCGATTATTGGTGTTTTCCTGAATTTCAGACAAGAAACAGCCAAGAACCAGGTTTTCAACGTTTTTTGGAATAATTTGGAAGAAAAGTTTCGTTTTTCCTAATACGCCGACTCTCAAATTAATTGAATCAAGCGATCAAAAATGTTAAAATCTCCTAATTTCCAAATTTGATTTTGCAATACAATTTAAATTCCCAGAATTGAATTCAAAGTTAGTGCTTTTTTCTGCATTTTCTTCGCATCAACCTTCGTCTGTTTGTCTTCAATACTTAGGGATTTATATCACGTTATTTTATTCCATATCTTTTAGGTAGATTTCTTTTCTTCAAAAATACCTATTGTAATGTACCAAGTAGTCGCAGATTCAAAAATTTTCTATACGTTTTTCGTTTCATACCTCCTGGACCCCAAAACCATCCTCAGTTGAAAAGTTTATATATATACTATATATATTAGCACGATAACTGGAGCAATTTTAATGTGAGGGTGACGATATCCGGTATTTAGAGCTTTTATCTCAATAGCTCGGACGAGTTCGTTAATGGCTGAAATCGGACCAGCGATTCACCTACTTTACTTAGGGCTTAAAAGACAAAATTGGCATTTTCTATTGAAATCCTAGTCCTTTTGCAAAAAAAAACTTTAAGACCTCTGCGAGGGCGTGTAAAAAATTAATTAAAGCAGGTTTGGACGAGCCAGGCGCAAAATATTGAACTAGCAAAACTTTAAAAAAATTTGAATTTATACCGGGAAATTATTAATATTTTATTAATAAAATTATCAGATGTTTTTCTAGGGGCTCAGTGGCGCAATTTTTCTTATATCATCATTTTTATAACATAATTATATATTGTGTTTATACATTTTAATTTTAATCATGAAAAGAAATCTACCTTTTAGTCCCTGCTACCGCAGGGTCATTATTTTATTCTGTGAACAAGTAACTAACGAGGGCGATTTTTGAATTTCGAAAAAATGGCGGAGATATGTCTAAAGAGAAATGTTAAATCGGCTACGTGGCTGGAAGGTTCAGTCTTGGAGTTCCACCATCGGAGACCGGGGTTCGATCCCGGGTTGGGTGGAGGGATTTTGTTTGGAAGTTAAATTCCAAATAAATATTCTTCCACAAAATCCGCGATAAATTGGTTAGGCCTCCTCTGGAGTTGGCCCTGATAGGGTGCCACGGCAATAATGCGAGAGCCCCCGCCAGGGCCCCCCCCCCCTTAATGGCCCATAAAGCTATTCCAGAAAAGAACAAAAAAAATTAACCAATGAGGAAGAAGGCCTCTTGCTCATCGGTTAAACCTATTCTTCTTCATTAAAAAAAAAAAAAAAAGAGAAATGTTAAAAAATTTGCTGTGGCTGAACCGTTGGTCCGATTTTTACCAAGTTTCACCAAATACGATAAATAATATTTTTTACGAATTTTTTGTGTAAAAAGTTATCATTATTTTTACATTAAGTAATAATTACTATAATAATAATTATTATTATTATTTCAGTAGGGAGAAATTTCATACTTCCACGGCTTACAAGAGGGACTCTCTTCGCCAAAAATCCCATTATTTCTAGCTTGATACTTAGAAAAAAAAAAAGAAAAAAAACTTCCCCTTCCATTATACTTCCCCTCCGTTATACTTCCACATCCATTAAAATTTCCCTTCCTTATACTTCCACTCCCTTATACTTCCCCCTCCTTATACTTCCCTTATCATTTTTTTTCTGACCAATCGAAACCCTTTTCATCCGCCTTAAAAACTTTTCTTCAATTTTTTTGTCCAAGAAAACTATTTTTATTCGATTATTGAGTGTTTTCTGAATTTCAGACAAGAAACAGCCATTTTACCAGGTTTTCAACGTTTTTTGAAATAATTTCGAAGAAAAGTTTCGTTTTTCCCTAATACGACGACTCTCAAATTAATTGAATCATGCGAACAAAAAATGTTAAAATCACCAAATTAACTTCCTTAAAGAAGTTATTGCGATACCCTCGACGTCGGGTTTTTGGGGAAGGGTCTTCCAGACCCCGGAGGGTCAAATCGAATATTGATCTTTACCGATCTCAACTTTGTCTGTGGTGCCGGCCGGCCGTAGCATTTTTTTCCGGAACACTTTACGGCCACAATTTTCATCCGATTTTCACCAAATTTTCACCAAATTTCTTTAGCCGGTGAAGAAGAATGTAACGAGGGGGATTTTTGAATTTCGAAAAAATGGCGGAGATATGTCTGTTTGAAATTTTAAAAAATTCGCTGCGGCCGAACCGTTAATCCGATTTTCACCAAATTTTCACCAATTACTCCTTATATTTTTTAAGAATTTTTGGTGCAAAAAAATTGCCACTTTTTAATTACTATTTTGATTAGTAGGGAGAAATTTCGTACTTCTACCCTTTACGAGAGGCACATCCCTAGGCCAAAGAGCCCATTATTTCTACCTTGACACTTGGAAAATTTTTCGAAAAAAAAACTTTGAAAATTTTTCGAAAAAAAAAAAAGAAGTTAAAAAAAAAAAGGAAAACCCGGAAAATTTTTTTTTTAGGCCAAACTTGATTTTAACTTCCTTATTTCAATACAATTTAAATCCCTGAATTTAAATCAATTTTAATGCTTTTTCCCTATTTTTCTTCGCCTCAACTTTCGTCTGTTTATCCTCAACACTTAGGGATTTATATCACGTTATTTTATTCCATATCTTTTTTTTATGATGATTTTACTCCATTCTTTTATGGTCAGCTTTCTGATAATAGATCATTTTCTCGTATAAAAAGTAATAATTAGTTTTTATTATTCGGGTAATCGTTTTCGCTACTTTGGAGAGAGCATTACGGAGAAAGTTTTCCACATTTTAGGCATACGTAATCATATCTGAAATAAGATTAAACTCTTATTTTTATTTTCCCTTTTTTTAGACAGTTTTTGTAAGAAAAGCCTCACATGAAAAGACGTGACATTATCTTTAAAGAATTTTAAAAAGTTCTCATTTCGTTCTCGTCAAAACCAGCTTTGTACCTTTTTAAAATCCAATATTAAAGTTACGTTAAAGATATTCCCCTTCACTCGACTTAATTTGGTAAGAGCTCCAGTTATTTTTTTTTGCCTTCGTTTACGAAACATTAAAGAATCCGATGACATGTTTTACCAACATATTTTGAGAAAAAGTCAAGATTGCGAGAAAAAAATTATTTTGAGAGATTAATACTGGTAACTAAATATTGACGAAAGAGTTCTCAATACAGATTGGATACAAAGGATTGCGCCAGTTTGTTCTCGTGCTCTATGGAAATAGTGTGATGTAACTCGAATAAAAGAGGGGAATGTCAAATACAAACAGTGAAAAAACCTTTCTTCATCCCCGTCAGCCAATTTGACACGTCGTGGTCGCTTTTCTTTCCTCCCATGAATTAAATTACTCCAGAATACAAAATAGCAAGAAATAATACAATTATTTCTTTTTTTAAAATTGAGAAATCCTTGCAGAAAGGATGAATGCACCTAGAAGATTGGCCGACCCTTTTAATTGGATCTGCAGTAAAGCCTCTTTTGGTAGAAAGTGAATATTTTAAATGGACTTCATTTATATGCAAAATACCTACAGAGGAGAACAACTGGGTCGGATCATCACGAAAGAGAAAAAACGTCTTCTCTCCTAAGAAAGTCACGATGAACTCTAATCGAAGAAGCCTATTTTATTAGTCACAAGAAAAAACTGTGACAAATTTTCTTTTGGTCAAAAAAATCGAAAAATTGAGAAAAAAAAGGCTTCTTTTGGCTCAAAAACACAAAAACCATCCCAAAACCCAGTAAATACAAGAAGACTTAGCTTAGTACAATAACTAAGGAGGAAAAATTTTGAAAATTGATTAAAAAGGATTGAAATTGACCAAAAAATCGATAAAAACAACCAGAAGTCGAGTTTTTTCTCTCTTTTTTATCCACTGGGCCAAAAACGCTGAAAAAATTCCTCGTTACCCCGAAAAATGGGTGATTAAAGTGAAAATTTAGTGAAAATCGGCCGCAGCGAATTTTTAAAAATTTCAATCAGACATATTATCAAAATCAGAAATTCAAAAATCGCCCTCGTTAGTTTCTTTTCACCGACTAAAGAAAATTTGGTGAAAACTGTGGCCGGGACGGCCGGCCGGAACCACAGACAAAGTTGAGATCGGTAAACATCTGATCCTCCGGGGTCTGGAAATCCCTTCCCCAAAAACCCGACGTTGGAGGGTTTTTTTTTTTTTTTTTTTTTTTTTTTTTTTTTTTTTTTTTTTTTTTTTTTTTTTTTTTTTTTTTTTTTTTTTTTTTTTACGAGGGCGTCTTCAACTACTCGGTTATTTCACCCTCGCGTCAGTGGTGTTTTCCGTCGGAAAAGTTCATTTAGGTACATTGGGTTCAATTTGGGGACCGCCCGCTTTGAACCCTGGACCCCATTGATGAACGCCGTATCGCAATGTTTGGGACTAACGCCTTAACACGCGCGGCCACCGCGACGCCACAAGGACGTTGGAGGGTATCACAATAACTTCTTTATGGAAGCTAAATATGGGAAGGGGAAGTATATAGGAGGGAGAAGTATAACGGAGGGAACGTAAAACGGAGGGGGAAGTATAACAGAGGGGGAAGTTTTACGGAGGGGGAAGTATAACGGAGGGGAAGTTTCACGGAGGGAGGAGTATAATGGAGGGGGAACATTTTTTTTGAAAAATTTTCCGAGTTTTTTTTTTTGAAAAATTTTGAAAGTTTTTTTTCGAAAAATTTTCTTTTTAAAAATTTTTTAGTTCTTTTTTTCGAAAATTTTAATAAGTGTCAAGGTAGAAATAATGGGCTCTTTGGCCTAGGGATGTGCCTCTCGTAATGGATTGAAGTATGAAATTTCTCCCTTCTTAACAAAAAAATGATCAAAAAGTGGCAATTTTTTTACACCAAAAATTCTTAAAAAAATATAAGGAGTAATTGGTGAAAATTTGGTGAAAATCGGATTGACGGTTCGGCCGCAGCAAATTTTTAAAATTCAAACAGACATAGGTACCTATCTCCGCCACTTTTTCGAAATTCAAAAATCTCCCTCGTTGCATTCTTTTTCACCGGCTAAAGAAATTTGTGTGAAAATTTGGTGAAAATCGGATGAAAACTGTGGCCGTAAAGTGTTCCGGAAAAAATGCTACGGCCGGCCGGCACCACAGACAAAGTTGAGATCGGTAAAGATCAATATTCGATTTGACCCTCCTGGGTCTGGAAGACCCTTCCCAAAAAACCCAACTTAGAGGGTATCACAATAACTTCTTTAAGGATGTTAAAAAATAAACCAAGAAAGCCTCGGGACAAACGATTTTGCCCAAAAAATGACAAAAAATCTTGTAAAATGGAATTTTTTGGACAAAAAAAAAGTTACTTGCCTATCCGATGAGTTGAACTTGAGTCTTATATGCTACTGCTTTTTCCAATTAGAGTGATAGACTCCCTCCGGAGGCTCCTCGAGCTCTCACTATCATAACTTCACAAATTGGCATAAAACGCATAATTTTCTTCGCGAAGAGTAACTGCTTTTGCCTTGTAAATAACTTAAAATGTATATGAAAACTATCTTGTGTAGCACGTCCTTAGCGAAATCTTAACTGTATGACAATGACCTTGCGTGATTTTAATTCAGGAAGTCCAGGGACGGTCGATGCCTTCGACGCTTTCTTTTACGGTTTTGTCAGGGCGTAAAACGGAAATAAAACGCTTTTCCAATTTAAAAAAAATTAAAAATTAAGGGAAAAGAAACATTTAAAATTCTGTAATTTAAAATAGTGGAATAATTGGTTTTTGATTGTTTGAATGCGAAGCTGTAATTGGCATGAAGTGGGTTTTTTCATGCTCGAGGATATTGTGAAATGAAATCCGAGTGTGATTCCGGGATTTTTGCTAGTGAATTAGATCAACGTATTGTAGAAGTTCAGCTCGTTAGGCGCATACTATTCATAAAAAAAAGTGTACACGCTATCTCTACGCTGTTACTATGGTAATGATGATCGTTCATATTCTCGATGGGAGATGAAGCGTTTAAAACGTCTACTTTCATCGCGCTCGCTTTTCACTCCGTCCAACGGAACGATTAAGCAGGAGAGCGTGCGTTACAAAAAGGGGCATCCAAGTTTCTTTCACGGTCATTCCTTATGTGAGTTTCGAAATGTTAAGGTGTATTTCTGTGTTGATTTTCGTCGTTTTTTGTTCGGGAGAGAACGCCTACGAGTTCGTTCATGGAGTTAGCAGAGATGGCCTCAGCAGCTACTCGGAATTCGCTGAACAAAAACCGGAAGCCAAACCGCAAGAAAACGTCAAGACATACATTGTGACCAAAAAAGTGCCTATGCCCTATGCCGTTACTGTAGAAAAAAAGGTCCCTTATCCAGTTTCAATGCCAGTAAGAAGACCCTACGCAGTCTACGTACCCAAACCATATTTAGTGCAAGTGAACAAGCCGATTCCATACCCTATCAAAGTACCAGTGCCACATCCCTACACGATTGAAAAACATATTCCAGTACCAGTAAAAGTTCCTATCGATAACCCTTTCCCAGTTCACATTTCTAAACCATATCCAGTTTACTTTGAAAAGAAAATTCCATACCCAGTTGAAAAGCGAATCCCAATTCAGGTCAAAATCCCATACGATAGACCATACCCTGTTCATATACCAATCGAAAAACCGCTTTTGTATCCAGTGGAAAAACCCGTTGCTTACAAAATATCGATCAAGCCAATGTTTCAGCAGATTGATCCGCAGAAAGAGAGTCCCTCGACAACTGAAGAAACGCAGAATCTCATACAGGCTAATTCACTTAAAATAAGCAGCTTTTCTCCAAGCCCTTATGAAGCAGAGAACTCAAATTATATACAAAGTAAGCACAAAGCGATTTCATTTCTCCCTGGATCTCAGGACACATATTCCACGCAGAACTCCGCAGATGCTATCCATGTCTCCGGACTTAATCCAGTAAGCATTGACAATTCTAGCGACTGGATACCTAAGCAGCACGTCCATCAAAAAGTCAACTTTGTGCCTTCTAGTCAATATAAATATCCCGATATCAATGACAGCACGGAAAACACTCAGCAAGAAAGCTACACATTAAGATACGACCCAAAGCAGCAACAGTACAAATTTCATTTTCAAAATGAAGAACCTCAAAAGCAATATAATACACCTCTTTATGAAGTGAAACCTCCTCAATTTGTACAGATAAAATCTCATTTTGCTCATTCTCTTGAAGGAGGTAAAGACAGGCTAAAAGGAAACTATCAATTTTACAACATTCATCCACATCAAGATCATTCAAGTGTAAGCTTTCAAAAATTCGAAAGTATCCAAAATCAAGAAAGCACTGAGAAGCCATTGAGGATAAAATACTACAGAAAAGTTCCGAAGAATGAGAAATCTGAATATAATCAAGTGCAGCAAACGTTGGCGCCAAGTTATTATCAGGAAGCTCAGAATTACGAAGAAAACACGAAAAAACCTGAATATCAAGTGACGTATGTACCGGAGTTCACCTATTATAAAACTGATCAAGAAACGTATCAGACGACAGCTGATCCAGAATACTTCTCCGATAAGTCCCCGCAAGGTTTCGCCATTCCTCAAACGAACAGCCACACTGGAGCTTCAGACGAATACCATCATCTTAGCACGGCTTCACCTACAGCAGAAACCGTCCCGACAGAATCGACAGAAAAGCCCGCGGAGACAACGCAGAAATCTAGAAGAAGCACAGAAATATACACGGACGGAATTAAAAAGTCACGTAGAAGACCCCAGAGGAGGAGACACGCCGAGAAAGTCGAATCAAACTAAAATTTTATCGTAATATTTATTTATTTTAGTATAGTGAAAAATATTTCTTATGTAAATAAATTATGTACATAAAATGATAATAACATTAAACAAAGTATTAAATTATTAAATTAATATGTATTCAATATTTTATTATTATTAACAAGAAAACATCATGTGAGTTTACGATACCAGAATAACGCGCAGGCGCGAGCGAATAGGGCAACGCGCATGCTTGTATTTTTTGTTCCCGCGTTTTTTCAAAAATTCATGTATGTAATTTGCATAAATTCAAATTAGTTTTAGTAGATAAGGGTTAATTTTTTTCCTCTCGTAAGGAGCGCCCTTTTACACGAGGGGGTTGATTTTTTTTCTCTCGCAAGAAAAGCTCTCGTGGAGAGGAAAAATCATCAATGAGCTCTCCTTGCGAGAGGAAAAAAATCACCCCCCGTTGTTATTAGGTGTACAAAATGAAACTCGGCTAAAATCTACAAAATTCAAATTTACCCTGTGGCTGAGTTTCATTTTGTACACCTAATAAATAAAAGTGTAGGAAATTTAATTCTCTATAAATTTGTACTTACCTAATTTTTTTTTTCTAGGATGCACCATTTTCGGAAAATAAATTTTTTTAAAAATAAATTTATCTTGAAAACAGTGCGTCCTAGAGAAAAAATGAATAGAATAAAAATTAAAGAGAATTGAATTTCCAACAGATTTTATTTAGTCCATTTTTTCAATATCTGTAACGGTTTACGATTTACAAGCCTTTAAAAACTAACCTTCTTAATGGTAATACTTCAATAACCTTCTTACACGGAGAAGGTCAACTTTTGATGGACTTTAACGCCTAAAATGTTCAAAATTTTGACAAAATGAACTACTAGGTGTACAAAATGAAACTCGGCTAAAATCTACGAGTTTCATTTTGTACACCTAACCATCTTTGTGAGAGGAAAAAATTAACCTCCTCGCGTATTATCAAACCAGTTTGAATTTCGGCAAATCTTAAAGACGAATTTTTGAAAAAACGCGGGAACCAGAAACAAATGAAAGCTCGCGCATGCGCGTTATTGTGTTATCGTAAACTCACAAGTACCAAAAGTCAATCTCTTTCTTATTTTTGCTTATATTTAAGAAAATAAGCGATTCTTTAAGATGACTACTCTATAAAAAATGGAATTTTACTAAATTTCCTTTTGATTACTTTGCTTTCTAAAAGCTGATTATTTTTATGATTTTTGTTCAATGATTTTGTAGATGAATGATTTTGATTTTCACTTTCTTTTTATAATTAAAAAGATCTCTAATTTTCGTAAACTGAGCGTTAAATGGGATTATTAATTTATAATAATTATGAAGTGGAAAAAACAAGAAGCGCCGTGACGGACCTTTTTGATTGATCCGTTCGGCGATGTCTTTCGGTTTCGTGTTTCCCTTTCACCCCTGCTCTAATTCCGAAATCCCGGCGTAAACATCTCGGCTGAAGCGATTATCCAGTTGTCAGCTGTGGTCCTTTCACAATGTCCGAGAAGTCCACGACGACAGAAAAAGAGATTTCCCCATTCAAAGATATATCCCATGGTGAGCTCCGATTGCTCAACCTTATTGTCAACGATTATAATCCACGTTTTCATAACGTCGAAAATCCAAACTTTGAAAAGTTTCACTTGATCGCCACCTTCTAATTGAAGAGTCAACACCAGCAATCTCTTAAGTCAATTATCTAGTTTGAAATCACCGACAACGAGATATCCTTAATGACGATTGATTAATTATAAACTTTCAAACCTCCCGTTAAAAGTTTAAACTAAGAATAATAAACAAAAAAAAGCGTAAAACAACCCTAATTATGTTAATATTTGAGGAGCAAAGAGAAGCTACTTGAGGGTTTCACAAGTGCCGGAATGATTCAATTAAAACCTTCGTTGGAAGAGCGACGTAATTAACATCGTTGGATGAAAATTTCGTGGAATGTAGAGCCCACGCGAACCCTTCGGGCATCGTTACATGAGTAAAACGGGACCGTGTCTAAATGTAGAAACGATTCCGGAAGGCACCGAATAAAAATCCGGTCTCATCCGTCGATTATTCAATCCAGTATTTCCTGAACTATAAAGCTGGTTTAGTGCTGCGGACGCGTAACTATATAAATCCGTGGTCATACATCAAAAACTCGTTTAGGACGCTTAATTATCTCTTTTTATGAGTTTACCATAACGACATTAAAAACGTGATAATGTGTTAACACTAACCCATTTTTTGAAAATGCCTTTCATCTTTGATTACTTTTGACCGGTTTTTGTGATACCCTCCACGTCGGGTTTTTTGGGAACGATTTTCAGCAAATTTTCACACAAACTTCCTGAATAGTTGAAAAATAAACTATCGCCTGCGATTTTTGAATTTTGAAAAAATGGCGGAGATATGAGGCGCTCCGAGTACGAAGGGCGAACTCAACAAAACTTAGTTTCGAGATATTCGCATTTTAAAGTTTTATGTTACGAGCGAACTCAACTGAAAAGTCATGCCCTGGAATGGGAAAAGGAGTGGGGGTAGTGGACTAGGATGTGGAGTTCGCCCTTCGTACCCGCTCTGATATCGCAGTTAGAGCTTTGCGCATATCGGTTTTTACGTATTTAAAGGTGAAAAAAGGGCGAACTCAACGTAAAAATTATATGGGTGTATTCACCAAGAGGTCAAGAGTCTGAAAATGAAAAACAAAAAATTTGTCCGATGTTGAGTTCGCCCTTCGTACCCGTAGCGCCTCATATGCACTTTTGAAATTTTAAAAACTGCACTGCGGCCGAACCATTGGTCTGATTTTTACCGAATTTTCACCGATGACCCGTTATATTTTTTACCAATTTTTGGTATAAAAAAATTGAAATTTTTTAATTATCATTTTAGTAGGGAGAAATTACATATTTCCACCGGTTTCGATAGCGACCTCTCTTGAGGAAAAATCCCTTTAGTTCTACCTTGACACTTTCGAAAAAAAAACTTAAAACTTAAAATGAAAAAAAAAAACTGCAAATTTAAAGGCTATACTTCCCTCTCTGTTATCCTTCCCCTCCTTTATACTTCCCCTCTTTAATACTTACCCCTCCTATATTTTTTCTTCTCTTTAAGCAAGTTTTCGTTGCAAGCTCTTTAAACTTGTACTTTTTTTTCTCCGAAAAATTTCTATTTTACAAGATTTTTTATTATTTCTCGTGATTTTTCGGTTGGTCTGATTTTCACCAAATTTTCACCAAAGACTCCTTATATTTTTACGAATGTTTGGTGTAATTGAAATTTTTTAATTATCATTTTAGTAGGGAGAAATTTCATATTTCGACCGGTTTCGAGAGGGACCTCTCTTGAGGAAAAATCCCATTAATTGTATCTTGACACTTAAAAAAATTTTCGAAAAAAAAAAATTAAAAAACTGCAAATTTAAAGGTTATACTTCCCTCTCTGTTATACTTCCCCTCCATTATACTTCCCCTCTTTAATACTTACCCCTCCTATATTTTTTCTTCTCTTTAAGCAAGTTTTCGTTGGAAGCTCTTCAAACTTGTACTTTTTTCTCTCTGAAAAATTTCCATTTTACAAGATTTTTTATTATTTCTCGTTACTTTTCGGTTGGTCTGATTTTCACCGAATTTTCACCAAAGACTCCTTATATTTTTACGAATTTTGGGGAAAAAAATTGAAAGTTTTTAAATTATCAGTATATGTAGTAGGGAGAAATGTCATATTTCCGCCGGTTACGAGAAGCACTTCCCTGGGGCAAAGTCTGTTATTTCTACCTTGGTACTTACTTAAAAAGTTTCGAAAAAAAACTTAAAAAATTTTTTGACGAAAAAATTTAAAAAATTTAAACAAATTCTTGAAATTATTATTCCCCCTCTTTTTTATTTCCCAGTCCATGATCTTCCCCTCCCTTATACTTAACCCTGCTTGAACCTTCCCTCCTTTATACTTCCCCCTTCCTATACTTCTCCTCATTTATACTTCCCCCTCCTATATTGTTCCTTCTCTTTAAGGAAATTTTCGTTGGAAGCTCTTCAAACTAGTACTTTTTTTTTGTCAAGGTTTCCCAAAAAATTGAAAGTTGAATGAAAAATTTGGAGTGAGATTAGCGAAGAAAAAGTGATTTCCATGAAACATAAATAAAACTGGATCAGCCTACTTTCCCTTGGGGAAAAAATTTTCGCATGAGTTTTTTACTATTGGAACGACACGAACAGAAAGCAATTTTTTGAATAACGTAGCGATTCGTTCAGGAAGAAAAAAAAAAAAAAGTGGATTTTAGCGAGGGTAGAGGTAATATTGTAGAGGGCGTTGTGAAGGGGGTTGAAAGGGGAGGTTTTGATAAGTGTACGGAACCAGAGGCCCCGGTTAGATTGCCTCAATCCATCCACGACAGCGGTCTCGGCCTCTACCGCAAAACAATACTCAACGGCATAGAACGGAACAATCGGTTTTATCCATTTTTTTTTTCACCTTCGCCCTCTCCTCATCCCTGTGACAAATTTTTTGGAAGAAAAATGTAACACTTCAAACAATTACTAACTCCACAAGAAAAGGCCCTCATTCCTCCACTCTCCTCTCGCCAGGAAAAGTTTGAGTAGAAGCGTAAAGCGACAAAAAAAAGTTAGTCAAAATTGGATAAAACCACAAAATTTAAAAAAAAAAAGGTTACTTTTGGCACATGGGCAAGAAAAATGGCAGAAAATTTGGGCAAATTAGAGTTTCTCGGGTAAAAATTAAGCGGTTCCACCCTTGAAAACCTGAGAAAAACGCTTGAAAAACCGAGAAAACACCCGGAAAACCAGTAAAATCGGTTTTTTTATTTTTAATTTATGGCAAAGCAATTAGTCATACAAAAAAAAGTTAAATGTAAACCCTATATTCTTGGACAGAAAATCGACTCCATTTTGTAGATTTTGGTTGTAATATACAGGGTGCCCCAGAGCGACTCCAACTTTATTTTAAATGAGAACTTCTATTATATTATATTCGTAAAATACGCAAAATTTCAAGTTGATTTGACTATTTAATTTGGAAAAATTTTAAAAATGCCAAATTTTGCGGATTTTATCGACACACGCATTTGGAATTTTTAAAGTTGTCCAAAGAGTATGAATAGCCAAATCAACTTGAAATTTTGCGTAGATTACGAATCTGAAATAAAAAAGGGGTTCTTATTTAAAATAACGAAGTTAGTATCGCTCTGGGACACCCTGTATACCAAACCCGAAATCTACTAAATGGAGTCGATCCCTCTTCCAAAACAAAGGGGGGTTTACATTTAACTTTTTTTTGTATGTCTAAATGCGTTGTCGTAAAGTTGTTGGCCCACTTTAGTTGGAACAGCATAAAGAATGGAAAACGCTCATAAGTAGAGAAATTATAATTTTTCGCCAGAAAAAAATCGTAAAAAAGTACTCAAAATCCGGATAAAATGAGGTCTAAAAAAAGGCCTAATTTTAAATAAACTGTGAGAGAAAATGAAGCAGAAGTGGCAAGGGCCAGAGCCAAGATGTGAGCGTCCAAAGGGTCGGGGGGGATTAAAAAAATATGCAAATTCATAACATTTTCTTATTTTTCTGTATTTTCTTACTCCCTATCACATAATGCTATAATTAAGAGCTTAAAATTTTTTTTCCCGCTTCGTATACTTAAGCGAAAGTCCATTTTCTTGAAAGAGGGGCCGTATTTTTTGGAAGCTTTCCGACCTAACTTTCAGGCGAAGTTCTTTCCCATCTTTACTAAAAGCCTAGAAAGAGAGAGAGAAAAAAGATTTCTCCTACCTTGATTTCAACACAAAAAGAAAATTAATGCCATAACGTTCCATATTAGTCAAAGGATGGGATGATGATTGAGGAAGGAAATAGTTCTCGGTTTCCTTATGAAGGTCCATAACTGATGTTATTATTGTCGAACCCGTTTTCTCTTATTCTAAATTCAGAATATTTTTTTTTTTTTTTGTATAAAAACAACCTTTTTTTCTAGGTATTTTTTTATTTTATTTTGTTTGGTAGGTAAATCATTGGTAGGTAAATCTTGTTATTGGGTTGAACTATCCAAACTAGTTTTTCAAATTTATTCCTTTATTTTTGGCAAAAATAAAGGAATAAATTTGAAAAACTAGTTTGGATAGTTCAACCCAATAACAAGATTTACCTACCAACCTTTTTTCTTCTCAAACTTTTTAATTTTCAGAAATTCGTGTACTGCATTCGGAAGAAATCAATGAATAAATTTGATCGGGAAAAGCCCTTTGAATTTTTATGGGCGTTTAAAACGTTTCTAATTTTTCGGGTAGTTTTCTATCATTGTGAAAGCATTTTAAAGTGGGAAATTAATTTATTTAAAATGCTTTTCATGCTGTGGCATCTCTCTTTTTAAGAGACGCTCAAATAAATTCAGTCCACGGCCTCCCTTATTATTTTTTTTTTCTTTTAAAACATTTTTTTAAAGAACCACTCTTAAGTTACTTTATAAAAAAAGCACAAAGATCTTTCCGCGTAAGGAATTCCCCTTCGTTTTTTTAACCACATTTTTTGTCGACCTCTCGTCATTCATGAGATCAAATAAACCTTTTTTAACCCCTTTTTAAGACTGTCAAATTATTTTTATTCATAAAATGGGAAAAAAGTATTGGTTTGAAGAGCTTCCTTAAAGAGAAGTATCTATATAGGAGGGGGAAGTATAACGGAGGGGACGTAAAACGTAGTGGGAAGTATATGGGAGGGGAAGTATAACGGAGGGGGAAGTATATGGGAGGGGAAGTATAACGGAGGGGGAAGTATATGGGAGGGGAAGTATAACGGAGGGGGAAGTATAACGGAGGGGAAAGTATAACGGAGGGGAAAGTATAACGGAGTAGGAAGTATAACAGAGGGGGAAGTATAATGGAGGGGGAAGTATAAAGGAAGGGGATTTAGTAGGGAGGGAAAGTATAAAGGACAATTTTGCAAGTTTGTTTTTGCGAAATTTTTCCGGGTTTTTTTTTTTTTTTGAAAAATTTTCTAAGTTCTTTTTTTCAAAAAATTTTCTAAGTTTTAACTTTTTTTTTCGAAAAATTTTCTAAGTTTTTTTGTCCAAAAAAAATTTTTTAAAGTTTTTTTCAAAAAATTTTCCGGGTTTTCCTTTCCTTTTTTTTTTTTCCTTTTTTTCGAAAAATTTTCTAAGTTCTTTTTTTCGAAAAATTTTCTAAGTTTTTTTGTCAAAAAAATTTTTTTTTTTTTCGAAAAATTTTCCGGGTTTTTATTTTTTTTTCTTTCTTCTTCTTTTTTTTTTCGAAAAATTTTTTTAAGTTCTTTTTTTCGAAAAATTTTCTAAGTCTCAAGGTAGAAATAATGGGCTCTTTGGCCTAGGGATGTGCCTCTCGTAAAGGGTAGAAGTACGAAATTTCTCCCTACTAAAAAAAATTAATGATTAAAAAGTGGCGATTTTTTTGCACCAAAAATTCTTAAAAAATATAAGGAGTAATTGGTGAAAATTTGGTGAAAATCGGTTTAACGGTTCGGCCGCAGCGAATTTTTTAAAATTTTAAACAGACATATCTCCGCCATTTTTTCGAAATTCAAAAATCGCCCTCGTCATATTCTTCTTCACCGGCTAAAGAAATTTGTGTAAAAATTTGGTGAAAATCGGATGAAAACTGTGGCCGTAAAGTGTTCCGGAAAAAAATGCTACGGCCGGCCGGCCGGAACCACAGACAAAGTTGAGATCGGTAAAGATCAATATTCGATTTGACACTCCGGGGTCTGGAAGACCCTTCCCCAAAAACCCGACGTCCAGGATATCGCAATAACTTCTTTAAGGAAGTTAAAAACTTTTTTTTGAAGAAGATAGGCGAGAAAAAACGAAATCGAAAGGTCGTTGGCAATGGCCTAGACGTTCAGCGGCATGATTGTTCCGGTGAAAGTTATGCCACTTGATACACAAAACTCGTTTTATCAAAAACCTGAGGAAGAAAAAAAAACGTAAACCGGTTTTCTACATTAGTCTCAAACATTTATTATATCATTACCAGTTCCATAGTCTTTTATTTAAAATAAGTTGTTGATTTAAACAAATAATAGGTTTAAACAAAAATGTTTTGGACGGAGGTGATTTAAACGTTGAAAGAAGTTCGCGGATTTATGTTACGCATCCTTTTTAGACCTTGACCTGAAGAGGCTGTAAACATGGGTGTCTCGAGCCAAAAAGGATTCAAACTTCACCTCAAACTTTGTATACGTAATAATGAAATTAAAAACCGACTTTTCATCGTTAGTTATTCAAGTCATCCCTCAAGAACTTCTTCAGTTAAGACTGGATTTTTTTTTGACCTTACAAACGTGAACTTGCAGTGGTAGTGCTAACAGCAGAAAGGGAAATGAGGGTCTTTTACAGGTACCTAAGGCAGTTTTTGTAGGTCAAATTTTTCAAATTCAAAAAAAGAATTTTTTTTAAAACCGAAGTATTGTGTTATGAAAAAAAGGTTTTTTTAGGCCAAAAAATCGGATAAAAGTTGTAAGCCGAAAAATTCATAAGAAATAATAAATTAAATCCTTGAAAACTTAGGAAAACCTGTGAAAAATAAAGATCCTTGGCAATGACATAAAATAAAAGAAAAAGTGCTACCTTGAAGAGCTTCCAAAGAAAACATCCGTAAAGAGAAGTAAAAATAGATGGGGGAAGTATTAAAGAGGGAAAGTATAACGGTGGGGGAAGTATAAAGGAGGGGAAGTATAAAGGAAGGGGAAGTATAACGGATGAGGAAGTATAACGGAGGGGGAAGTATTAGATGTACGAAATGAAACTCGGCTAAAGTCTACAAAATTCAAATTTACCCTGTGGCTGAGTTTCATTTTGTACACCAAATAAATAAAAATTGTAGGAAATTTAATTTTCTATAAATTTGTACTTAATTATTTTTTTCTAGGATGCACCGTTTTCGGAAAATAATTTTTTAAAAAAATAAATTTATCTTGAAAACAGTGCGTCCTAGAGAAAAAATGAATAGAATAAAAATTAAAGAGAATTTAATTTCCAACTGATTTTATTTAGTGTATTTTTTCAATATCTGTAACGGTTTACGATTTACAAGCCTTTAAAAATTAACCTTCTTAATGGTTATACTTCAATAACCTTCTTACACGGAGAAGGTCAACTTTTGATGGACTTTAACGCCTAAAATGTTCAAAGTTTTGAAAAATGAACTACCAGGTGTACAAAATGAAACTCGGCTAAAATCTACAAAATTCAAATTTACCCTGTGGCTGAGTTTCATTTTGTACACCTAATATAACAGAGGAGGAAGTATAACGGACGGGGAAGTATTACGGAGGGGGAATTATAAAGGAGGGGAAGTACAAAGGAGGGGAAAGTAAAAAGGAGGGGAAGTATACTGAAGGAGGAACACCAAAAATTCGTAATAAATATAAGGAGTAGTTCGTCGCGTTAGTTCTAACACCGGCAATCTCATTTTTTATCAATTTTGAGTTTGGCAATGTTTCTGATTTTGCGGAGAATCGAATTCCGTTGGTAGTTTAACCCTATTACCAACCGAAAACGCGATTTAGCAGGCAGGTGATGCATTGATTCCAATGAGAAATTAATCCGTATTTTGGTATCCCTGAAAACCTAGGAAAATGAGATAGCCTGTGTTAGAACTAACGCGACAAATTGGTGAAAATTTGGTGAAACTCGGACCAACGTTTCGGCCTCAGCGAATTTTTTAAAATTTCAAAAAGACGTATCTCAATTTAAAAATCGCCCTCGTTACATTCTTGTTCACCGACTTAGGAAGATTGTGTAAAAATTTGGTGAAAATCGGTTCAAAACTGGCCGTAAAGTGTTCCGGAAAAATGCTACGGACGGCCGGCCGGCACCACAGACGAAGTTGAGATCGGTAAATATTCGATATGACCGTCCTGAAGACCCCCAAAAACCCGACGTGGAGGGTATCACAATAACTTCTTTAAGGAAGTTGAAAGTAAAAAGAGGAGAGGTTCCAAGGACAAAATAACTTGTAAAAAAAGCCCTAAATTCGGGTGAAATTTGAGTATTACCATTTTTAAAAATTTCTACATTTCTGAAATTTTCAACTTTTATAAATGAGATCATTTTAATTTTAAACGTATTAGGAAAATAAATTATATTATGAAAAATGAAAGAAAATCTAATAAAACGAATAGAACGCTTAAATGTAGCAAGATTTGAAATAAACACTCGTGGATTATACCCTTCCCGCCTCTTTCGTTCTAAACGAACCTCGTATGAATTGCACAAAATATCTTTTTAAGCCCCATTCACTTCATTTTCCAACTAAAATGAGAAAACTCGTTTATTTTTTTATCTCTTTATTTTGAAAGTAAAAATAAAAATTTCAAAATTGGAGTATAAAGATAATTAAAGTTTCTAGGTCATAAGTTTTTTTAAAGTTTCAACATCTGATTGATAGCAAGTGGACGTTTTTTGAGACGAGTGGCAATTGCGTAATAAGACTTTCTCCAAGGTCGAGAAAGGGGGACTTGCCACACGACTTAACTACGTCAACCCCCTTTTTTTTCCTCTTTTTTTTTCCTACCAAGGAAACAAATTAATTCACCTTTCTCCTTCCTCAGGAACTCCATAACGTAAAATATTGACCCAGTTTATTCAAGAGCGAAAACAAAAGAGGGGAAAAGGCAAGATTAAAATTTTAATCTCGCGATTTAGAAGGATCTTGGAAACGACTTGAAAGAAAAAAACCCAATCGTAATGGGCTAGATTTATTCTTGAAGAAAAAAGTAGTTTCTTATTTGTTTTCCTCCATTTTGGTGAACTTTTATAGACCATCGAGTCGAATAGTTCGTTTTAAATTAAACCTATATTTCCTGTTTATTAGAGCATTACTTTCATCTAAAATATATTTCATCAGGAAACGATCCTGATTGCAAACTAAAATTTAATCTATTTTGGATATTCCGTTCATATTATTCAGAATATTATCGTTATGTCTAAAATAACAGACTTTTGTTTATGTTCTGCGTTCTCTCTATGGCATACTAATATGTAATTTAAACTTGATACAATAATAATTTAGTTTGAATATTTCGGGAAAAAATGATGTTTCTTTATCTGAAGTGTATAAATAGTACGGGTTTTCATGGACGGGTGCTCTTGATTGCGCATTTTATTATAAGTTTTGGTCGCTTTCACTCACGAGGTCACGATCATTAGGGGGACCACGAATGTAACTATTTTCAACAGATAGACACCGATTTTCGATTGAGGCGATCACGAGAAATTGATGAATAAACGTTTACTAAAAAACGCAGAGAAACTCCTTTTTTACAGTTAGAATTTTACTGGATTTTTCAGGAGTTTCCCGAGGTTATTTCTCTCATCGAAAAATGATTTACCGAATTCCTTGTATTTTGGCCAAAAAAAAATCCCTATTTAACGGATTTAGGAAGTTTTGCTTGTCGTCTGGCCTAGAAACTCCCTTTTTATAGGATTTTCGAAAGATTTTTAACTACTTTAAAGAAGTAATTGCGATACCCTCCACGTGGGGTTTTTGGGGAAGGGTCTTCCACACCCCGGAGGGTCAAATCGAATATTGATCTTTACCGATCTCAACTGGGTCTGTGGTGCCGGCCGGCCGTAGCATTTTTCCGGAACACTTTTCGGCCACAGTTTTCAACCGATTTTCACCAGATTTTCAACAAATTTTCTTTAGTCAGTGAACAAAAAACTAACGTGGGCGATTTTAGAATTTCGAAAAATTGGCGAATATGTCTGTTTGAAATTTTAAAAACTGCGCTGCGGCCGAACCAACGGGTCCGATTTTTCACCAAATTTTTACCAAATACTCCTCACATTTTTTACGAATTTTCGGTTTAATAAGATTTTTTTTTTATTTTTATTGTTTTTAATTAATTTTTAGTAGGGAGAAATTGTGATGCATCAACCCTTTTTCGAGAGTCATCCCTTGGGCAGAAAGCCCATTATTTCTACCTTGATACTTGGAAAAGTTTTCGAAAATTAAAAAATTAAAACTTAGAAAATTTTTTCGAAAAACAAAAAAAAAACGGAAATTTAAAAAAAAAATTCGAAAAAAAACTTAGAAAATTTTTTGTCAAAAAAGTTGAAAAAAAAAACTTTGAAAATTGGTGTGAAAATAACTTTGAAAATTTTTCGGGGGAAAAAAACTTGGACAATTTTTCGAAAAACAAAAAAATTTTAAAATAACTTGGAAAACATGTTGAAAAAGAATTGGTCAAAATGCTTGAAATTATTCTTCCCCTCCTTTTGTACTCCCCCCTCCGTTATACTTCCCCTCCTTTATACTCCCCCTCCTATATTGTTCTTTCTCTTTAAGAAAGTTTTCCTCGGAAGCTCTTCAAACTATGGTGTACTTTTTGGACGTATTCATAGGAATTTTCGCCTAAAAACTCCTTTTTATGGGATTTTCGACAGATTTTTATTTACGAAAAATTTTTTTAATACCTATTACGTATCTTAAAAAAAATACTGAAGGTTTCCTTATCTTTTGTACAAGAAACCTCATTTTTAGCTCTTTTTTTTTTGGGGGGGGGGGGGGGGGGGTTCCTCCTACTTCTTTTGATGGAAAAATAATTCCTTATCCAAATTTTTCTGAACTATTTTCGTCATATTTCTATGGAGAAACCCAAAACCTCCTTTTTTCCCTTATAAACGCTTTTGTCTTATAAAGCATTTTTTACCAGGAATTCTTCTTTTGACAATGAGGGAAAATACCATTATTTACATCATAATATTCTACACATAATATTTGACCTATGTATATCTAAAAAAAATATATTTGAGGGTATTAGAACAACTTTCTTTTGACAAACTAACCAAAAACAACAATACTTGTACGGGGCAGGAGCTTAAAATGCGATTTGGCAAAATCAACTTCCCCTGGCGATTGTAAATAGTTCCAACGTAATTTCCCCCTAATCTGGTGGCCGCAGATTAGTGGGAAATAGAAATGAAAACTTTGAGCTTACTGTGGTTATGCAAATATTCTTAAAATGACTGATTTTTTTTTTCTAAAAGAGATGTTATTGTTTTAGGTGTACAAAATGAAACTCAGCCACAGGGTAAATTTGAATTTTGTAGATTTTAGCCGAGTTTCATTTTGTACACCAAGTAGTTCATTTTTTCAAAACTTTGAATTTTTTAGGCGTTAAAGTCCATCAAAAGTTGACCTTCTCCGTGTAAGAAGGTTATTGAAGTATAACCATTAAGAAGGTTAATTTTTAAAGGCTTGTAAATCGTAAACCGTTACAGATATTGAAAAAATGCACTAAATAAAATCCGTTGTAAATTTAATTCTCTTTAATTTTTATTCTATTCATTTTTTCTCTAGGACGCACTGTTTTCAAGATAAATTTATTTCAAAAAAAAATTATTTTCCGAAAATGGTGCATCCTAGAAAAAAATAATTAAGTACAAATTTATAGAGAATTAAATTTCCTACAATTTTTATTTATTAGGTGTACAAAATGAAACTCAGCCACAGAGTAAATTTGAATTTTGTAGATTTTAGCCGAGTTTCATTTTGTACACCTAATAGGTATTTCCCTCCATGTTTTGGCCTTCTTGTTTTGTTTTTCTCAGGATTGGAATTTTTATCATTAATAAAAATGATGAATATTAAAATATTTCATCATCCGAGGGGGATGAGCGTGGGATAACTGTCAGCTTACGATTTTCTCGTAATTTCAAAACAACGTTTTATTTCTCAAAAAGGTTAATAAGGTGGGTATTTCCCAGAAAACGATGAGCATTGAGGAATACTTTATTTAATTCACATCTTTTGAAATAATTAATATTGTTTTTGTAAATAAATAATAAAAAATTGATGGGATGCAATAAAAAATAACATTCACAGAGGGTATATAAACATAAAGTTTTTGTCGATACTCTGATTTCACTCTTGAATACGGACCAATACATAAACTCCGTTCGCTTTTACCTCCGACCCCACCTCGCATTTTCCGTTGGAATACGTTATTGCCTTTTCATACGACCTTTGTTTCATCACGCTTTTATTTTATTGTTTGGTCGAAATATTCAAGATGTCAATTTTTTTAAAAATGTAGCGAACCGGTTAATTGAATAAAGGGAGCGTAAAGCGTCCAAAAACGCGGAGGGGAAAAAAGGCCTAACAAAATTAAAAAAGAAAAAAATTGCAGAGGAATTTTTATTTTGTTGAACGCAGAGATGAGAAAATATCGCGTAATAACCTTCTCGAAACGCCGCGATGGTGGTGCGATGGCGGAATCTCCGGGAATTTCTATAGAGGAGATGACCACTATTTCTACATTTATTTACTTTTTTAATGGCTATTATGGTTAAAAATGGCTTCCGAGGGTTTGGCGCTGATATCAGCGCAAAAACTGTGATGGGAGAGCTGGAAAAACGTAGAAAAAAAGGAATATTCGTCCTAAAATTAATGCAAAAAAAAGTACTAGTTTGAAGAGGTTCCAAGAAAACCTTCCTTAAAGAGAAGTAAAATATAGGAGGGGGAAGTATAAAGAAGGGGAAGTATAACTGAGGGGGAAGTATAAGGGAGGGGAAGTATGAATGAGGGGGAGTATAAGGGAGGGGAAGTACAAAGGAGGGGGAAGTATAACGGTGGGAAAGTTGGAGGGAAACTTCTTTTTTTGAAACTTTTTTTAAGTATCAAGGTACGAATAATGGGATTTTTGCCCAAGGGATGTCCCTCTCGTTTCGCGTGGAAGTATGGTCCCTACTAAAATTAAATAATTTTTTTTTTTACACCAAAAATTCGTAAAAAAAATAAGGAGTATTTGGTAAAAATTTGGTGAAAAGCGGACCAACAACAATTTTAAACAGACATACATATGGAGGGTTCAGAATACAAGTGAACCAAGTCCACTTTAGCTAGTTTTGAGGTACAGAGGTTTAAAGTTAAAGCTTCATATTTAAATTACATTACATAACAGTAGAACTTCTTGCAGCCTAGCGGATATTATCAGAACTAGGACTTGGTTCATTATTACACTGAAATTTTACATAGTTGGAGCATGTTATAGCGTTGCTAACTCAAAAATGACCAAAAGTGGACTTGGTTCACTTGTATTCTGAGCCCTCCATATCTCCGCCATATTTTCGAAATTCAAAAATCGTCCTCGTTAGTTTCTTGTTCACCAACTAAAGAAAATTTGGTGAAAATCTGATGAAAACTGTGGCCGTAAAGTGTTCCGGAAAAAAAATTACGGACGGCCGGCCGGCAATACAGACAAAGTTGACCTCGGTAAAGATCAATATTCGATTTGACCCTACGGGGTCTGGAAGACCCTTCCCCAATAACCCGACGTGGAGGGTATAACAATAACTACTTTAAGGAAGTTAAAAAGTTGCAGAAATCCTTTCATATTCTTCAGCGGAGGAGGTCCTAGAATTTCCTACTCAGATTATAATGAAACTTGGCTTGAACTTTCAAGTTAAGCCATAGGCCTCAGGCTTATGGGCCAGTCAATTTAGTCCTAAAAAGTTTTCGCAGGTTGAGTAGCCTCAAATTAATTTTTTCTTAAAAAAAAAGTGTTAAATGGGGAGAAAAATGATGGACGATTGAAATTTTCCTAGGCATTTAAAACCCTGGTTTTAAATTCTAAACTGTCATTTCTAAGAAAACCAAGCATGCAGTAAACAAAATATAAAATGGATAATAAAAGACTTTTGTTCCGAACGCATTTAAAATTATATAACTTTCCCATGTCCATACCTACTAATTACTCGGTAGAAATCGAAGAAAATATAATTAGAAAAACCAACTTCTCAATATCTTTGGGTTAAATAACGGTTCACATTGCAAAACTGTGCTTATTGACCAGTCGTTTATTGGCTAATTTCAACGATTCCTTCCGAGGATGAGAAATTCCCACGTAGGCTCGCCGCAAAACTGAAAATCGTTGAGAACATTTTTTTTTTCTAAGTAATTCAGTCTAAGTTGCGGAATTATTTCTCGTTTTTATATAACGAAATGCGTATCATAAAAATGTTATTCAACAAAAATATTAAAGTAGGTTCATAAAACTGGAACATCTTTCAGAGTGAACGGGCATTTTTTTTAAAAAGCGATTTAGACGCAACTTTTTACGCCGTAGGCACAAAACATGCAGAAAATCTGCAGAAATATTTTTAAAAAGTTTTCAATTAAGGCGTTATAATTTTTTGGGTAAATAACCCATTTTATAAAATGATAACATTTTGTTAAAAAGCGGATATTTCACGACCGGTTTCGGCGCACTACACTTCATCAGGAGGACAATTTCCTTGGCCCTATCTTCTAGTTTGAAAAAAAAAAAAAAAAAAAAAGGACTTGTTTGAAGAGCTTCCAACGAGAATTTCCATAAAGAGAAGTGAAAATATAGGAGGGGGAAGTATTAAAGAGGAGAAGTGTAACGGAGGGAGAAGTATAAAGGAGGGGAAGTATAACGGAGGGGGAAGTGTAAGGGAGGGGAATTATAAAGGAACTGGGAGTTTATGGGAGCGGGAAGTACAAGGAGGGTAAGCATAACGGAGGGGTAATTTTTTTTAACGGAGGGGAAGTATAAGGGAGGGGATGTATAACAAAGGGGGAAGTGTAAGGGAGGGGAACAATGAAGAAACGGGGAGTTTATGGGAGCGGGAAGTACAAAGGAGGTAAAGTATAACAGAGGGGTAAATTTATTTTAACGGTGGGGAAGTATAAGGGAGGGTGAAGTATAACGGCGGGGGAAGTATAAGGAAGGGGAAGTGTAAGGGAAGAGAAAATGGAGGAACGGGGAGTTTATGGGAGCGGGAAGTACAAAGGAGGTAAAGTATAACGGAGGGGTAATTTTTTTTAACGGTGGGGAAGTATAAGGGAGGGTGAAGTATAACGGAGGGGGAAGTATAACGGAGGGCGAAGTATAAGGGATGGGAGTGTAAGGGAGGGGAACAATGATGGAACGGGGAGTTTATGGGAGCGGGAAGTACAAAGGAGGTTAAGTATAACGGAGGGGTAATTTTTTTTAACGGAGGGGAAGTATAAGGAAGGGGGAAGTATAACGGAGGGGGAAGAATTTATTTTTTTAAATCTCTTTTTTTCGAAATTTTTTTTTAAGTATCAAGGTAGAAACAATGGGATTTTTTCCTAAGGGAGGTCCCTCTCGTAACGGGTGGATGTATGAAATTTCTCCCTACTAAAATGATAATCAATGCAAAAAAAACGATAACTTTTTTTACACCAAAAATTCGTAAAAATATAAGGAGTAAATGGTGAAAATCGGGCCGCAGCGAATTTTTTATAATTTCAAACAGACATATCTCCGCCATTTTTTCGATATTCAAAAATCGCCCTCGTTAGTTTTTTGTTCACCAGCTAAAGAAAATTTGGTGCAAATCGGTTGAAAATTTAAATTTTTTTTTCGGACAAAAAAAACTTAAAACATTTTTCAAAAAAAAGAACTTAGAAAATTTTTCGAAAAAAAGAACTTAGAAAATTTTCGAAAAAAAAAAAAAAAAAAAATCCCGAAAAATTTTTCGAAAAAACTAACTTGGAAAATTCGCCTTTATACTTTCCCTCCCTACTACATCCCCTTCCTTTATACTTTCGTTCCCTTATACTTCCCCCTCCATTATACTTCCCCCTCTGTTATACTTTCCCCTTCCTTATACTTTCCCCTACGTTATACTTCCCCTCCGTTATACTTCCCCGTTCGTTATACTTCCCCCTCCGGTATACTTCCCCTCACATATTATACTTCCTACTCCGTTATACTTCCCCCTCCGTTATACTTCCCCTCCCATATTATACTTCCTACTCCGTTATACTTCCCCCTCCGTTATACTTCCCACTCCGTTATACTTCTCCTCCCATATACTTCCCCCTCCTATATAGATACTTCTCTTTAAGGAAGTTCCCGTCTGGGCCAGCTCCAGACTAGTACTTTATTTAAAAAAAAGTTTAATTATATGATCAAGATTTTTTAAATTACTCAGATTATTAAAAAAAACTAATTATCTACCTATCAGATAATTTTTTTGCACAGTAACTTGATCCTTTCTAATCACAGAGGAGCCCTTTTCTTCCGTTTTTTTTCTCGTTCTTTTTCTCCTTGGAGATAACCAGAAATAAATTACCAGTCCCAGAGAGCTTTCAATTGGCTGCGATGAAATCCTCGGCTATGATTTAAGTTCTTCCTTTTCGCCGCAAGGCTTCTTTTCCCTCAAGGGACGTCAATGTAATTCCATTAGAAAAAAAAAATTGTTTTATCTTCCTCGGGAGATATTTTAGAAAAATTGAAATCCGGACAAAATATATCGCCGTAGCATTGACATAGGGGCTTAAAATAATCTGTTTTAAGGAAAGTCCCTGTGGATTCTTCGGACCCTTGTGGTTTAAAACCATTTTTGTAATTCAGACCTTTTTCCCACTTTGATTTTCGATCCAACATATATTTTTCAGTCACATTCGGGAAAGTGTGAGAGAGAGAAAAAAATTTGAAATTCTCCTCCACGACCTTCTTGAATAATTTTACATAGCACTTGAATATATTTCGGACCTAAAAAACAAACTTTATTTTTTGATCCGATTTTTTGAAAAGAAAAATGTTTGCAGTTTTTTTTTTCTCATAACTTGAAGATATTTAGGGTCCCTAAAAGAACTTGAGACGTTTTTCTTCAATATAGCGAGCAAACTGTTAGATTTAAAAAACATTTTCTTTTTGATTTGGCTTTAGAATATTTACTTAAAAAAAAAAAAAAAAAATTGTTAAACTTCCTTACAGAAGTTATTGTGATACCCTCATTTTGGGGAAGGATCTTCCAGACCCCGGAGGGCCAAATTGAATATAGATCTTTACCGATCTCAACTTTGTCTGTGGTGCCGGCCGGCCGTAGCATTTTTTTCAGAACACTTCAGGCAACAGTTTTAAACCAATTTTCACAAAATTTTTGCACAATCTTCCTCACTTAATGAAGAAAAAGATAACGAGGGCGATTTTCGAATTTCGAAAAAACGAGGAGAAATGAACAAATCGTCACGTTAATTCTAACACCGGACAAGTCATTTTTCCAAGGTTTTCAGGAGAGCCAAATTACAGATTAATTTCTCATTAGAATCAATGCATTACCTGTTGGCTAAATCGCGAACTACGCGTTTTCTGTTGACTATAGGGTTAAACTGCCAACGGAATTCGATCCACCACAAAATTTACCATCAGAAACGATGGCTAACTCAAAACTGACAAAAAATGACTTGTCCGGTGTTAGAATTAACGCGACGAAATACTCCTTACGATGTTTACAAATTTTTGGTATGATAAAAATTTTTTTTTTTCTTTTTTAGTAGGTAGGGAGAAATTTGATACTTCCACCCATTACGAGAGGGACCTCCCTTGGGCGAAAATCTCGTTATTTCTACCTTGATACTTAAAAAAAATTTCGAAAAAAACACCTCCTTAATCTATAAGACATCCTTAAACTTCCCCTTGATTATACATCCCCCTCCTTCCCCTTTATACTTCCCCTCCGTTATAATTCCCAACCCCCACCGTTATACTGCCCCTCCTTAATACTTCCCCCACCCATATTGTTCCTTCTCTTTAAGGAATTTCCCGTCGGGCTCCAGACTACTGACTAGCACTTTTCTTTCTTTCAAAAATATAAAAATGTAGAAAATCTGAAAGAAACGTTAATTTTTAAGATTGAATAAAAAACAATAGCTAAAACGAGTTTGTAGTTAAATTTATGAGTGTTTAAATAAGCTAAAAGCTATGTAAGTTTTTTCCCTAACTACGGCCAATTTTTCGTAAATTGGGAGCAAAAACTAGATAAAATTACGGTTTTTAGCTTCATTTAGTTCCGAATATTTATCCTAGATTGCATAAAACCAACAGTTTTCTTGCAAAATTGAAGCGAAACTTCAAAGAAAAAACGCCACCGCTGTACTAAGTTCTATAACTTACCATTAATCGACAATGAATTATCCGATACGGCCCGTTCTGGCCTCATTTTGTAGGTAAAAAGTTGTACAAACACTAAAAATTTGCAAACAATTTTTCAACTCGCTATAGTGGCGATTCTATTAGCCCAAACTTGTAGAATTATAGGGGAATTAACGGGAAATTTAGTCATCTTTAATTTTTTGTAAGTTGCTTTTCTTCGAAAAACGCTTATTTTCCGTGTTGCAAGTAAAAAATTGAAAAAATTTTAGTAAAAATGTTTGTTGCTGTTTTTTTCATAAGTTGTGTGAAATTGGAATTTGGAAAAATCAGGGGAGTAGTTTTTTGTTAGGATCGATAGGCTTATAAGGGCTTTAAGCCTGTTTTAGATCAAAATGTCCGTTTTACTATCTCAAGAAGACAGGTTGTTCCTAGTTCGAAATCCCACGTAATAACAAGCCGCCTCTTGGAGCGAGCTATAAATTCAGGTAAGGCCCGATACGTTTATCTGTGTTTTCTTCCCGCCGTCATCGTCTCTTACCCATCCCCGCATCTTTTTTTTTTCTTTCGTCCGGCAGGTAATCCAGCCATGAAGATGGGATATCTCTTAATAACCTACCTGATCTTGTATTTCTTTAGGTCTAGTAAAGATTTATTGCGTTTTGAACCGAATGTCACATTTTGTATCCGGGATGGTTATAAATAGCGTTTTTTTTTTTCGCAACGCTTTCCCTCCCCTTTTTTTCGCATTTTAAACCTGTTATCGGACTACATATATTACCCCTGGGGTCTACATTATCGTTCTACTAGTAACATCCACACATCCACTTTAAAATAGGTTATAAAATGATCGGGATTTTTGTAAAATTTCTAGACAAAATTTGAATACCCCTTTCAAAATTTGGTGCGTCTTTATAGGATTTTCAGGATTTTTAGGAGTTTTTCTGGTTTTTTGACAAATGAACCCATAAGTACACGATTTTTGGACGTTTTTCTCGGTTTTTTTCCCCATTGTTAATATAATTTAAGTGATTTTATTTTATTTTTGTTTTTCTCTGGTTTCCGACAGATGAAGCCTATTTTTATATAATTTTGAGGCGTATTCTTTGGGGGTTTTTGACAACAAAACTGCATTTTTAAAGGATTTTCAGGAGTTTTTTTTTTTGACAGAGAAACTACATTTTCACAGAATTTTTAGAAATTTTGCTAGTTTTAAACTTCTTTAAAGAAGTTATTGTGATACCCTTTACGTCGGGTTTTTGGGGAAGAGTTTTCCAGATTCAGGGCAAAATCGAATATTGATCTTTTCGAAGCCACAGTTTTCAACCGATTTTCACCAAATTTTCACCAAATACTCCTTATATTATTACAAATTTTTGGTGTAATAAAAAAAATATTTTATATTTTAATAGGGAGAAATTTGATACTTCCACGCATTGCAAGAGGGACCTCCCTTGGGCAAAAATCTCATTATTCCTACCTTCATACTAAAGAGTTTTGGAAAAAAACTTGGTAAATTTTTCGAAAAAAAAAAAAAAAAAAAAAAAAAAACTTGGACAATTTTTAAAAAGAAACTTAGTAAATTTAAAAAAAGATTTTTTAAAAGTTTTTTGAAAAAAAAAAAAAAAAACTTCACACTCTGTTATATTTCTTCTTCTTTATAATTCCCGCTCCCTTTTACTTCCCCTCCCTTATACTTCCCCCCGTTGTACTTCCTCTCCGTCATACTTCCCCTACTTTATACTTCCCCCTCCTATATTGTTCCTTCTCTTTAAGGAAGTTCTCGTCGGGGCCAGCGCCAGGCTAGTATTAGTTTTACAAAATGAAACTCGGCTAAATCTACAAAATTCAAATTTACCCTATGCTGAGTTTTATTTTGAACACCTAATAAATAAAAATTGTAGGAAATTTAATTCTCTATTTTGTACTTAATTATTTTTTTCTAGGATGCACCATTTTCGGAAAATAATTTTTTTTAAAAATAAATTTATCTTGAAAACAGTCCGTCCTAGAGAAAAAATGAATAGAATAAAATTAAAGAGAATTAAATTTCCAACAGATTTTATTTAGTGCATTTTTCAATATCTGTAACAGTTTATGATTTACAAGCCTTTAAAAATTAACCTTCTTAATGGTTATACTTCAATAACCTTCTTACACGGAGAAGGTCAACTTTTGATGGACTTTAACGCCTAAAATGTTTAAAATTTTGAAAAAATGAACTACTAGGTGTACAGAATGAAACTCGGCTAAAATGTACAAAATTCAAATTTACCCTGTGGCTGAGTTTCATTTTGTACACCTAATACATTTTTACTTGACAGAGCTGCAGGATTTCGAGGTGTTTTTCGCCAATAAATCAGAAACACATCCAATTTCCTAAGGCATTCATATGGGATTAGAAAAATGGATCCGCTTGCTAAAAAGTTCGGAAATCCTTGGTCTAAAGTTTTATTTAATCCATTACATGGCCGTTCAATCGTTCCAATTGTTAAAATGGGACAAAAAAAATGACCCTGCGGTAGCAGGGACTAAAAGGTAGATTTCTTTTCATGATTAAAATTAAAATGTATGTGGGTTAAGTGAGTTCGTGTGATGGAGAAGGAGTGCGCCACATGACGGACGGAAGGGACGAATGAGAGGTTCTGTTTTGGCGGTTTGTGAGTTGATAAGAGAGAAAAGGCGCGAGTCAGTGAATGTGTTTTGATGAGTTGAAAGAATATTGCTTTTGTGAGAAGAAGTTAATAAAAAGACGTGTTAAAGAGTTTAGTTTATTTGTGTAATCAGTCAACCCTGAATTCCTACAAATTTGGGGGCTCGTCCATAAAAATAACTTGTGGGATTCAGCCGGTTGACCGCCAACTTGGTTCGTTCGGGTTGTTTTTGTGTGTCTCGGTTCGTTTGGTGTTTTTTTTATGACTTTTCGTTCTTAAGCCGATATAATGAGTGCGAGCGACGATGAAATTAACGTTTTAGAAGAGGACTTGACGAAACTGTCGGTGGCGACTCTAAAAGTGCTTTTGCGGAGTAAGAACTTGCCGGTGAGTGGTAATAAGGCTGATTTGATCAAAAGGCTGACTGAAGACGATGCTTTGAGCCTAGATACGTCGCAAAATGACGACGAGAAAGTTGTCGATGTGTCGAAAACAGAGGGTGAGTCAAATCCAAATGTCTTTTTTACTTTCGCCGATGTGGAAGGTTCGGTTGGAAATTTTTCTGGAGATGATTTTACGGCAGATGTGAAACATTGGGTGACAGACCTTGAGGACATGGCGAAGCTGTGCCGGTGGAATGATGTTCAGACAATAGTTTACGCAAAGCGGTTACTGACGGGATCGGCGAAAAAGTTCATTAAGTATGAAAAGTGTTCCGAAACATGGACGGGGCTAAAAACAGCCTTGATAGACGCATTTTCGATGAGGATAAACTCAAAACGAGTACACGAGAACCTAACCAACCGTAAGCCGAGAAATGACGAATCATTAAGCGAGTATTTGTATGTCATGCTGGAAATCGCGCGTCAAGGAGGTGTTGACCTCCCTTGCGTCTTCGAATACATAATCCAGAACATTTCTGACGCCCCGGTAAATAAGGTGATTCTGTATGGGGCCACTTCGCTCGCGGAATTCCGGGTAAAGTTAACTCAATATGAAACTATGAAGAATTCCTGGACAAACCAGACCGCCACGCCGAGACAAGTGAGCCGTTCGAATGGAAGCTACGATCCACGTACCCCTATGACTTGTTTTACTTGCGGTGAACAGGGGCACGATTCTAGGGGTTGCCCCCACTCGAGTAGAGGAAAAAAATGTTTTAACTGCGGTAATTTTGGCCACATCCGAAAAGACTGTCCTAACCAGAGTGGGGCTCTAGTTCAGGTGGGTGAACCAAGCTCAGACGTCGTTCGATTTTCGCCTTCAGGTGGTGAATGCTATCGAGTATCCCGGGTCAGTGAGACCCCGCAGTCGGATGTTCCCCGTGTTCTTAGTGTACGAGTAGATGACATGTCAAGAAAATCCGACGAAGATGAAGACGCACGAAAAAGACGAGAAAAGATGATGCACGGAGGAGGCAAGAAGATGCGAGGATGAGACAAGACTATGAAGAAGCACGGAAAAGAAGAGAAGAAGAATACGCACGAAGGAGACGAGAAGACGATGCGAGGATGAAACAGGAATACGAGGACGCACGACAGAGAAGAGAAGAAGAATACGCACGAAGGAGACAAGAAGACGATGCGAGGATGAGAAAGGAATACGAGCTCTCACGAAAGAAAAGGGAAGAAGAATACGCACGAGAAAGACAAGAGGACGATATGAAGTTGAGACAGAAATATGAGGACGCACAAAAGAAGAGAAGAAGAATACGCACGAAAGAGAGAAGAAGAAAAATACGCACGAAAGAGAGAAGAAGATGTGAGGGGGAGACACGAAGACGAGAACGCACGAACGATAAGTGACGAAGAATATGCCCAAAGGAGACAAAAAGCAGATACACAAAGGAGACGGGAAGATGAGGAAGCTCGAAAGGGAAGAGAAGAGGAATACACTCGGAGGGGACAAGAAGAAGACACGAGGAGAAGACAGGAATATGGGGAAGCACGGCGAAGACGGCGAAGACGATCAGATGAGGCAGCTTGGGACTGTGATCTTGCGAAGGGCTGGCGAAAAAATCATGGGACTTTCGCTGGTGGTGGTGTCGGAAAATATGTGTTTCATCCGGGACGGATGAAATGTCAGGACGGCCGAGTGTGGGTTAAGTGAGTTCGTGTGATGGAGAAGGAGTGCGCCACATGACGGACGGAAGGGACGAATGAGAGGTTCTGTTTTGGCGGTTTGTGAGTTGATAAGAGAGAGAAAAGGCGCGAGTCAGTGAATGTGTTTTGATGAGTTGAAAGAATATTGCTTTTGTGAGAAGAAGTTAATAAAAAGACGTGTTAAAGAGTTTAGTTTATTTGTGTAATCAGTCAACCCTGAATTCCTACATGTATAAACACAAAATATAATTATGTTATAAAAATGATGATATAAGAAAAATTGCGCCACTGAGCCCCTAGAAAAACATCTGATAATTTTATTAATAAAATATTTAATAATTTCCCGGTATAATTTCAAATTTTTTTTAAAGTTTAGCTAGTTCAATATTTTGCGCCTGGCTCGTCCAAACCTGCTTTAATTAATTTTTACACGCCCTCGCAGAGGTCTTAAAGTTTTTTTTTGCAAAGGACTAGGATTTCAATAGAAAATGCCAATTTTGTCTTTTAAGCCCTAAGTAAAGTAGGTGAATCGCTGGTCCGATTTCAGCCATTAACGAACTCGTCCGAGCTATTGAGATAAAAACTCTAAATACCGGATATCGTCACCCTCACATTAAAATTGCTCCAGTTATCGTGCTAATATATACATATGTATATATAAACTTGGTACATTACAATAGGTAGATTTTTGAAGAAAAGAAATCTACCTAAAAAATTGCTGGGAGTAATTTGGGCTGTCCACGCCCTTTTCGTATGCCCTGAATGGGCGAAGGCTTTCATTATTTCTACTATATAGTTTTCGCTCTCTTCTGAGAAAGTTTCCGTCAGCGACTATAGCGCTTTATGAACGAAAATTCACGGCGTAAGCAGGCTAAGCCAGAAATACAACCATTCCATGCGGGCTTTGCCTAAAAAACTCGTTGATTCTCCGGAGTTGAGTGATTTAATCAAAACCCCTTCGGACCCGACAAAAAAAGGACTTGACCTCTTTAGTTTCCGGGCCTAAAATTACTGAGCCACCATTATTAATTAGGTTTCTTGTTTCACCGTTTACTTAAAATATGTCGAGTACTTTACGCCATCGTCCAGCGTCTACGATGATAAAATTTAACAAGCCTTTGAAAAAGTTAATAGGGCCCGCGTTAACTGAAACCGACTTTGAATAATTAAACCATCTATTTCCAACCCCAAAAGACTAAATTTAAATTTTTTTAAATTTAATTAAAATTCTTAATTAAATTATCATTTTTTAAATATTGAATCTTTAATAAAAAAATTATTTCCGTTGTGGGTTTCATAAGTGAAAATAATTGTTGAGCCGGGGTTATAAAAGAGTTACAGAGTGAATCAGGAAGGGTTGAATACCCTTGAGGATTGCGTCATCCCTTTAGTCATAATTATTCAGGGATTACAGTTTTCGCAATCCTCCCTTCACCCCTAGAGCAACCCCTTCAAACCAGATGTAGCCACTTGTGTAACCCAATGGCCGACTAACACGTAAAAAGAATTTTTTTTTAGCGTCTAAAAACGATTGATGGTTCACTTGATTGATATTCTCTGTTCGACATCCTTTCAATCCGTATCCGAATACAATCTTTAGTTTATCGAATGATGTGCGAGTGAAAAGAGGTCTGGAAAAAGGTTTACGGTGTACGGGCAAAGACTAAACTTGAAAGTCGGTGGAAAGCTTTTTGGCCTAGTTTCCTTTTACAACTCATTCTTATTCCGACTTTCTTACAGCTCAATCTTACCGAGGTATATGGGTAAATTACCCGTTCTTGTCGGCGAAAAAATTTCAATTTCATAGGGATCACATGCTTATGCTAAATCGATTTTAAAAAATCTTCAAAGTTACTATAATTTATGGTTCAAATCAACTTTTCTTGACGTTATTAGTTGCTTAAAAAATCTAAATTTGAAGTTTTCTCCTAGATTGGAGTGGGGCAAATGCTTCGAAAATCTCATAAATTTTGGACTTTTTTTTTTCCAATTTTTGGCCTTATTTCTTGAAAAACGTGGGTTTTTTTGAAAAAATTTAAGTTGAAAAAATTTCACGCTGTCACTACTTATATTTCTTTAAGGATTACTTTTGTTTAGGTTTCCTTGAGAATCGTTCCTTAGTTATTTCGTGTTTATTGATCACCCTTCAAATTACTTAAAAAACAAAAAAATTTTTTTTCGGTAGCTACTGAAGAACATACCTACCTCAAGGAGTCCTAATGGACGGCTATAATTCACACTTAAAACCTTGTCTAAGTTAAGGGACGGTTCAAGGTATCCTTTTGGTTAAGGAAAGGAGAGTGTCAAGGAACGTAATTTTAACTTCTTCAAAAAGCAAGCTATTGTGATACCCTCGCCTAAGTTAAGGGACGGATTAAGGTTTCCTTTGGGTTACGGAAAGGAGAGTTTCAAGGAACGTAATTTGAACTTTTTCAAAATGGAAATTATTGAGATACCCTTGCCTAAGTTAAGGGACGTTTAAGGTATCCTTTGGGTTAAGGAATGGAGAGTTTCAAGGAACGCTTGCAAATAAGTGCCTTAGTGTCTAAGAATTTGAGCTAAAGCATGTAGAAAAATTGTAATTTTTAATTAACTTCTTTAAAAAGCAAGTTATTGTGATACCCTTACTGTTAAGGGACGGTTCAAGGTATCCTTTTGGTTAAGGAAAGGAGAGTTTTATGGAAATTTTTAAAAAGAAGTGCTTTAGTTTTCTAAATTGGAGCAAAAGCAAGTTGAAAAATCGTAATTTTTAATTAGCATCTTCAAAAGGAAGTTATTGTGATACCCTTGTTAAGGGTTTATTTATTATTACCGTAAGTTAAGGGACGGATCAAGGTAACCTTTTGGTTAAGCAAAGGGAGTTTCAAGGAACGCTTGTAAATAAGGCCTTTCGTATTATAACAATTGGAGGCAAAAGCAAGTTGAAAAATCGTAATTTTTAATTAGCTTCTTCAGAAAGGAAGTTGTTGTGGTACCCTTGCCTAAGCTAAGGGACGGTTCAAGGTAACCTTTTGGTTAAGCAAAGGAGAGTTTCAAGGAACGCTTATAAATAAGGCCTTTCGTATTGTAACAATTGGAGCCAAAGCAAATTGAATTAATGTAATTTTTATTAACTTATTTTAAAAGGAAGTTATTGTGATACCATCGCCTAAGTTAAGTGACGGTTCAAGGTATCCTTTGGGTTAAGGAAAGGGTATTTTAAAGGAGCGCTTACAAATAAGTGATTTCGTGTCTAATAATTTGAGCTAAAATTGTAATTTTTAAATAACTTCTTCAAAAAGCAAGTTATTGTGATACCCTTACTGTTAAGGGACGGTTCAAGGTGTCCTTTTGGTTAAGGAAAGGAGAGTTTTAAGGTATTTTTAAAAGAAGTGCTTTAGTTGGAGCTTAAATTGGAGCAAAAGCAAGTTGAAAAATCTTAATTTTTAATTAGCTTCTTCAGAAAGGAAGTTATTGTGCTACCCTTGCCTAAGTTAAGGGACGGTTCAAGGTAACCTTTTGGTTAAGCAAAGGAGAGTTTCAAGGAACGCTTATAAATAAGGCCTTTCGTATTGTAACAATTGGAGCCAAAGCAAATTGAATTAATGTAATTTTATTAACTTATTTTAAAAGGAAGTTATTGTGATACCATCGCCTAAGTTAAGTGACGGTTCAAGGTATCCTTTGGGTTAAGGAAAGGGTATTTTAAAGGAGCGCTTACAAATAAGTGATTTCGTGTCTAATAATTTGAGCTAAAATTGTAATTTTTGAATAACTTCTTCAAAAAGCAAGTTATTGTGATACCCTTACTGTTAAGGGACGGTTCAAGGTGTCCTTTTGGTTAAGGAAAGGAGAGTTTTAAGGTATTTTTTAAAAGAAGTGCTTTAGTTGGAGCTTAAATTGGAGCAAAAGCAAGTTGAAAAATCTTAATTTTTAATTAGCTTCTTCAGAAAGGAAGTTATTGTGCTACCCTTGCCTAAGTTAAGGGACGGTTCAAGGTAACCTTTTGGTTAAGCAAAGGAGAGTTTCAAGGAACGCTTATAAATAAGGCCTTTCGTATTGTAACAATTGGAGCCAAAGCAAATTGAATTAATGTAATTTTTATTAACTTATTTTAAAAGGAAGTTATTGTGATACCATCGCCTAAGTTAAGTGACGGTTCAAGGTATCCTTTGGTTAAGGAAAGGGTATTTTATAGGAGCGCTTACAAATAGTGATTTCGTGTCTAATAATTTGAGCTAAAATTGTAATTTTTAAATAACTTCTTCAAAAAGCAAGTTATTGTGATACTCTTACTGTTAAGGGACGGTTCAAGGTGTCCTTTTGGTTTAGGAAAGGAGAGTTTCAAGGAACGTTTACAAATAAGTGCTTTGGTATCTAAGAATTGGAGCAAAGTTGAAAAATCGTAATTTTTAATTAACTTCTTGAAAAAGCAAGCTATTGTGATACCCTTACCTAAGTTAGGGGACGGTTCAAGGTACCCTTTTGGTTAAGGAAAGGAGAGTTTCAAAACGTTTACAAATAAGTACTTTAGTGTCTAAGAATTGGAGCTACAGCAAGATATAAAATATTAATTTTTAATAAATTAACTTCTTCAAAAAGAAGTTATTGTGATACCCTTACTGTTAAGGGACGGTTCAAGGTATCGTTTTGGTTAAGGAAAGGAGAGTTTTAATGTATTTTTAAAAAGAAGTGCTTTAGTACCTATTCTAAAATTGGAGCAGAAGCAAGTTGAAAAATCGTAATTTTTAATTAGCTTCTTCAGAAAGGAAGTTGTTGTGGGTACCCATGCCTAAGTTAAGGGACGGTTCAAGGTAACCTTTTGGTTAAGCAAAGGAGAGTTTCAAGGAACGCTTATAAATAAGGCCTTTCGTATTGTAACAATTGGAGCCAAAGCAAATTGAATTAATGTAATTTTATTAACTTATTTTAAAAGGAAGTTATTGTGATACCATCGCCTAAGTTAAGTGACGATTCAAGGTATCCTTTGGGTTAAGGAAAGGGTATTTTAAAGGAGCGCTTACAAATAAGTGATTTCGTGTCTAATAATTTGAGCTAAAATTGTAATTTTTAAATAACTTCTTCAAAAAGCAAGTTATTGTGATACCCTTACTGTTAAGGGACGGTTCAAGGTGTCCTTTTGGTTAAGGAAAGGAGAGTTTTAATGTATTTTTAAAAAGAAGTGCTTTAGTATTCTAAAATTGGAGCAAAAGCAAGTTGAAAAATCGTAATTTTTAATTGGCTTCTTCAGAAAGGAAGTTGTTGTGGTACCCTTGCCTAAGTTAAGGGACGGTTCAAGGTAACCTTTTGGTTAAGCAAAGGAGAGTTTCAAGGAACGCTTATAAATATGGCCTTTCGTATTGTAACAATTGGAGCCAAAGCAATTGAATTAATGTAATTTTTATTAACTTATTTAAAAGGAAGTTATTGTGATACCATCGCCTAAGTTAAGTGACGGTTCAAGGTATCCTTTGGGTTAAGGAAAGGGTATTTTAAAGGAGCGCTTACAAATAAGTGATTTCGTGTCTAATAATTGAGCTAAAATTGTAATTTTTAAATAACTTCTTCAAAAAGCAAGTTATTGTGATACCCTTACTGTTAAGGGACGGTTCAAGGTGTCCTTTTGGTTAAGGAAAGGAGAGTTTTAAGGTATTTTTTAAAAGAAGTGCTTTAGTTGGAGCTTAAATTGGAGCAAAGCAAGTTGAAAAATCGTAATTTTTAATTAGCTTCTTCAGAAAGGAAGTTATTGTGGTACCCTTGCCTAAGTTAAGGGACGGCTCAAGGTAACCTTTTGGTTAAGGAAAGGAGAGTTTTAAGGAACGTTTAAATAAGGGCTTTCGTATTATAGCAATTGGAGCCAAAGCAAATTGAAAAATCGTAATTTTTTAAAACTTCTTTTAAAAGAATGTTATTGTGATACCCTTGCCAAGTTTAAGGACGGTTCAAGGTATCCTTTTGGTTAAGGAAAGGAGAGTTTCAAGGAATGTTTACAAAGTGCTTTAGTGTCCTAAGAATTGAAGCAAATGCAAGTTGAAAAATCTTAATTTTTAACTTCTTCAAAAAGGAAGTTATTGTGATACCTTACTGTTAAGGCTCGGTTCAAGGTTTGCTTTTGGTTAAGGAAAGGAGAGTTTAAAGGAACGCTTATAAATAAGTGCTTTAGTGTCTAAGAATTGGATCTAAAGCGAGTTGAAAAATCGTAAAGTTGAAAAATCGTAATTTTTAATTAGCTTCTTCAGAAAGGAAGTTATTGTGATGCCCTTTCCTAAGTTGAGGGACGGTTCAAGGTATCCTTTTGGTACGGCCTAAGTTAGGGGACGATTCAAGGTTTCTTTTTGTTTAAGTAAAGGAGAGTTTCAAGGAACGCAATTTTAACTTCTTCAAAAATGAAGTTATTGTGATACCCTTGCCTAAGTTAAGGGACTGTTCAAGGTATCCTTTTGGTTAAGGAAAGGAGAGTTTCAAGGAACGTTTATAAATAAGTGGTTTCGTATTCTAACAATTGGAGCCAAAGCAAATTGAAAATCGTAATTTTTTTAAAAAGGAAGTTATTGTGATACCCTCCAACGAAGAGACTCAAAATCGCTTGTTCTTAATCTCTCCTAATTTGAAGAAGTTCCCGTCTTGGTCAGCTCCAGACTAATTTTTTTTTGCTCAGGGGAAAGTTAAAAATTCTATGGTTAAAAATGCTGCGGGAGAACAAATAATTCGACCGAGTCTGCACAGGCCTCGAATTATAAAAAAACGTACCTAAAACTGCCCCCATCCCACACACTTTATTATTTCGAATAAACCGTGTTTTTTGGCTACATTCTGTACTAAACAAATAAACATCATAAGACTCAGAGGGGAGAATGTGTTTCCTCCCCACCAAAAATGCGACTGTCCAGTTGACAAACGGTTTCTCTGCCTTCAGAGCCAAACATATTTCGTCCAAGGTGGGCCTGTAACTTTTTCTAAAGTTTATTATGTTGCCGCCGGACAACAATTAAAAATAATGGGCCACTTGGTAAAAGATGGTCGGAAAGGATGATTTACTCAGCTTGTCCAAAAGGAAAATTTTTTTTTCTTCCTCTTGTTCAAAAAACGATCCATCAACGGTTGTAAATAACTCGCAAGGTGAAAATTTATTACTTTTTACTTTTTTAAAGAAGTTTCTGTGATAACCTCCGAAGAAAAGAGTCTTCCAGACTGATCAGTGATATGCCGATCATCAGATTGTCTGTGGTGCCCGCCGTCCGTCGCAAATTTTATTGCGGCGTCACATTTTCATCCGATTTTCACCAAATTTTTACAGGTTATTCCTTTTGTAGCAACTTAAGAAATATCAAGAGATTTTTTTAGAAATTCGCACAAATGGCGGAGATATCGTATGTTTGTTAAAAGTTCAGATTTATCGGCTGGCTATTTTTTTCCGCAATTTTAATCCGAGTTTCACCAAATTTTCACCGATTACTCCTTATATTTTTTAAGAATTTTGGGAGGAAAAAAAAAAAAAAAAGAAGTAGGGAGAAATGAGATACTTTTACCACGGGCGAGATCAACATCACTCTGCTAAACGACTCATTATTTCCACCTTGATACAAAAAATTGTCAAAATTTGCCTAAATGCTTGAAATTATTATTCAAACTTCTTTGTAGTTCCCCATTTTTGAACTTCCCCTCCCTTATACTTCACTCTACCTTAACTTCTCCTCCGTTATACTTCCCCTCCTACATTTTTTCCTTCTATTTGAGGAAGTTTTCGTTGTTTTATACGGATACGTGTAGTAGGGAGAAATAAGATACTTTTACCACGGGCGAGATCGACATCACTCTGCTAAACGACTCATTATTTCTACCTTGATACAAAAAAATTGTCAAAATTTGCCTAAATGCTTGAAATTATTATTCAAACTTCTTTGAAGTTCCCCATTTTTGAACTTCCCCTCCCTTATACTTCACTCTACCTTAACTTCTCCTCCGTTATACTTCCCCTCCTACATGATTCCATCTATTTGAGGAAGTTTTCGTTGTTTATACGGATACGTGTAGTAGGGAGAAATAAGATACTTTTACCACGGGCGAGATCGACATCACTCTGCTAAACGACTCATTATTTCTACCTTGATACAAAAAAATTGTCAAAATTTGCCTAAATGCTTGAAATTATTATTCAAACTTCTTTGAAGTTCCCCATTTTTGAACTTCCCCTCCCTTATACTTCACTCTACCTTAACTTCTCCTCCGTTATACTTCCCCCTCCTACATGATTCCATCTATTTGAGGAAGTTTTCGTTGTTTTATACGGATACGTGTAGTAGGGAGAAATAAGATACTTTTACCACGGGCGAGATCGACATCACTCTGCTAAACGACTCATTATTTCTACCTTGATACAAAAAAATTGTCAAAATTTGCCTAAATGCTTGAAATTATTATTCAAACTTCTTTGAAGTTCCCCATTTTTGAACTTCCCCTCCCTTATACTTCACTCTACCTTAACTTCTCCTCCGTTATACTTCCCCCTCCTACATGATTCCATCTATTTGAGGAAGTTTTCGTTGTTTTATACGGATACGTGTAGTAGGGAGAAATAAGATACTTTTACCACGGGCGAGATCGACATCACTCTGCTAAACGACTCATTATTTCTACCTTGATACAAAAAATTGTCAAAATTTGCCTAAATGCTTGAAATTATTATTCAACCTTCTTTGTACTTCCCCGATCTTGAACTTCCCCTCCCTTATACATACTTCACTCTCCCTTAACTTCTCCTCGGTTATACTTCCCCCCCCCCTCCCCCCTCCCCCTTGATACTTCCCCCTCCTATATTTTTCCTTCTCTTTGAGGAAGTTTTCGTTGTTTTATACGAATCAAACTTCAAACTTCTTTGTAGTTCCCCACTTTTGAACTTCTCCTCCCTTATACTTCACTCTTCCTTAACTTCTCCTCCGTTATACTTCCCCCTCCTACATTTTTCCTTCTATTTGAGGAAGTTTTCGGTGTCTTATACGGATACGTGTAGTAGGGAGAAATAAGATACTTTTACCGCGGGCGAGATCGACATCCCTCTGGTAGACGGCTCATTATTTCTACCTTGGTTCTTAAAAAAACTTCAAAACAACTCGGAAAATCTTTTTTAAAAACTTTATATTGATACCTTAAAATGGATATGAGGCGCTCCGAATACGAAGGGCGAACTCGACAAAACGTAGTTTCGAGATATTCGCATTTTAAAGTTTTCTGTTAAGGGCGAACTCGACAGAAAAGTCACTCTCTGGAATTTTCGTGGCGAGATTTTAGAATCATCATAGAATCATAGAGAAAAGGGTTTTTTTTAAAATCACCAAATCTCGAAGAGAAAAAAAAAATTAAATAAAAAAGTTTGAGAGTAGAGCTTTGCCGCATATCGGTTTTTACGTATTTTAAAGGGGAAAAAAGGGGAAACTCTATATAAAATTACATGGGTGTATTCTTCAAAAGGTCTAGAATCTGAAAATGAAAAAAAAAATTTGTCCGATGTCGAGTTCGCCCTTCGTATTCGGAGCGCCTCATAATATATTGTAATAATGTTTTCGATAAGGATGAAAACTAATAAGTACGCAGCCCTTCTTTGAAGAAGTTGTACAGACAAGTATTTTTAAAAACTTTTATAAAAATAATCGTAATCTGAGGTATCAGATGATTAGAAATTCGTCCGATAGTTTGAATTTGGATAGGGAACAAGTTTGAACATGTTCTGACAATTGTCGCTTAGGAAACAATTAGCCGAGAGTGTGACTTGAGGGAGACCCTCGTTAGTAGGGTGACTAATGGTTAGGGAAAGCAAGTTGCGACAATACCAAAGAGGTATTAGTATCTGTCATTAGAAGTCGACCTGGTGAACTCTTCAACTCCCGCTCAACTACCTCCCGAAACTAAACGCCATTAAACTTCATTTTTATTCCAATCTAAATAAAAAGGATCTATAAAAGTAGAATTTATGTCTATATGAATGACGGCCATCGTGGGAGCCGCTTAATACGATCTCAAGGAATAAGAAGTTATTGGCGACTGTTTTTGACAGAAAAGAGGCCTAACCTAAATTCAATTTACATTATAATCTCGGAAAAGGAAGGCATGTTATCTTCTCCCTATGTGGGAAAAGCCTCAGAGCTTCCACACTTTCTCATTCGCCTCGATAATGAAATCAAATTTTCTCTCAAAGAATTTGCTAATTCTTTGAGGAAGGAATTTCCCTCTTAAACGCCCTTTTATCCATTAATTACTGAAATCTTTGAAGTTATTTTTGTTACCTACATTAACAGTTAATGCTGGGCTACAGAGTAACCAATAGTATACAAGCCACCAGACTACAGAGATCACTTAATAGGTTTTATGGCTTAATAGCTTATACAGGGTGTCCGGAAACACATGGCAAGCGTCTGGGAGAGCGTTAAAAAGTGGTTTTACGAAAAAAAGTTAAATGTAAACCCCCCTTAATTTAAATCAAAGAATTTGATGGTGTAGTTTAAAATCCGCCTGGATATACAGGGTGTCCCAGACACAACCTAACTTCGTTATTTCAAATGAGAACCCCTATTTTTTATTTCGGATTCGTAATCTACGCAAAATTTCAAGTAGATTTGAGTACTCATATGACGATTTTGGACAACTTTTAAATAATGTCAAAATTTAGCGTTTTTTGCGCTAAAATCCGTTAAAATTGACCTAGGAGACTCGTTTTTTTTAATTCCAATTATTTTTTCCCGAAGAATCCAACTGTCTCAAATTTGAACATCTTCGCATTCTGCATCACGAGATTTCGTCGCTAATGGCCTTTTTTCAAGTTAGAACCCAAATTTTTAGTTCAGAAATGAAAATTAGGTAGCACTTGTTGAAAGGAATTTTTCTTTCGGACCACAAATTTTGAAAGAGCTACAGCGTCTTTTGTGTTTATGCATCAAAAATTAAAATTCCGTCAACAAATCGCTAATTTCCATTTTTGAAGTATGGAATTTGGAGTTAAACTTGAAAAAAGGCCATTAGCGACGAAATCTCGTGATGCAGAATGCGAAGATGCTCAAATTTGAGACAGTTGGATTCTTCGGGAAAAAATAAGTGGAATTAAAAAAAAACGAGTCTCCTAGGTCAATTTTAACGGATTTTAGCGCAAAAAACGCTAAGTTTTCACATTTTTTAAAAGTTGTCCAAAATTGTCATATGAGTACTCAAATCTACTTGAAATTTTGCGTAGATTACGAATCTGAAATAAAAAATAGGGGTTCTTGTTTTGAAATAACAAAGTTAGGTTCGGTTGGGGGCACCCTGTATATCCAGGCGGATTTTAAACTACACCATCAAATTCTTTGATTTAAATTAAGGGGGGTTTACATTTAACTTTTTTTCGTAAAACCACTTTTTAACGCTCTCCCAGACGCTTGCCATGTGTTTCCGGACACCCTGTATGTGTCGACATAATGCAGTTCGCCACAATGCATTTGACCATAAAATAGCAGAAATTGCGAGTTACCGTTCACCATAAAAAATCTGCAACTCAACGTAAAGTCGAAAACGTTCACCATAATGCATTTGAACAAAATTCGTTACAACTTAAAGAAGAGATTTAACACTTGTCATTTCGACATAAAATTTTTCGTTTCAACATAACGCAGTTGAACGGAAACTTTCCTTTTAAAGAGCTCGTCGTTTCGCCATAAAAGTGCTTCTGTCGTTTGGGCATAATACATCACACCATAAACTCGGGACAGCGAAAGAACAAGCCTATTTTTGGCGTTTAAAACGCGATTATGGCGAAACGACAGAAAGCCGTACAATATGACAGTTCACCATAATGCAATTCGCACATCCTCGCGAGAGGAAAAAAAGTTAACCTCCTTGTGTCATAAAACGAGCACATTGGCAGCCTGCTTGCTTTTCCTAGTTTATGGTGCGACTCCAAATTTTTTATGTCGAAATGAAGTTAACCTCCTTGTGTCATAAAACGAGCACATTGGCAGCCTGCTTGCTTTTCCTAGTTTATGGTGCGACTCCAAATTTTTTATGTCGAAATGAAGTTAACCTCCTTGTGTCATAAAACGAGCACATTGGCAGCCTGCTTGCTTTTCCTAGTTTATGGTGCGACTCCAGATTTTTTATGTCGAAATGAAGTTAACCTCCTTGTGTCATAAAACGAGCACATTGGCAGCCTGCTTGCTTTTCCTAGTTTATGGTGCGACTCCAAATTTTTTATGTCGAAATGAAGTTAACCTCCTTGTGTCATAAAACGAGCACATTGGCAGCCTGCTTGCTTTTCCTAGTTTATGGTGCGACTCCAGATTTTTTATGTCGAAATGAAGTTAACCTCCTTGTGTCATAAAACGAGCGTATTGGCAGCCTGCTTGCTTTTCCTAGTGTACGGTGCGACTCCAGATTTTTTATGTCGAACTGCAGATTATGTTCAACTGCTTTAGGTTGAAATGCGTTGTGTTGAACGCCCTCCCTTAATTGACATCTCTGGGGGATTAAATTTCTTAATAACCTCGTAATATCATTAAGTAGAGATTTTTAGGCTTAAATAACGAGAAAATTGACATTTTATTTCAGGACGAAAAGGGGGTCGAAAAACGTAGGAAAATGCCCAAAATCCCATTGAAGGAGGGGTTTCTTGGCGTAATGGCCAATAAATTAACTCGCGGAAATCCAATATTTTTTTCTGCAAAAAAGTGGTGAATACGACCGAAAAATTTAATCTGATGAGCAGGAATGGCGTAAGTTGCTCTGTTGAAAGAGACACTCATAATATTGAGATAGTGAATAGTTCACCTGATGAGACCTATTAGCTCGAAACCGGTCGTGATATATTCCAATTGTCTCTCTATGTATTGTTATTTTTGTTGTTTAGAGTTTAATGTATGTTTAAATCTAAAGTGACTTTTATCAGATTAATACAAACTTGAACTCAAGTTAGATATGGCTTCTGAATTGTACCTTAGGGTGTTTTAAAAATTATAATTTCCGTGAACACCTACAAATTTTTTGGTGAAACTTGTCTGCTGATATTTTGAATGCTCCCTTCGGCCCAATATTTCGTACGTCCTGTTCGCTTCGGTAAAATAATTTATTCTCACTTCACGTTCCCCAATAGCCCTATATAAACACCGCCCTAGTTTGATCAACACCATTTTAATAATTTATGATAACAAATTATCGACCTCAAAACCTCTAAAAAAATCATTATTAATTATCATTATGGTTTTAATTAGTCTCAATGATCAAAGGTTAGAGTCAAAAGAAACAAGCGGACCGGTTATTCTATGGGTTCGGTTATGAATCTCCGCTTTACACAATAATGAATAGAACGGTTCAAATGCACTCATCAAATTCAATGCTATTCACGATGGAGTTCATTAGCAGTTTTTGATGAGAATAATTTAACGATCAGACCTTTGTAAAATTTCTAAGGTCCATAGTATTATTTTTGGGCTTTTTAATTTATAAAACCACTTTTCAATGCTTTTATTTGGGAAATTTAAAAAAGATCCCTTACATCCAATTATTGGCGTACCTACTTGGGGAGAAAGGGCTTTTGGGACTCGGCCCTTAAACAGCTCTTCAAACACCCCCCTCTCGATAAAGAAGAGTTTTCCTCGATTTCTTGGTCTTGAAACATCCATTTTGACAGGTTTCATGTCATTTTCCACGTTTCCTTGGTGTAAAAACACTAATTTAGTCAGGTGTTCGGGAGTTCAATACTTTTTTACCGGGTTTTTGGTAATTTTCGTCGAGTTCCTGGTATAGGATCACCTGTTTAAAGAGGTGTTCGGGCGTTAAACATAATTTTTCTGGATTTTTGGTCGATTTATCCATTTTCTGGTGTATAAACACTCGTTCAATCAGGTGTTCGGTCGTTCAATACTTTTTTACCGGGTTTTTGGTAATTTTCATCGAATTCCCGGTGTAGGAACACCTGTTTACTGAGGGGTCCGGGCGTAAAACAACCTTGCTTGTTTTTGGTCGATTTATCCATTTTCTGGTGTATAAACACCTGTTTTATCAGGTGTCAGGGCGTTAAATATTTTACCTGGTTTTTTAGAAATCCCGTCAAATTTCTGGTGTAGAAACACCAGTTAAATGAGGTGTCCGGACGTAAAACATAATTTTGCCGGGTTTTTGGTGATTTTCGTCTATTTTGCAGTGTAGAAACACCCGTTTAACTACGTATCCGGACATTAAACATTTTTTACAGGGTTTTTGGTAATTTCCCTCGATTTTCAGGTGTAGAAACACCTGTTTTATCAGGTTTCCGGACGTTAACAATATTTTTAACCAGATTTTAGGTCATTTCCCTCGATTTCGGGTTTTACAAACACTTGGGCGTTTTAGCATGTTTTTATCGGGTGTTTGGTATTTTCCCTCTATTTTCTGGTGTATAAACACCCGTTTAATGAGGTGTCCGGGCGTTAAACATAATTTTACCAGGTTTTTGGTCACTTGGTCCATTTTATGGTGTAGAATCACCCGTTTAATCAGTTTTCCGTGCGGTTAAAAATCTTTTAACCGTTTTTTGGTGATTTTTATAGATTTTTTGTGCGTAGAAACACCTGTTTTATCAGGTTACCAGACGCTAACAATATTTTTAACCGGATTTTAGGTAATTTCCCTCGATTTCCGGTTCTAGAAACACTTGGGCGTTTTAACATGTTCTTATCGGTTTTTTGGTATTTTTCCTCTATTTTCTGGTGTATAAACACCCTTTTAATGAGGTGTCCGGGCGTTAAACATAATTTTACCGGGTTTTTGGTCATTTGGTCCATTTTATGGTGTCGAATGACCCTTTTAATCAGTTGTCTGTGCGGTAAACAATTTTCTTAACAGTTTTTGGTGATTTTTTTCGATTTTTGGTGTAGAAACACCTGTTTTATCAGTTGTCCGTGCGGTAAACATTTTTTTAAACGTTTTTTGGTGTAGAAACATAGGTTTAATCAGTTGTCCGTGCGGTAAACATTTTTTTAAACGATTTTTGGTGATTTTTATCGATTTTTTGGTGTAGAAACACAGGTTTAATCAGTTGTCCGTGCGGTAAACATTTTTTTAAACGTTTTTTGGTGATTTTTATCGATTTTTTGGTGTAGAAACACAGGCTTAATCAGTTGTCCGTGCGGTAAACATTTTTTAACCGTTTTTTGGTGATTTTTATCGATTTTTTGGTGTAGAAACACAGGTTTAATCAGTTGTCCGTGCGGTAATCATTTTTTAACCGTTTTTTGGTGATTTTTATCGAATTTTTGGTGAAGAAACACAGGTTTAATCAGTTGTCCGTGCGGTAAACATTTTTTAAAACGTTTTTTGGTGATTTTTATCGATTTTTTGGTGTAGAAACACAGGCTTAATCAGTTGTCCGTGCGGTAAACATTTTTTAACCGTTTTTTTGGTGATTTTTATCGATTTTTTGGTGTAGAAACACAGGTTTAATCAGTTGTCCGTGCGGTAAACATATTTTAAACGTTTTTTGGTGATTTTTATAGATTTTTTGGTGTAGAAACACAGGTTTAATCAGTTGTCCGTGCGGTAAACATTTTTTAAACAGTTTTTTGGTGATTTTTATCGATTTTTTGGTGTAAAAACACCTGTTTTATCAGTCGTCCGTGCGGTAAACATTTTTTTAAACGATTTTTGGTGATTTTTATCGATTTTTTGGTGTAGAAACACAGGTTTAATCAGTTGTCCGTGCGGTAAACATTTTTTTAACGTTTTTTGGTGATTTTTATAGATTTTTTGGTGTAGAAACACAGGTTTAATCAGTTGTCCGTGCGGTAAACATTTTTTTAACCGTTTTTTGGTGATTTTTATCGATTTTTTGGTGTAGAAACACAGGCTTAATCAGTTGTCCGTGCGGTAAACATTTTTCTTAACAGCTTTTTGGTGATTTTTATCGATTTTTTTGTGTAGAAACACCTGTTTAATCAGTTGTCCGGGCATTAACAACATTTTTTACCGGAGTTTTGGCCATTTTCCTCGATTTCCTGTTTTAATAAAATCTTTTCTATTGGGTACTTGGGCGTTTTAACATCTTTTTAGCGGATTTCGGATCGTTTACCTCAAGCACAGCAGCAATTTAATTTATTAAATTAAATTTTGATTCAAATAATCCCTTCGGGCAGGATGAAATATAATATTTTGTGGATAAATAGCGTGAAATTTGCAGGATGTTTTTGTTCAAATGTAAACGTTTAAACTCTGTTTACATGTGTAATTTAACGTTAAAACGGTCTGAGTATATAAGATGTAGGTTGTGATAGAATTGAAGCCGAGTTTCCGAGCCATTAGCGTGCAACTAGCTTGAGAATGCTTGGGTTTAGGGGTTCCTCAAGGAATGCTCACAACCGTTTATCAGATGTTAAATCTACGTTTCCAGTCCACGTTTTCCCTTCCTCGAAATAGCCCTATTTCGGGTAAAATTATCGTTTTCAAACATTTTTAAATCACACACGATTTGAGAAACTTTTCCAATAGAAAATTCTTCGGATAACTCCCATTAAATGATTATTGGAGACATTTAAACCGTTTTTACCCCCTTCAAAAAAGGGTTTATCTCGACTTTCGTAATAAGTATCTGTTTAAAGGAGAAAACTTTTCTTCCTGGGGAAAGGGGCTGAGGATCAGGAAGGGTGGAAATGACATTCTATTAAAATTCCTCGGAGCTTTCCCGAGTCACCTACTTGTAATTTAAAGGGCTCAACGAACAAGATATACAACCCATTGCCTCCTTCCTCATCCGTCCGGGACAATTATTGACTCGAGTTACTCCCTATCATGAGCGAAAATTCAAATTCACTTTTTTTCTATTTTATCTATATTAAACTTGATATTGATCATAAAAAATAACTTTAAGGAAATTCATGCTAACGAGGATAAAATGTCTTCTTCAAAGAGTCATCCGTTATTTATAAGGTCGAGGGAGAAATTGATCATCTTGAAGGGCTGTCAAAGGTTTCCTTGCTCTTAAAAAAAAGACAAATAATTAGGCTTTTATGACATTTTGTTGTTCGCCGCAGAGGCATTTTAAGGTCTCCTTAAAAAGGCATCCTTTGAAAAATAGTCCGATTAATTATGGTCAAGATGCAAGGGAGGATCCGGATTGATAAACTGCCGGTAAGTTAGAGCCCTGATTACCTTAGGCGAGCTCCTCTAGAGAGTCAAGATTGGGTCATAAATCTCAATAATTCAAGAAAGAACGAAGGGTGCGGCCTTTGCACTTACCCTAATCACAATAGACACTTTTGAAGATAATTGGACCAGAAAAGTATGAATAGAGTTTTTTCAGTTAAAAAATTGAACCATACAATGGGGATTGCGTATGTACGAGTACTCCGAACCATAATTTTCAAACTACCATACCTCGCTTGATATTTGATAAATTTCATTTTTACAGCCGCCCATAGGTGGAGCAATTTCCTTCTAGAATTTTCATGTAGGGTGAGTTGTCCTCAGTTTTGCTGAGCAGTGTGAAAGTCGTACTTGAATTTTGATTTTTCCAAATAGCAAACTTTAAAGCAAAGAGTTTCTGTCGGGGCATCGTGCACATCGATTCCTTTTGAGCTGGGCCTTCGATTAGCTTACAGCGGATGGACAGCGATCTCGATGGTTCAACAGCCCCTCATCGGGGGTTCTTCTTCTCCTAAGCACATGAGGCTTTAGCTGGCCTTCGCAATAACAGAAGACATGCTCCTTCCTACTCAAGACAAGTGCTCTCAGCCGCCACTCCCATCTTCTGCTTGCGGAGTTTTTTATGTGCCTAATCAGCAGACCTAAAGGGTCTTTGGTTCTTAACTGAAAAGGTCTTCTGATCCGTGATTCCGTGCTCTGCTTCAGATTGACTTATCATCTCTTTGACATTTTTTGGAGTTTTGCCATCCCAAGTAGCCCTGTACTTTTTGCGCCTGTCCTGCCTAGGCTTTTGATTAGTCTCTAGAGGACAGAAATCTCGATGAATAAGTAGTCCCTCAGCCCAATTTTTTCTACCTTAAGAACATGAGCGTCGGCTTTAGCAGGCCTTCGCAATAACAGAAGATATGCTCCTTCCTCCTAAACACAATACCGGCATGTGATCTCCGCCGCCACTTCCATCTTTTGAAGCTGATTGCGGAGTATTTTTGTGTGCCTAATCAGCAGACCTAAGCGGTCCTTGGTTCTACTGCACAGATGATCGATGATTCCGTGCTCTGCTTCTTATATTAACTTCTTATCTTCCCTTTGACCTAGGGAGCTCTGCGATCCTAGCTGTTCTCTTTGAGCACCTCTCTTCACACAATGTAGAAGGCACTGGCTAAATGTGATGAGGGTCATTTCCGACCCCTTACTCTTTATCCTTTTCATCGCAGACTCTGCACGTGTTGAAGTTTAAACATTCGGACAATGCCACCCCTCCGCGTTATTTTGTCCAAGAATGTAAATTTCGAGGATAAGGACACATTCTAGAGGGAAAGATAAACAGAGATCTCTCAGCTGTAATTGCCGACGCTTTAGTTATTCGTAGAAGGGGAGCTGAATCGCAATTAGCAACACACGGCTTGATGGAGGTTCACAAACGTTTTCCCAACTCACCCTTCCTTAAAGCCCTTCTTCCAAGGCACTTGATAGATAAACATCCTCGTGGAGATTCAGAAGCAGAAGCGGAATAATAGATCAAACGAGATAATTCTTCCAAGACATCTATTAGGTGTACAAAATGAAACTCAGCCACAGGGTAAATTTGAATTTTGTAGATTTTAGCCAAGTTTCATTTTGTACACCGTGTAGTTCATTTTTTCAAAATTTTTAACATTTTAGGCGTTAAAGTCCGTCAAAAGTTGACCTTCTCCGTGTAAGAAGGTTATTGAAGTATAACCATTAAGAAGGTTAATTTTTAAAGGCTTGTAAATCGTAAACCGTTACAGATATTGAAAAAATGCACTAAATAAAATCTGTTGGAAATTTAATTTTCTTTAATTTTCATTCTATTCATTTTTTCTCTAGGACGCACTGTTTTCAAGATAAATTTATTTTAAAAAAAATTATTTTCCGAAAATGGTGCATCCTAGAAAAAAATAATTAAGTACAAATTTATAGAGAATTAAAATTCCTACAATTTTTATTTATTAGGTGTACAAAATGAAACTCAGCCACAGGGTAAATTTAAATTTTGTAGAATTTAGCCGAGTTTCATTTTGTACACCTAGTAGTTCATTTTTTCAAAATTTTTAACATTTTAGGCGTTAAAGTCCGTCAAAAGTTGACCTTCTCCGTGTAAGAAGGTTATTGAAGTATAACCATTAAGAAGGTTAATTTTTAAACGCTTGTAAATCGTAAACCGTTACAGATATTGAAAAAATGCACAAAATAAAATCTGTTGGAAATTTAATTTTCTTTAATTTTTATTCTATTCATTTTTTCTCTAGGACGCACTGTTTTCAAGATAAATTTATTTCAAAAAAAAATTATTTTTCGAAAATGGTGCATCCTAGAAAAAAATAATTAAGTACAAAATAGAGAATTAAATTTCCTTCAATTTTTATTATTAGGTGTACAAAATGAAACTCAGCCACAGGGTAAATTTGAATTTTGAAGATTTTAGCCGAGTTTTATTTTGTACACCTAATATTAAAATAACATAAAATCAATAACTTTAAATATGTCTCATATAAAATATGAGCGTTCAGGTCGCAGGTTACTTGGGTATTGTAATCCCGAAATGGAAAGCGGGTTTAGAAATGATGTATATTGTAGAATTTTCGAGTTTACTATCATACTCCGGACGTCCCTTCAAACCTGAATGAATAATACGATTTAATTTGAAATGAGCTTCGAGTTTATACTAGCATTAGCAGGGTCACATATCACATAATTGAAATCTGGGTTTTAATGCCCTTCTTGCATTACAGAGAAGGCTTTTTAGCTTTATCCAGGCCCTTATTCTAAATAAAATGTTTTTTTGAGATCCCAAAAATTATTGGAAGTCAAAGGGACAAAGTCGACGGCTTTATTTTCGATTGGGGGGTTTCCCATTCTTCTGCTTTTATTCGTTAAACGGAGAAAGAGGCTTATCCTGGACTTTTATCCTTAAACAAAAACTTGAGTCCCTACCCTCGGAAATCCGGCGAAATCTTTTCAGACGAGAACGGGCGATAATGTTGCAAACGAACAAAAGAAAACGCCGTTTTTCGGACTGGATTTCGAGAAGTCTCAACCTAAATAATGGCCCTGATAATTAATATTCGTTATTTTAGGATTATCTTTTCTTATTGTTGAAAAAACTCATTTAGTTATTTTTAATTAGGCTAAACTTTTTTAAATTAAAGAACAAAAGAAAATGTTTTTATTTTTGATATATGTAATAATGACAGTTTTTACTCTTCAAAGAAAACTAAACCGGTACTCTGGCTTTTTCTTCATCTGATTCTGAAGAGTCAGATCCTTGATGCTGGTGTCCTTCATGGTCTTTATGTTGATGCTGCTGATGTTGCTGCTGTTGCTGCTGTTGCTCTGGAAAGAAAATATTAAATTTTGCTGTCATAATTTTTTTACCGGTCGCTTGCACGTCTCTTTTCGTCAAAGAAGCAGTTTGCTGTTGTGTCTGTTGTTCAGAAGATCCACGGTTTTCTCCATCATGGTTGTGTCCTTCATGTCCTTCATGTTTATGGTCATGGTCGTGATGTTGATGCTCTGTAAAACGTGGAAGTTTTTATATAATTCATCCTTCTAAAAAAACCTCTATGGAGGGTATTACAGTGCTTTTGAATGTATATACCTGTGGGCATGCAAAATGCAGTAACAGCGAAAAGGGCTAAAAAGACGACGAAAATGTACTTCATGTTTGATCTCTAAAATCAGACTGTTCAACAACTATTTATCATTTTAGCTCATCGCTTTCTGAGAGGTCAAGAAGTTAAGAGATCAGAGATAAAATTTTCGAAAACAAATTTTTCAAATTTTAATCAGACGATCTGTGATAAATTCTTTTCCTGCATTCTTATTTTAGGCCATTCAAAATATTAAAATTTATAAAACAAGAGAACAAAAAAAAATAATTTGTTTTCCCACCAAAAAAAATTCAAAAAACAAGAAAAAAACAGATGTTTCTTGGCCAGAAAAACCAGGAAAACGCCCAGCAACCCTGTCAAAAGGAGTTTCTCGGCCAAAAAAATTTAAAAAATCGTGGAAAACTACTTAAAGATTGAGTTTCTTGGCTATAAACATAGGAAAACGCCCCAAAATCAAATAAAATGTGCTATTCTCGACTAGAAGACTAGAAAGACACCACAAATTATAATAAGAAAAAGGTATTTTCCTGTTAAAAACCTAAAAAATCGCCAAAAAAAGAGGGGGGGGGGGAAATCAGATGTTTCTTGACTAGAAAAACCAGGAAAACGCCCAATAACCCGGTAAAATGGCGTTTCTCGGCCAAAAAAAAAATTTAAAAAATCGAGGAAAACTACTTAAAAGTTGAGTTTCTTGGCAGTGAACGTGGGAAAACGCCCAAAAATCAAATAAAGTGTGCTATTCTCGACTAGAAGACTAGAAAGACACCACAAATTATAATAAGAAAAAGGTATTTTCCTGTTAAAAACCTAAAAAATCGCCAAAAAAGAGGGGGGGGGGAAATCAGATGTTTCTTGACTAGAAAAACCAGGAAAACGCCCAATAACCCGGTAAAATGGCGTTTCTCGGCCAAAAAAAAAATTTAAAAAATCGAGGAAAACTACTTAAAAGTTGAGTTTCTTGGCAGTGAACGTGGGAAAACGCCCAAAAATCAAATAAAGTGTGCTATTCTCGACTAGAAGATTTAGAAAGACACCACAAATTATAATAAGAAAAAGGTATTTTCCTCCATCCCTAACCATCCCTAAAAAATCGCGGAAAAAAGAGTGGTGGGGGGGTGGGGGAGATAAATCAGATGTTTCTTGACCAGAAAAACCAGGAAAACGCCCAACAGCCCTGTCAAAAGGAGTTTCTTGTCCAAAAAATTCAAAAAATCGAGGAAAAATACTTGAAGTTTGAGTTTCTTGGCTATAAACACAGGAAAACGCCCCAAAATCAAATAAAATGTGCTATTCTCAACAAGAAGATTTCGAAAAACACCAAAAATTTTAATAAGAAAAAATGTCATCATAATCAAAAAATCGAGGAAAACTACTTAAAGTTTAAGTTTCTGGGCTATAAACATAGGAAAACGCCCCAAAATCAAATAAAATGTGCTATTCTCAACTAGAAGATTTCGAAAAACACCAAAAATATTTATAAGAAAAAAGGTATTTTCCTGCTAAAAGCATAAAAAATCGCGGTAAAAAAAAGGGGGGGGAGAGGTAAATCAGATGTTTTTTGACCAGAAAAACCAGGAAAACGCCCAATAACCCTGTCAAAAGCAGTTTCTCGGACAAAAAAAAAATTTAAAAAATCGAGGAAAACTCCTTAAAGTTTGAGTTTCTTGGCAGTGAATATGGGAAAACGCCCAAAAATCAAATAAAGTGTGCTATTCTCGACTAGAAGATTTAGAAAGACACCACAAATTATAATAAGAAAAAGGTATTTTCCTCCATCCCTAACCATCCCTAAAAAATCGCGGAAAAAAGAGTGATGGGGGGGTGGGGGAGATAAATCAGATGTTTCTTGACCAGAAAAACCAGGAAAACGCCCAACAACCCTGTCAAAAGGAGTTTCTTGTCCAAAAAATTCAAAAAATCGAGGAAAAATACTTGAAGTTTGAGTTTCTTGGCTATAAACACAGGAAAACGCCCCAAAATCAAATAAAATGTGCTATTCTCAACAAGAAGATTTCGAAAAACACCAAAAATTTTAATAAGAAAAAATGTCATCATAATCAAAAAATTGAGGAAAACTACTTAAAGTTTAAGTTTCTGGGCTATAAACATAGGAAAACGCCCCAAAATCAAATGAAATGTGCTATTCTCAACTAGAAGATTTCGAAAAACACCAAAAATATTAATAAGAAAAAAGGTATTTTCCTGCTAAAAACATAAAAAATCGCGGCAAAAAAAGGGGGGGGGGGAGAGGTAAATCAGATGTTTTTTGACCAGAAAAACCAGGAAAACGCCCAATAACCCTGTCAAAAGCAGTTTCTCGGACAAAAAAAATTTAAAAAATCAAGAAAACTATTTAAAGTTTGAGTTTCTTGGCTGTAAACATAAGAAACGCCCCAAAATCAAATAAAATGTGCTATTATCGACCAGAAGATTTTCCAGCTAAAAACTTAAAAAAATCACGGTAAAAAAGGGTGAGGGGATGAGGTAGATCATATGTTTCTTGACCAGAAAAACCAGAAAAACGCCCCCTGTCAAAAGCGTTTCTTGGCAAAAAAATTTAAAAAATCGAGGAAAACTACTTAAAGTTTGGGTTTCTTGGCTATAAACATAGAAAAACGCTCCAAAATTAAATAAAATGTGCTATTCTATTCTCGACCAGAAGATTTAGAAAAACAACAAAAATTCTAATAAGAAAAAAGGGTGAAAAAATTTCATCATAATCAAAAAATCGAGGAAAACTACTTAAAGTTTGAGTTTCTTAGCTATAAGCAAATGAAAACGCCCCAAAGTCAAATAAAATGGGCTATTCTCGACTTGAAGATTTAGAAAAACACCAACAATTTTAATAAGAAAAAAGGTGTTTTCCTGCTAAAAACTTAAAAAAATCGCGATAAAAATGGGGGGGGGGGGATGAGCTACCTAAATCAGATCGACCTGAAAAACCAGAAAAACACCCAATAGCCCAGTCAAAAAGCCGTTTCTCTGCACCCCCCCCCCCCAAAAAAAACGAACTTTTTTTTTTCCTCGAGGCTAAAAAGTAGGGTAAAGCTACCAAAATGCTGGTAAAATGGGCGAAAAAACGACTTAATCAGATGTTTCTTTACCCGAAAATCCCAGAAATTCCCCTTTCAAAATGACGTTTCTTGGCCAGAAAAACCAGGAAAACGCCCATAACCATGTCAAAAGGCGTTTTCGGCCAAAAAAAATTTAAAAAATCGAGATAAAGTACTTTTTTGAGTTTCTTGGCTATGGAGCCATAAGAAAACGCCCCAAAAACAAATAAAATGTACTATTCTCGAATAGAAGATTTAGAAAAACACAGTATTTTTATGCTAAAAACTTAAAAAATCGCGGTAGGGTGTGGAATGTCGTGAAATTATTGTTTCTTGGCTCTAAACATAGGAAAACTCCTTTAAAATAAATAAAATGTTGACTTGAAGATTTAGAAAAACGCCAAACATTAAAAGAAAATAAAGATTATTTTGCAGCAAAAAGATTAGAAAAACTAAATAAAATGGGAGGGTAAAAGGGTTTAATCATTACGGAAAGTTTGCCGTTCACTTGTGTTGAAATCAGGATTATGGTACGTTTAGAATGTACCATAATGATCAACGTAATCCGCATTGTTCACGCTGTGAAGAGCAGCGTTTCAAGTTGGGTCAAGTTAATTAATTAAACTGCTGATACCCGCGGAGATGACATGTTTTGAAATAGTTGAGTACGTCTGTCCTCAGCAAACACCTGCCATCAAAGTTTTAAAAAAGTATTTAAGATGTCCATTAAAAAAAGATTCAACTTTTAAATTCTATTTAATAAATGACTCTTTTTTAAAATATTGCCCCTCCGGTCATTCATATCAGGTTAAAGCCGAGGGAAATTTACTGCTAAGGAACTAAAACCTCTTTGGAAACTTTAATCTTAAGATTGGAAGAAAAACTTAAGTCTCTTTTATGGAAATATACGTGAAATAAGTTCAGGAAAAACAAAGAGTTTTTAAGCTTTATTAATAAAGTTGAACAAAAGCCTTAAAAAAAGTCAAAATTAATAAAAAATTTTTTATTTAAACTGTATTTTTTGAACCAAATTGTATCATCATCACCAAATAAGTTGTTGCTGCTGAAGCCACCTTTTTAAAAATAAAAAATAAATTATTAAAAAAAAATTTTTTTTAGATTAATTCTACCATGGTTATTAGCTGGTAATCTATTTTGAAAAGTCCTTTGGCAGACACAATAATCGTATGTGGGCGTGCGAAAAACAAGGTAATCCTTCCCTAAAATAAATAATTTATATTAACCTCATAAATCTTAATTTTCTGCATATTTGGTTATAATAATAGATTTCGATCATGCACTTAATGGTGCTTGCAGCAGCGGATCAATCGGGACATTGCTGTCAGGTTGATTGATTTATGTAATAGGAGAATAGCTTGAATGTAGTTCCTTTACTTCTGAAAGCAGCGATGGTCTTGAATTGACTTCTTCAAAGAGCACCGATGTAAAGTTTTTCGCCTGAAAAGAAAAAAAAAGTTTGATACGTATCGGTCATTATTTTTAGATTATAATTGGACAACCCTGCATAATTAAAATCTTAACGAAAATATTTTCAGCCGTTAATTTTTAGAAGAATTAGGGGGCTTTGGGGTTTAACATTTCTAGAGCTTGAGCAGAGGAAGAGAAAATCGTAGGAACTAAAATTGTACAGTAACTGAAGTAATTAAGGCTATGGTGGACGGCTTGGATTAGAGAGGATCTTTCTTCCCACCGCTGCCACCAATTTTAGCGAGGTTATCGGCAATCCCGCCGCTCCATCAAATTTTTAGCGCGGTTGTCGGCAATCCCACCGCTCCTACCAATTTTAGCGAGGTTGTCGGCAATCCCTCGGCAGCCACCAATTTTAGCGAGGTTATCGGCAATCCCACCGCTCCTACCAATTTTAGCAAGGTTTTCGGCAATCACAGCGCTGCCACCAATTTTTAACGAGGATGTCGGCAATCCACCGCTCCTACCAATTTTAGCGAGGTTTTCGGCAATCCAGCGCTGCCACCAATTTTAGCGAGGTTGTCGGCAATCCCAGCGCTGCCACCAATTTTTAGGAGGTTATCGGCAATCCCGCCGCTCCATCCATTTTTTAGCGTGGTTGTCGGCAATCCCACCGCTCCTACCAATTTTAGCGAGGTTTTCGGCAATCCCAGCGCTGCCACCAATTTTAGCGAGGTTGTCGGCAATCCCACCGCTCCTACCAATTTTAGCAAGGTTTTCGGCAATCACAGCGCTGCCACCAATTTTTAACGAGGATGTCGGCAATCCCAGCGCTGCCACCAATTTTAGCGAGGTTTTCGGCAATCCCGCCGCTCCCACCAATTTTAGCAAGGTTTTCGGCAATCACAGCGCTGCCACCAATTTTAACGAGGATGTCGGCAATCCCACCGCTCCTACCAATTTTTGCGAGGTTTTCGGGCCTCGGCAATCCCAGCGCTGCCACCAATTTTAGCGAGGTTGTCGGCAATCCCACCGCTCCTACCAATTTTAGCAAGGTTTTCGGCAATCACAGCGCTGCCACCAATTTTAACGAGGATGTCGGCAATCCCAGCGCTGCCACCAATTTTAGCGAGGTTGTCGGCAATCCCAGCGCTGCCACCAACTTTAGGGAGGTTGTCGGCAATCCCAGCGCTGCCACCAATTTTAGCGAGGTTGTCGGCAATCCCACCGCTCCTACCAATTTTAGCGAGGTTTTCGGCAATCCCAGCGCTGCCACCAATTTTAGCGAGGTTTTCGGCAATCCCAGCGCTGCCACTAATTTTTAGCGAGGTTGTCGTCAATCCCAGCGCTGCCACCAATTTTAGCAAGGTTTTCGGCAATCACAGCGCTGCCACCAATTTATAACGAGGATGTCGGCAATCCCACCGCTGCCACCATTTTTAGCGTGGTTGTCGGCAATCCCAGCGCTGCCACCAATTTTAGCGAGGTTTTCGGCAATCCCAGCGCTGCCACCAATTTTAGCGAGGTTGTCGGCAATCCCACCGCTCCTACCAATTTTAGCAAGGTTTTCGGCAATCACAGCGCTGCCACCAATTTTTAACGAGGATGTCGGCAATCCCAGCGCTGCCACCAATTTTAGCGAGGTTGTCGGCAATCCCAGCGCTGCCACCAATTTTAGGGAGGTTTTCGGCAATCCCAGCGCTGCCACCAATTTTAGCGAGGTTGTCGGCAATCCCAGCGCTGCCACCAACTTTAGGGAGGTTGTCGGCAATCCCAGCGCTGCCACCAATTTTAGCGAGGTTCTCGGCAATCCCACCGCTCCTACCAATTTTAGCGAGGTTTTCGGCAATCCCAGCGCTGCCACCAATTTTTAGCGTGGTTGTCGGCAATCCCACCGCTCCTACCAATTTTAGCGAGGTTTTCGGCAATCCCAGCGCTGCCACCAATTTTAACGAGGATGTCGGCAATCCCAGCGCTGCCACCATTTTTTAGCGAGGTTGTCGGCAATCCCAGCGCTGCCACCAATTTTAGCGAGGTTGTCGGCAATCACAGCGCTGCCACCAATTTTTAACGTGGATGTCGGCAATCCCAGCGCTGCCACCAATTTTAGCGAGGTTGTCGGCAATCCCACGGCTGCCACCTCATCGCCCACCATAGTTTTAATTACCCATGAGATTTTTGTGCTCAAAAGGACATTTGAAAATTCCTAGATATTTAGATTTCGGAGATTAGTTACAATTTAGTGCCAAAAGTTATCAAATATTTACCTCTTTAAGCAAGCATTCAGCAGATCGAGACAACCAAACAATTTGAACAAAAGTAAAAATGAATATTGTTAACCTCAAAACAAATTCTAAAAGTTCCTCCCTCGAATACACAAACATAAATATCATAATATACGCACTTACGACGAATTCGGCAAAAAGTAAAGTCGATATAAACACAAGCTGCCAATCGAATAACTCATTTAATTTCGCTGTAGCCTTTAAAAGAACCTGATGTTCTCTGATAAGTCTATAAATGGTCAAACTATGCTTGATATTTTTATTTAATATTTTAAAACTTTCTGATAAATTTTGTAAAATGAAACAAAATTGTAATGTTATAAAAAGGGTGAGGATGTCGTTTATCGAGTCGAGTAAATCGCGCATTAATTTATAATAATAATGAATTTCGAAATCGAGATAACAAATAATAGTGTTGGCGAGTATTACGAGAGTAAATAAGATGATGGCGATAAAATTTTGATTTTTGATATTTCCGTGCCATTTTTTAGAAATGATTTTTAAAACGTTCTGGCCTGAAGGGCTTGTCGTTTTCCGGAGGTGAATTATCAAAGAAAGAACGTGAAGAATTGATCGGATTACGGTGACTCCGGACACGACCCATTTGGAGGTGACCGGCTCTGCCAAGTTCCAGATATGCCAGAGCCAGTAGAACTTCGTGATCAGCAAATAAGACGTTAGTAAAACGACGGAATAAATTTTAATAAATTTAGAATCAACGAGTTCGAAAGGGAAAATCCCAAGACGTTTCGAAATCTCGAAAACTAATCCCGGATAATTTTTTCCCGGACGGACACGGACTTTTTGAACAAAAAAGATCAACTTGGTTTTCATGCTTTCTGACGACTAATGCTCAGGTTTCGTGATGACTATAAATATTTCATCAATTCTTGATGGGATGAAGAAATGAAATTACCTTTTTCTCTAAATTAAATCATTGATTGTTTGGCTTAAATCAATTTTTCCTGGATACTGACGAGGGGACTAATCCATAGTCTGCGTCGTTGAGTGTCGACATAACGCGGTTCGTCATAATACATTTGACCATAAAATAGCAGAAATTCAGTTCTCCATTAAAAATCTGCAACTCAACATAAAGAAAATACCCTAAAACGTTCACCATAATTCATGTGAACATAATACATCTCACCATAAAGAAGAGATTTAACATTTCGTCGCGTTAGTTCTAACACCGTAAAAGTCATTTTTCCTAGGTTTTCAGGAGAGCCAAAATACGGATTAATTTCTCAATGGAATCAATTTATTACCTGTTGGCTAAATCGTGAACTACTCGTTTCTGTTGGTAATAGGGTTAAACTACCAACGGAATTCGATTCTCCACAAAATTTACCATCAGAAACTATGATTAACTCAAAATTGATAAAAAATTACTATAAAATATACAGGGTGTCCGGAAACACATGGCAAGCGTCTGGGAGAGCGTTAAAAAGTGGTTTTACGAAAAAAAGTTAAATGTAAACCCCCCTTAATTTAAATCAAAGAATTTGATGGTGTAGTTTAAAATCCGCCTGGATATACAGGGTGTCCCAGACACAACCTAACTTCGTTATTTCAAATGAGAACCCCTATTTTTTATTTCAGATTCGTAATCTACGCAAAATTTCAAGTAGATTTGAGTACTCATATGACAATTTTGGACAACTTTTAAAAAATGTCAAAATTTAGCGTTTTTTGCGCTAAAATCCGTTAAAATTGACCTAGGAGACTCGTTTTTTTTTTAATTCCACTTATTTTTTCCCGAAGAATCCAACTGTCTCAAATTTGAGCATCTTCGTTCTGCATCACGAGATTTCGCCGCTAATGGCCTTTTTTCAAGTTTAACTCAAAATTCCATACTTCAAAAATGGAAATTAGCGATTGTTGACGGAATTTTAATTTTTGATGCATAAACACAAAAGACGCTGTAGCTCTTTCAAAATTTGTGGTCCGAAAGAAAAATTCCTTTCAACAAGTGCTAATTTTCATTTCTGAACTAAAAATTTGGGTTCTAACTTGAAAAAAGGCCATTAGCGACGAAATCTCGTGATGCAGAATGCGAAGATGCTCAAATTTGAGACAGTTGGATTCTTCGGGAAAAAATAAGTGGAATTTAAAAAAAACGAGTCTCCTAGGTCAATTTTAACGGATTTTAGCGCAAAAAACGCTAAATTTTGACATTTTTTAAAAGTTGTCCAAAATTGTCATATGAGTACTCAAATCTACTTGAAATTTTGCGTAGATTACGAATCTGAAATAAAAAATACGGGTTCTCATTTGAAATAACGAAGTTAGGTTGTGTCTGGGACACCCTGTATATCCAGGCGGATTTTAAACTACACCATCAAATTCATATCCGGTGTTAGAAGCGACGAATATTCGTTTCGACATAAAATTTGTCGTTTCTAACGCAGTTGAACGGACACTTTCATTTTAAAGAACTTTTCGTTTGGCCATGAAACTGTTTCTGTCGTTTAGGCATAATACATCTCAGCATAAACTCGGGGCAGCGAAAGAGCAAGCCTATTTTTGCCGTTTAAAACGCGATTATGGCGAAATGACAAAAACCCTAAAACTTGACAGTCCACCATAATGCAATTCGCACGTTCTCGCGAGAGGAAAAAAAATTAACCACCTTGTTTCATAAAACGAGTTGATCCATTGGCTGCCTGCTTGCTTTTCCTAGCTTATGATGAGATGCTTTATGTTGAGTTGCATTATGGTGAACTGTCAAGTTTTAAGGTTTTTATCGTTTCGCCATAATCGCGTTTTAAACGGCTCACTCTTTCGTTGTCCCTGGTTTATGGTGAGATGTATTAAGCCCAAACGACAGAAACAGTTTTATGGTGAGAAGCGTTGTGGTGACTTGCACTTTTTTTATGTCGACTTGCATTTTTTGAAAAATTCGCTTATGGCGAAACGCTTTATGTTGAAATGCATTATGCTCAAAATTATGAACTTTTAAAAGCTGTATTTTTTGCATTATACCGGTACGCATTATGGTGAACTACAGATTTTTATGTCGAAATGCAGATTTTTTATGTTCAACTGCTTTAAGGTGAAATGCGTTATGTTGAACTGAGTTCTCCAGCGTCATTTTTCAGGTAGTGTAATTTAATTTTTATGAGTTCAGACAGAGAACTAATAAACTGACTATTGTTGAGTCGAAATCTTTGATCACCGACCCACGTAGGGCTTAATAAAAAACTCAGATCCAAGAAAATGAAGGTTTTAGGATTCTTAGTTAGAATACGGGCCGAAAGATTTCTCAATCCCCTCTTTTTCTAAGTTAAGAAGAATGCAAATCCTAGAAATTTCCCGGTTAATATTAATGAAATTAGAGTTTAGACAAAGACAATTAAACGGTGGAACAAGCGGAGGCCTTTACCTGTTTTGTAAGAAGATGAATATGCAGATCTGAGGACGATTTAAGTCCTAAACAAAGAACCAACTAATTGCCTTAACCTTAAAAATTTTTTAAAAATAAATCGTATTTTTTTTACGATATCTTGAAGAGAAAATAACGAAGTGAATTCTTTATTCTTAGTATCCTGGCGTCCATGACTTGACAGGATTTAGCCAATCTTCACCACTGGTCTTTTCAATTTATCCCTACTTATCTAAGAAAAATCCAAGAAAATACATTTTTTTAAAAAACGAATTTTTATTATCCAAGGTAAAAATCGAGTTTTTCAACGTCAGATAATTATAATTATGTTTAAAAATGTCTCCAGCCCCCTTTTTTTGTTCATTCTCTTTTGTCCTGAACACTTACCTTTAATATTCTGTGAATTTCCTTATTACGTTTTTTAATAATCCAAAAGACTCAAGGATTCATTTTCATGATAGAATATTTTATTATAAAAAGATATTATGAAGATTGTTCATTTCTTAAATTAATTTTCTTCCCTGACATTTTCCTGGATGAAAAAAAAAGTACTGGTTTGAAGAGCTTCCAACGAAAACTTCCTTAAAGAGAAGTAACAATATAGGAGGGGGAAGTATGACGGAGGGGGAAGTATAAGGGAACGAATGTATAACGAAGGGGGAAGTATGAGGGAGGGGAAGTATAACGGAGGGGGAAGTTTTTTTTTTTTAACTTCCTCAAGAAGTTACTGTGATACCTCCGACCCCCTGTTACTAGAAAAGGGTTCCAGACCCCGTAGGATAAATCTGATAAGTGATCTTTGCCGATCCTGACTTTGTCTGTGGTGCCGGCCGTCCGGCCGTCCGGCCGTCTGGCCGTCCGGCCGTCCGGCCGTCCGGCCGTCCGTCGCCACTTTTCCGGAACACTTCACGGCCGCAATTTTCATCCGATCTTCACCAAATTTATACACAAGCTTCCTTTCACAGAAATCTTGAAAATGACGAGAGCTTTTTTCGAAATTTTTCAAAATGGCGGAGATATGACTGTTCAAAGATTTAAAATGAGCGCTGTGGGCGTACTGTTGGTCCGATCTTCACCAAATTTTCACTAAACATTCCTTGAATTATTTAAAAATTTTCCATGTTTTTAAAATTTTAATTTTCCAAAATTTTTTTTACTTAATAATTTTCTAGGCAGAAATGTGAGTCACTTCGCCGGCTCGAGGGCGGCCTCTCTTTGGCTAACCGTACTGAATTTCTACCTTGATATAAAATTTTCAAAATAATTTTTTTTTTTTTTTTTTTTAACTTCCTCAAGAATTTTTTTAACGGAAAATAAAATGGCGATTTATTAGGTACTTAATTTTTATTTTTAACTTCCTCAAGAAGTTACTGTGATACCCTCCGACCCCCTGTACTAGAAAAGGGTCTTCCAGACCCCGTAGGATAAATCTGATAAGTGATCTTTGCCGATCCTGACTTTGTCTGTGGTGCCGGCCGTCCGTCGCCACTTTTTCCGGAACACTTCACGGCCGCAATTTTCATCCGATCTTCACCAAATTTATACACAAGCTTCCTTTCACAGAAATCTTGAAAATGACGAGAGCTTTTTTCGAAATTTTTCAAAATGGCGGAGATATGACTGTTCAAAGATTTAAAATGAGCGCTGTGGGCGTACTGTTGGTCCGATCTTCACCAAATTTTCACTAAACATTCCTTGAATTATTTAAAAATTTTCCATGTTTTTAAAATTTTAATTTTCCAAAATTTTTTTTACTTAATAATTTTTCTAGGCAGAAATGTGAGTCACTTCGCCGGCTCGAGGGCGGCCTCTCTTGGCTAACCGTACTGAATTTCTACCTTGATATAAAATTTTCAAAATAATTTTTTTTTTTTTTTTTTTAACTTCCTCAAGAATTTTTTAACGGAAAATAAAATGGCGATTTATTAGGTACTTAATTTTTATTTTTAACTTCCTCAAGAAGTTACTGTGATACCTCCGACCCCTGTTACTAGAAAAGGGTCTTCCAGACCCCGTAGGATAAATCTGATAAGTGATCTTTGCCGATCCTGACTTTGTCTGTGGTGCCGGCCGTCCGTCGCCACTTTTTCCGGAACACTTCACGGCCGCAATTTTCATCCGATCTTCACCAAATTATACACAAGCTTCCTTTCACAGAAATCTTGAAAATGACGAGAGCTTTTTTCGAAATTTTTCAAAATGGCGGAGATATGACTGTTCAAAGATTTAAAATGAGCGCTGTGGGCGTACTGTTGGTCCGATCTTCACCAAATTTTCACTAAACATTCCTTGAATTATTTAAAAATTTCCATGTTTTTAAAATTTTAATTTTCCAAAATTTTTTTTACTTAATAATTTTTCTAGGCAGAAATGTGAGTCACTTCGCCGGCTCGAGGGCGGCCTCTCTTTGGCTAACCGTACTGAATTTCTACCTTGATATAAAATTTTCAAAATAATTTTTTTTTTTTTTTTTTTAACTTCCTCAAGAATTTTTTTAACGGAAAATAAAATGGCGATTTATTAGGTACTTAATTTTTATTTTTTTTTTTCAAAAAACAGAAACGAACAACAAAAAATACCTAAAATTTCTAACTTCCTCAAGACTTACTGCGATACCCACCAAATTTATTTCACAACTTTTACAAAAATTTAGTTCTCCTACTTAATACTCCTCCTCCTGTATCCTTGAGGAAGTTATCGTTGGAAGCTCTTCAAACCGGAACACTTAGGCAGAAAAAAACTTCCTTAAAGAGAAGTAACAATATAGGAGGGGAAGTATGACGGAGGGGGAAGTATAAGGGAACGAATGTATAACGAAGGGGGAAGTATGAGGGAGGGGAAGTATAACGGAGGGGGAAGTTTTTTTTTTTAATTTTTTGATATTCTTTTTTCATTTTCGAAAAATTTTCCCAGTTTGTTTTTTTCCCAAACATTTTCCGAGTTTTTTTGTAAAAAAATTTTTTATGTTTTTTTTGTTTTTTTGTTGTTTTTTTTTTTTTTTTAATTGAAACTCGGAAAATTTTTCGAAAATTTTTTTTTTCGAGTTTCAATTTTCTTTGAAAAATTTTCCGATTTTCTTTTTTTCTCTTTTTTTTCAAAAGGTTTTCACTTTGGTGCAATAGCAGCGGCTTCGCATTCACTCAATGACGTCAGTAGCTGCTCCAGTACATAATGCTTGAGTCCAGGATCATAGAATTTCTCTTCGATATATTTATATTTCGATTGCGAATATGCTGTCGAAATAAACGAAACCCTAAAAAAACCTATTAAGTACAGACACAATCAGAAAGCAGCAAACTTTGAGTTTTTTCATCCGGTATTCTGGCAGCACTGATAAGACGTACTTTTTGCAATACAGCAAGAACGTAGTCCAAAATTGGGACATAAAATGGCTCCTTCTGCAGGTTAACAGCCACAATGTACTGCAGACTAGACGTTTCTTTTTTTTTTCCCCCTTTGAAAAATACAATCTCTAAAACATTTTGTTTCAATTATTCCAAGAAAAATAACCTTCACTTAAGAAATTTTGCAGCACATTCTTGCATCATATCTAAAAGTCGATTTTTAAGGACAATAAGCAAGTATTACAACCATGGCTGTAAAATAAGGTGATATGTGATTGCCAAGCTGCTTCACCTGCTATTTTATGTCCAAAATGTGCAGTACATTCTCGCTGTTGGCAGTACTGATAAGATGTCGTGGCCATTTCGAGTAGATCTTTTGTTGCAGCGACATTGATGATGTATGCTTTTTTAATATGAGCGTTCATGTTTAAGCAAGCGGCGATGTGAAGGACGATATTGACCTCGTTTTTGATCGCTTTCCTCGGACATCCCACAATTGTAAGTTCAATGTCACCAATCACGCAGCAAACTTTCGACATATAATCCCTTCCCTTTCGCTTTACAAGATGAAAGATCTAATTTTATGATTATTTAAATTAGCAATAACCATAAAAAACTCATACCTTATTCTTGAGCAATGATTCCAACCTTTCCTTCGTTGTTTTTCCCCTTTTTCTCTCAACAAAATATAAATCATTTCCATATCCGGGCAAGACCTGTAATTATACGTTGATTATTACTTTTCAAAGGAGTTCGTACAATCTAAATTACGTTACCTTATAACTTATAAGTTTTCGATGACTACTTACTTTATACTACTTACTTCTCTAAATGTGGGAACGTGTCTCTTTAACTTCCTAAAAGAATTTATTGTGATACCCTTCACGTCGGGTTTTTGGGGATGGGTCTTCCAGACCCCGGAGTATCAAATCGAATATTGATCTTTACCGATCACTACTTTGTCTGTGGTGCCGGCCGTCCGTAGCATTTTTCCGGAACACTTTACGGTCACAGTTTGGGACCGATTTTCACCAATTTTCACAAAATCTTCATTAGTCGGAGAACGAGAAAAATGGCGGAGATATGTTGTTTGAAATTTTGAAAAATTCGGTGCGGCCGACCCGTGTGTCCGATTTTCACCAAATTTTCACCAATGACTCCTTATATTTTTTACAAATTTTTGGTGTAAAAAAATTGCCACTTTTTAATTATTATTAGGTATATTTTTTTTTGTAGGGAGAAATTTCATACTTCTACTCATTACGAGAGGCACATCCCTAAGCCAAATAGTCCATTATTTCTACCTTGACACTAAGAAAAATTACCGATAAAAAGAACTCAAAAATATTTCAGAAAAAAAGCGCAAATTTAAAAAAGAAAACCGGAGAATTTTTCGAAAAAAAAAAAAAAAAAAAAAAAAAAAAAAAAAAAAAAAAAAAACTTCCCCCTGCTTTAAGGAAGTTTTCGTTGGATGCTCTCAAACCAGTACTTTTTCGTATAAGTCCATCGCGAATTCGACTGTAAAGTTTTAACCTCAGCAGTTTAACGAATTGCACAAATGAACTTTTATAAGGAGTGACTTCAGCAATAGGCATTTACATTATTTCGGCTTTAGGAATTCGTAAAGTGAAATAAATTAATCATTTTAATTACTTGCGTTTGTTAAGTTGTTCACCGACTGAGGAAGATTTCGTGAAAATCTGGTGAAAATCGGCTCAAACTGTGGCTGCAAAGTGTTCCAGAATAATGCTACGGACGGCCGGAACAACATACACAGTTCACATCGGCCCTTTGACCCTCCGGGGTCTGGAAGACCCTTCCCCAAAAACCCGACGTGGAAGGTATCACAATAACTTCTTTAAGGAAGTTAAAAACATAAGATATAAAGATCAAAAAGTTATGTATTCTACTACAATAGTGGCAAGATAAGGCTTAAATTGAGATGGAAATGAGTTTGAATATCCCCCACTTCCTCCGATTGTAGAAATGCTATTGTTTTTGTAATATTTCAATTTTAAATATCGAATCTCTCTAATAGTAAAGTTACGATGAGGTGTCAGCTGGAAGCAAGGAACTTCATTAACTCGCTACAACTCCGATCTTCCAAGGGAAACTTGTGAATTACGCTAATCAAAACTTGGCTCCAAATGGATAATCTGTATGTTACAATCAAACGTCTATAATACAGTAATGAAAAGTAATTTCAAGTTTAATCCTCCTTGTCTAATACAAACCTATTGTGCTCCTTCCTAATGAACGGGAAATGTTCAACAAATTTTAACTTTTAAAAGGGAAGTCTTTCCGGTCCCGCTTTTATATTTGACCAGATCATGTGTTTTTCGTTGATTAAATTTTTTTTATGCTTATCAACTTCTATGGGGGCACACATCTCATCAGAAAGTATTCTCGTCCTAAAATAATAGAAGAAGAAAAATATAAACTATTCTCTATTCTCGTCCTAAAAATAATAGAAACAATTCTCATCCAAAGTATTCTCGTCCTAAAAATAATAGAAAAATAAAAAAATATAAACTGTATTCTCATCCGAAAGTATTCTCGTCCTAAAAATAATAGAAAAAGAAAAAATAAAACCATTCTCATCCGAAAGTATTCTCGTCCTAAAGTATTCTCGTCCTAAAAATAATAGAAAAAGAAAATATAAACTGTATTCTCGTCCTAAAAATAGAAAAAGAAAAAAATATAAACTGATTCTCATCCGAAAGTATTCTCGTCTAAAGTATTCTCGTCCTAAAAATAATAAAAAAGAAAAATATAAACTGTTATTTTCATCCTAAAGTATTCTCGTCCTAAAAAATAGAAAAAGAAAAAATATAAACTGTATTCTCATCCGAAAGTATTCTCGTCCTAAAAATAATAGAAAAAGAAAAAATATAAACCATTCTTATCCGAAAGTATTCTCGTCCTAAAGTATTCTCGTCCTAAAAATAATAGAAAAAGAAAAAATATAAACTGTATTCTCGTCCTAAAGTATTCTCGTCCTAAAATAATAGAAAAGAAAAAATATAAACTGTATTCTCATCCGAAAGTATTCTCGTCCTAAAAATAATAAAAAAAAAAAAATATAAACGATTTTCATCCTAAAGTATTCTCGTCCTATAAATAATAGAAAAAGAAAATATAAACTGTATTCTCATCCGAAAGTATTCTCGTCCTAAAAATAATAGAAAAAGAAAAATATAAACTATTCTCATCGAAAGTATTCTCGTCCTAAAATAATAGAAAAAGAAAAAATATAAACTATTCTCCAAAAGTATTCTCGTCCTAAAGTATTCGTCCTAAAAAATAATAGAAAAGAAAAAATATAAACTGTATTCTCATCCGAAAGTATTCTCGTCCTAAAAATAATAGAAAAAGAAAAAAATATAAACTATTCTCATCCGAAAGTATTCTCGTCCTAAAGTATTCTCGTCCTAAAAATAATAGAAAAAGAAAAAATATAACTATTCTCATCCAAAAGTATTCTCGTCCTAAAGTATTCCGTCCTAAAAATAATAGAAAAAAAAAAATATAAACTGTATTCTCATCCAAAAGTATTCTCGTCCTAAAAATAATAGAAAAAGAAAAAATATAAACTATTCTCATCCGAAAGTATTCTCGTCTTACGGGCTACGCCCTTTTTTAGGACGAAAAGACAGTAGGACGAGAATACTTACGGACAAGTGGATTTCCATTTTTGGGTGCCTACATCTCATCCGAAGTATTCTCGTCCTAAAAATAATAGAAAAAGAAAAATATAAACAATTCTCATCCAAAGTATTCTCGTCCTAAAAATAATAGAAAAAGAAAAAAATATAAACTGTATTCTCATCCGAAAGTATTCTCGTCCTAAAAATAATAGAAAAAGAAAAAATATAAACCATTCTCATCCGAAAGTATTCTCGTCCTAAAGTATTCTCGTCCTAAAAATAATAGAAAAAGAAAAAATAAACTGTATTCTCGTCCTAAAAATAATAGAAAAAGAAAAAATATAAACTGTATTCTCATCCGAAAGTATTCTCGTCCTAAAGTATTCTCGTCCTAAAAATAATAAAAAAAGAAAAAATAAACTGTATTTCATCCTAAAGTATTCTCGTCCTAAAAATAAGAAAAAGAAAAATATAAACGTATTCTCATCCGAAAGTATTCTCGTCCTAAAAATAATAGAAAAAGAAAAAATATAAACCATTCTTATCCGAAAGTATTCTCGTCCTAAAGTATTCTCGTCCTAAAAATAATAGAAAAAGAAAAAATATAACTGTATTCTCGTCCTAAAGTATTCTCGTCCTAAAAATAATAGAAAAGAAAAAATATAACTGTATTCTCATCCGAAAGTATTCTCGTCCTAAAATAATAAAAAAAAAAAAATATAAACTGTATTTTCATCCTAAAGTATTCTCGTCCTATAAATAATAGAAAAAGAAAAAATATAAACTGTATTCTCATCCGAAAGTATTCTCGTCCTAAAATAATAGAAAAAGAAAAATATAAACTATTCTCATCCGAAAGTATTCTCGTCCTAAAATAATAGAAAAAGAAAAATATAACTATTCTCATCCAAAAGTATTCTCGTCCTAAAGTATTCTCGTCCTAAAAATAATAGAAAAGAAAAAATATAACTGTATTCTCATCCGAAAGTATTCTCGTCCTAAAAATAATAGAAAAAGAAAAAATATAAACTATTCTCATCCGAAAGTATTCTCGTCCTAAAGTATTCTCGTCCTAAAAATAATAGAAAAAGAAAAAATATAAACTATTCTCATCCAAAAGTATTCTCGTCCTAAAGTATTCCCGTCCTAAAAATAATAGAAAAAGAAAAAATATAAACTGTATTCTCATCCAAAGTATTCTCGTCCTAAAAATAATAGAAAAAGAAAAATATAAACTATTCTCATCCGAAAGTATTCTCGTCTTTACGGGCTACGCCCTTTTTTAGGACGAAAAGACAGTAGGACGAGAATACTTACGGACAAGTGGATTTCCATTTTTGGGTGCCTACATCTCATCCGAAAGTATTCTCGTCCTAACGGGCTACGCCCCTTTTTAGGACGAGAATACTTTGGACAAGCGGATTTCAATTTTTATACAAATTTTTAAATATTATGCTTTAATAAATAGAAATCATCTCGTCCGAAAGTATTCTCGTCCTACTGTCTTCTAGTCCTAAAACTAACGTACGAAAAATGCTGCGTCGGAGCATTTCAAGGTCGCTTTGTTTGTTTCTGCCGAAAAGATGCCTCTCTCGCAAGCGGTGGAATTATCAAATTTCTCCCTACCAAAAAACCAAAACATTTTTTTTAAATTATTACGCAGTTTTTAAAATTTCAAACGGACATATCTCCGCCATTTTTTCGAAATTCGAAAATCGCCCTCGTTACATTCTTCTTCATCGGCTAAAGAAATTTGAGAGAAAATTTGGTGCAAATCGGTTGAAAGCTGTGACCGAAAAGTGTTCCGGAAAAATGCCGGAAAAAATGCTACAGCCGGCCGGCACCACAGACAAAGTTGAGATCGGTAAAGATCAATATTCGATTTGACCCTCCGGGGTCTGGAAGACCCTTCCCCAAAAACCCGACGTGGAAAGTATCACAATAACTTCTGGAAGGTAAAAAAAATATAAGAAATTTTTTATTTAATTTAATAGTAGGTAGGGAGGAATCTGGGCTTTCCACGCGTGTCCCATTTGGCTTGATAAGGCGAAGACTAATTTTTTTTCTATCTTGGTGTAAAAAACAATTTATCGATAATAGGGATAAAAATTATCAAATCCTCTACTTGATAAAGTTCCTTGCTTCAGACTTACCAAAAGTAAGGATGAAAATTATTAATAAAACCCGTAGAAGCAATCTAATAATTTAAAGCAAACGCCGAAATAGAGAACGTGCATTAGCATCCAAACGGCCTGTAGACTTCCACTAGCTAAGCCGAAATCACTTTACGGTAAGTTTAATAGCGGACTTGATAAGTTACTTCAATTAAAGCGTACTTCGTAAAATTGATCTTTTAAAAAAATGATATTCATGTGTTTTATTAATTAAAAAAAAAGTAATGGAAACTCTGTAGTTTAATTAATTCCTTCTGTTCTCAAAGCGAAGAGAGTAAATCAACCTTCGATGCCTTCTCCAAGTTTTAATGTCTTCCAATTTAATACATCTGACTCGGACTGTAATTTTGAAATTAGAATATTGAATGATTTCCTCTAAGCTTTTGACGCCTCTGTTATATCGTAATACCCCAAAAGGATGACGGGTACTAATTTAATACTGCCCTATTAACAGGTATACACTATGAAGCTGACAAAAGCAATTATCACGTCAATTCTCTTTTAGAAGGGCGGGAATTACAAAGCGCGTCTGTGGTTTACACGAATTTCATCCCTACGTTTCGATTAATTGGTCTCATCCTGTACAATAGGTGATGATTATTATTCAAACCGTTTTTTTATACGTTAACAATATGTTGTTGGTAAGCGAGAAAATCGTTGATTTTAAATGTACAAAGGGTATAAATCATTGGTTTGAAATGGAAATCAACCTCTGAACCATTGATCAAAAACAATGCATATTAAATAAAAAGTTGTGTTATATGTAGAAAAGCACTCATAACTTCAGGGTTCTGCTTGGCCAAGGCCAAAAAAGGTAAAATTTAACCATTTTTTGATAGCCTTTTGGCCAATTTTAGGTTTTCTGGAGTTTTGAAGCAGTTTTAGGGCAAAAAATAAATACAGCACATTAAAATTTAAACCCTTTATCAAAAAATTTAAGGACTATTCTTTGCTAAATAGATAACACCAGGGGTTAATTTTTTCCTCTCGCAAGGAGAGCTCGTTTGATAGCACGAGAGGCATAATTTTTTTCCTCTCGCAAGGAGAGCTCAATAGATAACACCAGGGGTTAATTTTTTTTCCTCTCGCTAGGAGAGCTCGTTTGATAACACGAGAGGGATAATTTTTTTCCTCTCACAGGGAGAGCTCAATAGTTAACACCAGGGGGTTATTTTTTTTTCCTCTCGCAAGGAGAGCTCGTTTGATAACACGAGAGGGATAATTTTTTCCTGTCGCAAGGAGAGCTTAATAGATAACACCAGGGGGTTATTTTTTTTCCTCTCGCCAGGAGAGCTCGTTTGATAACACGAGGGGGATAATTTTTTTCCTCTTACAAAGAGAGCTCAATATATAACACCAGGGGGTTAATTTTTTTCCTCTCGCAAGGAGAGCTCAATAGATAACACCAGGGGGTTAGTTTTTTTCCTCTCGCAAGGAGAGCTCGTTTGATAACACGAGAGGGATAATTTTTTTCCTCTCGCAAGGAGAGCTCAATAGATAACACCAGGGGGTTAATTTTTTTCCTCTCGCAAGGAGAGCTCGTTTGATAGCACGAGAGGCATAATTTTTTTCCTCTCGCAAGGAGAGCTCAATAGATAACACCAGGGGGTTAATTTTTTTCCTCTCGCTAGGAGAGCTCGTTTGATAACACGAGAGGGATAATTTTTTTCCTCTCACAGGGAGAGCTCAATAGATAACACCAGGGGGTTATTTTTTTTCCTCTCGCAAGGAGAGCTCGTTTGATAACACGAGAGGGATAATTTTTTTCCTCTCACAGGGAGAGCTCAATAGATAACACCAGGGGGTTAATTTTTTTCCTCTCGCAAGGAGAGCTCGTTTGTGATAACACGAGGGGGTTAATTTTTTCTTGCAAAGTCGATATTGTTTTAATTTTTTCCTTTCCAAACGAGCTTTTCTTGGGAGAGGAAAAAAATTAACCCACTCGTGTTTCCAATTAGTTTGGGTATAGGCGAAAAAATCTGATGAATTTTTGAAAAAACGCGGGAACTAAAAACACATGTATGCTTGCGCATGCGCGTTTTTATGTTATCGTAAAGTCACATGTATTTTTATTAATTTAAAATTTTTAAAAAGTGTAGGGGTTTGCAGACTAGAGGACAATCGGAAGTGGTGGCAGCGCTGATCCCGTATTTGAAGACTTGGCATTCATTTCGCTCTTCCTTCTGAAAGATGTATCTAATAACGAATTCTACGAAGTATAAAATAATCCGTCTTAGACCTCGTAAAACAGGCGTTCAGACAGACACGTCACCTCCAGAAGAATCAGCAATTCCAGCAATTCCATCACAAGAGAGCAGAATTGTTTCCAAGACTATTCGTATTCGGCAAACGGTCAACAAATGGATACTTCTAAAACTAATAGTTATTCTCTTAATTTCCACAGCAGCGATTACATTTTGGATAGCGAAGAGAATTATGTTCGATCAGGCGCTCATGTTCAAGAATCCTCCAATATTGAAAGCCGCCATAAAGTTAGACAAATTGATGGATTGGCTCGACGAAATTATTTTCCATACTGACATCTTTCAAAGCGTCGTTCGCACTATGGTCGATTGTCTTGAAAGTCTTCTCATTTAATATAAAATGGCAAAGTTTTTCTGAATTCTATTTTGAACCTCATGTTTTTATTTTTCTCCACGACCAAAAGGTATTTTGTAAAAATCACATGATTTTAAGTGGTCAAATCCAAATTGCTGCATCCAGCTGGTCTAAATGTACTTCCAGTTTTTCTTAGCCATGCATGGCTAAAAAAGGATCAAGATGAGTTCAGGCCAGAGATGGGCAAAATCTTAATCATGAATATGATTAAGATTTTTAATCATAGGAATATTTTTCTGTGATTAAGAATAAGATTAAAATCTTAATCACAGAGATGATTAAGAATAAACTCTTAATCACAGGAAATCTGTGATTAAACTCTTAATCATAGGAAATCTGTGATTAATCACAGGAAGTCTGTGATTAATCATAGGAAAATAATGATTAATCATTGGAATTTGGGATTAATTAAGGAAAATAATGATTAATCATTGGAATTTGGGATTAATTAAGGAAAATAATGATTAATCATTGGAATTTGGGATTAATTAAGGAAAATAATGATTAATCATTGGAATTTGGGATTAATTAAGGAAAATAATGATTAATCATTGGAATTTGGGATTAATTAAGGAAAATAATGATTAATCATTGGAATTTGGGATTAATTAAGGAAAATAATGATTAATCATTGGAATTTGGGATTAATTAAGGAAAAAGCTTGATCAATCATCAGAAAAATTGTGTAATCACAGGAAGAATGCATTTTTTAGCTTGAATATTAGCAAAAACTAAGAAAAAAAATTTAATACAAAAAATTTACAGTTTTCAAATTCGATAGAATGGCTAAGAAGATAGAGGAAGAAAAAAAACCTTCTATCAGACCAATCAGACTTCAATATTACACAGAAAATTCTAAAAATAATATGTATGTAAAAAAATTTTGTTTTGCCATTCTTATAAATTTTTGGAGTTGTAAAATTATAATTTTGGAGTTTTAGAGATAGATAGATTTTGAGTTTTTAGTTATTGAGAGTAAATTGTGATGAGAGGTGACAATATTCACAGATTCCTGTGATTACACAATTTTTCTGATGATTGATCAAGCTTTTTCCTTTAATTAATCCCAAATTCCAATGATTAATCATTATTTTCCTTAATTAATCCCAAATTCCAATGCTTAATCATTATTTTCCTTAATTAATCCCAAATTCCAATGATTAATCATTATTTTCCTTAATTAATCCCAAATTCCAATGATTAATCATTATTTTCCTATGATTAATCACGGACTTCCTGTGATTAATCACAGATTTCCTGTGATTAAGAGTTTATTCACAGACTTCCTGTGATTAATCACAGATTTCTTATGATTAAGAGTTTAATCACAGATTTCCTGTGATTAAGAGTTTATTCTTAATCATCTCTGTGATTAAGATTTTAATCTTATTCTTAATCATCTCTGTGATTAAGATTTTAATCTTATTCTTAATCATCTCTGTGATTAAGATTTAATCTTATTCTTAATCATCTCTGTGATTAAGATTTTAATCTTATTCTTAATCATCTCTGTGATTAAGATTTTAATCTTATTCTTTATCATCTCTGTGATTAAGATTTTAATCTTATTCTTAATCACAGAAAAATATTCCTATGATTAAAAATCTTAATCATTTTCATGATTAAGATTTTGCCCATCTCTGGTTCAGGCCTTAAAGTACCAGAACCACTAGTCTGATTTTAGCAAACTTTTCTGAGCTATGGAGGTGGTAGCGCTTATAAAATTTCGTGATCAAAGAAAAAAAATTACCTCAAACCACCCTTAATCCTTCACTTTTGAATCATTTGATCTCAGTTTAATATAAATTTTTTATAAGGAAAAACTTTTAGAAATGTTTTTACGAAAAAAATGTAAAAATACTCTTGAAACATTTTATTTAAAGAGGTAGGAATATTATTTAATTTAGAATCCCTTTAAAATGGAGTTTCTGAAGTTAAAAAAAAAGGCCATAATACCTATTTCCTTAACGCAACTTTTTCATACTTGCTTTTAATAACTCCAACATTGAACTTTTACTAAAAACTTTTCACAAATAAAAAGTAAGGGAGCTGGACACAATATATTTTCTTTAAATCCCCCCTCCCTAGCAATGAAACTTATGATTGTGTGTGACGTGCCTCACTTATCCCTTTATAATTAGTTGGGGCGGGTTCCGCTAGGATCTTAGACGTTTTTAGTATGATAAATCCTAGTTATCACCTTTATCAGAGAACCATAGATTCATTTATAAAACTTAAAACCCACGCGCCAGAGTTGGGCATTATTTTTATTCATAAATACGAATACGATTCTATTTTTACGACTGCTATTTGCGAATACAAATACAAATTTATTTGAATTCGCACTTTTGAATAAATATACATTTGTATTTCCAAAATCACAGCAGAGAAAAAATATATTTGTATTTGTTAGTTCGAATACGTATATTTTCGTATTCGCAGGCAAAAAATATAATAAATTCGTATTCGCAGGAAAGAATACAAATAAATTCGTATTTACACGAAAAATATACGAATATATTCGTATTTACAGACAAAAATACGAATATTCAAATTTACACGAAAAAAATACGAAAATATTCGTATTTACACGAAAAAAAAAAAAGGAATATATTCGTATTTACACGAAAAAAAATACGAATATATTCGTAGGTATTAAATAAATTCGTATTTACACGAAAAAAATACGAATATATTCGTATTTACAGACAAAAAATACGAATATATTCGTATTCACAGACAAAAAATACGAATATATTCAAATTTACACGAAAAAAATACGAATATATTCGTATTTACACGAAAAAAATTGTAATCGTATTTTTTCTTCAGTAAATACGGATGTATTTATATTTTTTATCCTGAAAACGATATATGCGTATTTTTTGCTGTAAATATTCTTCTGCTGTGATTTTGTAAATACAAATTTATATTTACTCAAAAGTGCGAATACAAATAAATTTGTATTTGTATTCGCAAATAGCAGTCGTAAAAATAGAATCGTATTCGTATTTACGAATAAAATAATGCCCAACTCTGCCACGCGCTAATTAATTCGTTAGACATTTTGCCTTAAAAATGAATACATTAATACAGCTGTGGGATTGAAGGAAGAACTGAGGAATTATTTAATTTCCCAAAATTTAATTTCCTTAATATATCTCCGCCATTAAAAAAAAAAAAAAAAAAATGTAAAATTAATTTTGAATTTCTTAGCTCGTTTATGCATATTTATTTTAATATCGTTGAAAGGAAATAAGGAAAATCTAATTTTCTAAATGGAGATGAGAGATTCACAGTGATTAAACTAAGATTAAATTCAAATAAATATTTACTTGAGGATCTTTTTTTTTTGTCAAAAAGACTCCGAAGAAATTTTTCTAACTTCTCGTAAGTGCTCCTCTAGACTTTCACAGTTTCTTGTCAAAATTGAAAAGGAGACTAATTAAAGCGTACAATTCGAAAAGGGAGTTGAGATAACAGGCTTGGCCGACCGTGTGATCCTGTTACAAAACTCTCTGGTTTTATCAAATGAAACCCTACTTTAAAATTAGACCGTCGTTTTCAGGTCTAAAGAAAAATTATAATCCGACTTGATTTCGTCATATTTTATAATCGATAAGTGGAAAAATGGACGCCTGAAAGGAAGAAATTAGATCCGTGAGGTGGGAAGTGAATAACGTTATTTGGAGAACGTGGTCTGTTTTCAGGGTGGGAGGCGACTAAAGAAAAAAAAACCTTTAGATATGAGAAGACAGGACTAAAGCCTACCGGCGAAGTTAACAAGGCATTCAGCCCCAGGATATCGCACGTTCCTTTTCTCGATTCTATTTCTATACTTACATTTTCTCCTTTCACTAATTTTCTTTTATTCCAATAAAAAGTTTCAAAAATAATGTTCATGAAATCGTATTAAGAAAAATATAGTTTTGAAGCCAAAATAACTCAGAAAAGGTACCAAAAGCAAGCAAAACGGCTAATATTTCACCTAAATATACAGGAAATTTACAAAATTCTGGTAAAAAGGGTCATTTTTTCGGGAAAAAAAAATCTTAAGGAGTCTAGGTATCAGGTGTACAAAATGAAACTCGGCTAAAATCTACAAAATTCAAATTTATAATTATAAACCCTGAGGCTGAGTTTCATTTTGTACACCTAATAAATAAAAACATAAGTTTAAACTTGCTTAAAGAAGTTATTGTTTTACCCTCCACGTCGGGTTTTTGGGGAAGGGACTACCAGACCCCGAAGGGTTAAATCGAATATTGGTCTTTACCGATCACAACTTTGTCACTGGTGCCGTCCGGCCGTACAATTTTAAATTTTTACACAATCTTCCTTAGTCGGAGAAAAAAAAATGTAAAGAGGGAGATTTTCGAATTTCGAAAAATTGGCGGCGATATGTCTGTTTGAAATGTTAAAAAAATTCGCTGCGGCCGAACAATTGGTGGTCCAATTTTCACCAAATACTCCTTATATTTTGTACCTACTAATTTTTGGTGTAATAATATATAAAGTTGGGAGAAATTTGATAATTCCACCGTTTGCGAGAGAGGAATCCCTTGGGCAGAAAGCCCATTATATCTACCTTGACACGTCAAAAAATTTTCCTCCGTTATACTTCTCTCCTAAAAAGTACGATTTTGAAGAGCTTCCAACGAAAATTTCCATACATAAAAGTAAAAATATAGGAGGAAGTACCTATTTAAGAGGGGAAGTATAACGGAGGGAGAAGTATAAAGGAGGGGAAAGTATAATACATCCCCTCCGGTATACTTCCCCTCTTTCATACTTTCCCTTTCGTTGTACTTCCGCTCCTTTGTACCCCCCCCCTCGTTATAATTTCCCCTCCCTAATACTTCCCCCTCCATTTTACCTCCCATCCTTTATACTACTTCCTCCTTTATACTTCTCCCTCCGTTATACTTCCCCTCGTTAAAGCTCGAAATTTTCGTTGGAAGCTCTACAAAATAGTACATTTTATGGCCGAAAATCGAAGAAAACGGCTAAAAATCTTGCAAAAAGGCTGCTCATCGGCGGGAAAAAAACTGCTGGAATCCCTTTAAAATTAGGCAATAATGGCTACTTTTTGCATAAGCAAAGAAAACGGATCAAAGGCTTTAAAAAGTCCTTATAAGTGGATGTTTTTTTACTATAAAATTGAGCCAAAAAATTCGGTAAAGGAGGGAAGGCGTTTTATGCCATAATTGTAAAAATCCTGTAAAATGGATGTCTTCTGATCAGAAGATCTTCTGATTATTATTATTATTATTATTATTATTATTCTCAACTTACCTCCGATTCACCAAAATCCAGAATGTCCGAAGCTCATGATAAATTATGAAAATGAGGATTCTTTAAAATAAATTATTCATTTAGAAATTTTTTTTTATTAAAAAGTGTTTTCCCCAACAAAATTAAAATCAACCCAAACCGTACGTTTGAAATTAATAAATAATCAAATTACACCCGAACATAAATAATGTTCAGAAATCATTTTCAGAACGCAAAAAATCAACAAAAGTGACAAACATGGAAAAAAATTCTACCAACACAAATTCATAATAAACCTTTTAAATTTCAAATGTATAAAAAAATAAGAGCTTATTTACAATTTATATACAAAACTTATTTTTATAAGCGATTTTATTTTTTTTTACGTCAAAAAACATTGATTAAAAGCAGAATATAAAAATACTCGATTCAGTAAAACTAGAAGGTAAAAATATCATTTTTTTTCTGATTTATTTACAATTCACACTTACGACATTTAATGGACAATCCCTGTATAAATGATATTTACATCAAAAATTGATTTTTTTTACAATAGCATTTAGAATGCGCTTTGAAAGATTTAAAATGAAAACAGTAAAGATTTTTTTTTTTTCAAAAATAAAAAGACAATTTTTTTACGGTTTTTTGGCTTTAAATGGCCCTTTTGGAGGCCAAATTTGTGGTTTTTAGCCAAATAGATGAGATATGTTTGGAATATGTTAAAGGGTTGTGGACTAGAGAACGACCCAATTTTGGCAGCAGTTTTTGTCCAGGCCAGAACACCCTGGCTCGAGGGTGATATGGCCAAGGACGTTGGCCGGATCTCAGGAAGCCAAAACTTGAAGTTCAGGATCCTTGGTGATTTCATCGATGGTGGCGATCGAAACTTTTTTCTCTGTTTCCGTATACATTTTTTGTTCTTCCGCTTTTCTTTTTTCTTCGTTATAATAGAAGGCTGTGTGGTTTCTGTTGTAGAGAAGTCCTGTGACGACGGCGGCCATCGTGATGACCAGAAGGGCGACTGCTGCTCCGGCAGCGATAAGACCAAGCTGCGTATTATGCGTCAATGCTAACCCGGCGAAACCTTCTTCCCGGTAGCCTAAACCGCTCCCGCACCAACTCAACGAGCTCAAAGAAACACTATCCAACTTCCTTCCTTTTAAATTATAAGGGAGAGAACAAACAGCATTTTTATCCAAAGACTTTCGTTAATCCTACTCAGCATCGCTGTTATATGGCACAAATCACAAGCCCAAGGATTATCATCCAGATGGACTTCCACATTTTCCAATCTGGCAACCAATCTTTCATCCAACCCATGAAACTTATTTCTTGAAATATCCAAAATCGATAGTTTTCCCACAGGAGAAAAGAGTTGTACTGGCAAATGTATAAGTTCATTTCCTGACATATTTAGAAACTTTAAGTTTTCCATATGCGAGAGAATCCTAAAGGTAAATCTTGGATCTCAAAACCTAAATCTGCTATCGAAAGTTCTTTTATTTTAGTAACAATTTGAAGAACGTATTTGAATTCTGAAATATCGATATTATTCCCGCTGATGGTGATCATGCGTAAATTCTCCGCCAGAGGTATAAACGTTTGAGGCTCGAGTTTATCGAGTTTGTTATAACTGAGGTCGAGTTCAACAAGTGAAGTCAAATTATCGAAAGCGTGAGTTGTGACCTTTGCTATTCGGTTTCTGGCGAGATTCAAATATTTGAGCATCCCCTGGGAAGCGAAAGTCGGCTCGAGTATGACCGGGAAATGATTTCCGTCCATGCGAAGAACTTGAAGTTTCTTTAAATCGCGGAATTCGTAGGAGTCGAGATATTTAAATTCGTTGTCGCCCAAATCCAAGGTCGAAAGTGAAGACAGCAGGCTGTAGATGTGCGGGTTCATATTCCGAAGGGCGCATCCACGACAGTAAAACACCCTCAGGTCCTGAAACATTTTAATAAAAAAAACTTTTATTCAATAATCTGTCTATTAAAAATTGTTCGAAACAGCAATAACAGTTAAATTGATGTTCTCTTGGGTGCAAGTGATAAAAACTTTTTCTTACTAAACACGATTCTAACTTTTTTCCCTCAAGAATAAGCAAATAAGAAAAAAAAAACGTTTTAAAAAGACCGCGATTATTTAACTTCGCATTCAAGCAAATTGATATTTTATACAATCTCCCCTTAAGAAAATGGTACTTTTTAAAAGTAATCAAAATTTATGCCAACGCCTGAAGAACGTGTAAGAAAAGCTAAAGTTCTTGTACGCGAATTTTCTTCTAGTGCTGGAAAACTGAAGAAATCCAGATGAGAAAAGTTAGAGACAACAAACTGTCTCATCGTCTCAGAAAAGTTAAAAAAAAAAAAAACAACTACAAGAAAAGGTGGGAAAGCTCACAAAAGTAATTAAGTTTAATGAAAAAAAAATAAATAAGGGGAAAGGTTATAGTTACTGAACTTGTAAAAATAGAGAAAAGGGTATTGAATGTATTGAAATGGGGGGTTTTTCGTCAATTTTTATTTTCGCATGCAAAGCTCTGACAACAAGAATGGGTTGACTTTTTTCCTCTCACAAGCAAAGCTTTGACAAGATGAAGAAGGCTAATTTTTCCTCACTCAAGGAAAGCTCCTACAGGAAGAAGAAGGCGTATTTTTTTCCTCTCTTAAGCAAAGATCTGACAGTAAGAAGAAGGCATATTTTTTCTTATCGCAAGCAAAGCTATGACAGGGTGATGAAGGGTAATTTTTTCCTCTCGCAAGCAAAGCTCTGACAGGGTGAAGAAGAAAGCTCTGACAGTAAGAAGAAGGCATATTTTTTCCCCGACAGCAAAGCTCTGACAGGAAGAAGAAGGCTTATTTTTTTCCTCTCGCAAGCAAAGCTCTACAGGAAGGAGAAGGCGTATTTTTCCTCTCGTATGCAAAGATCTGACAGTAAGAAGAAGGCATATTTTTTTTCTTATCGCAAGCAAAGCTCTGACAGGGTGAAGAAGAAAGCTCTGACAGTAGAAGAAGGCTTATTTTTTCCTCTCGTAAGCAAAGCTCTGACAGTAACAAGAAAGCATATTTTTTTCGCAAGCAAAGCTCCTACAGGAAGAAGAAGGCTTATTTTATTCCTCTTATATGCATAGGTATGACAGAAGAAGAAGGCTTATTTTTTCCTCTCGCAAGCAAAGCTCCTACAAGAAGAAGAAGGGGTATTTTTTCTTATCGCAAGCAAAGCTCTGACAGGGTGAAGAAGAAAGCTCTGACAGTAAGAAGAAGGCATATTTTTTTTCTTATCGCAAGCAAAGCTCTGACAGGGTGAAGAAGAAAGCTCTGACAGTAGAAGAAGGCTTATTTTTTTTCTCTCGTAAGCAAAGCTCTGACAGTAACAAGAAAGCATTTTTTTTTATCGCAAGCAAAGCTCTACAGGAAGAAGAAGGCTTATTTTATTCCTCTTGTATGCATAGGTATGACAGGAAGAAGAAGGCTTATTTTTTTCCTCCCGCAAGCAAAGCTCCTACAAGAAGAAGAAGGCGTATTTTTTTCTTATCGCAAGCAAAGCTCTGACAGGGTGAAGAAGAAAGCTCTGACAGGGTGAAGAAGGCTTATTTTTTTCCTCCCGCAAGGAAAGCTCCTACAAGAAGAAGAAGGCGTATTTTTTTCTTATCGCAAGCAAAGCTCTGACAGGGTGAAGAAGAAAGCTCTGACAGGGTGAAGAAGGCTTATTTTTTCCTCCCGCAAGCAAAGCTCCTACAAGAAGAAGAAGGCGTATTTTTTTCTTATCGCAAGCAAAGCTCTGACAGGGTGAAGAAGAAAGCTCTGACAGGGTGAAGAAGGCTTATTTTTTTCCTCTCGTAAGCAAAGCTCTGACAGTAAGAAGAAGGCATATTTTTTTCCTCGATAGCAAAGCTCCTACAGGAAGAATAAGACTTATTTTTTTCCTCTCGCAAGCAAAGGTCTGACAGTAAGAAGAAGGAGTATTTTTTTCCTCTCGTAAGCAAAGCTCTGACACTAAGAAGAAGGTATATTTTTTTCTTATCGCAAGCAATGCTCTGGCAGGAAGAAGATGTCTTATTTTTCCCCTCGATAGCAAAGCTCTGACAGGATGAAGAAGGCTTATTTTTTTCCTCTCGCAAGCAAAGCTCCTGCAAGAAGAAGAAGGCGTATTTTTTTCTTATCGCAAGCAAAGCTCTGACAGGGTGAAGAAGGCTAATTTTTTTCCTCTCGTAAGCAAAGCTCTGACAGTAAGAAGAAGGCATATTTTTTTTATCGCAAGCAAAGCTCCGACAGTAAGAAGAAGGTATATTTTTTCTTATCGCAAGCATTGCTCTGGCAGGAAGAATATGTCTCATTTTTTTCCTCGATAGCAAAGCTCTGACAGGATGAAGAAGGCTTATTTTTTTCCTCTCGTAAGCAAAGCTCTGACAGTAACAAGAAAGCATATTTTTTTTATCGCAAGCAAAGCTCCTACAGGAAGAAGAAGGCTTATTTTTTCCTCTCGCAAGCAAAGCTCCTACAAGAAGAAGAAGGCGTATTTTTTTCTTATCGCAAGCAAATCTCTGACAGGGTGAAGAAGAAAGCTCTGACAGGGTGAAGAAGGCTTATTTTTTTCCTCTCGTAAGCAAAGCTCTGACAGTAAGAAGAAGGCATATTTTTTTCGCAAGCTAAGCTCTGACAGTAAGAAGAAGGCATATTTTTTTATCGCAAGCAAAGCTCTGTCAGTAAGAAGAAGGTATATTTTTTTCTTATCGCAAGCAATGCTCTGGCAGGAAGAAGATGTCTTATTTCTTCCCTCGATAGCAAAGCTCTGACAGGATGAAGAAGGCTTATTTTTTCCTCTCGCAAGCAAAGCTCCTGCAAGAAGAAGAAGGCGTATTTTTTTCTTATCGCAAGCAATGCTCTGACAGTAAGAAGAAGGCATATTTTTTTTATCGCAAGCAAAGCTCTGTCAGTAAGAAGAAGGTATATTTTTTTCTTATCGCAAGCAATGCTCTGGCAGGAAGAAGATGTCTTATTTCTTCCCTCGATAGCAAAGCTCTGACAGGATGAAGAAGGCTTATTTTTTTCCCTCGATAGCAAAGCTCTGACAGTAAGAAAAGGTATATTTTTTCTTATGCAAGCAAAGCTCCTACAGGAAGAATAAGGCTTATTTTTTTCCTTTCGCAAGCGAAGCTCTGACAGTAAGAAGAAGGAGTATTTTTTTCCTCTCGTAAGCAAAGCTCTGACACTAAGAAGAAGGTATATTTTTTCTTATTGCAAGCAATGCTCTGGCAGGAAGAAGAAGAAAGCTCTGACAGTAAGAAGAAGGCATATTTTTTTTCTTATCGCAAGCAAAGCTCTGACAGGGTGAAGAAGAAAGCTCTGACAGTAGAAGAAGGCTTATTTTTTTCTCTCGTAAGCAAAGCTCTGACAGTAACAAGAAAGCATATTTTTTTTTTATCGCAAGCAAAGCTCCTACAGGAAGAAGAAGGCTTATTTTATTCCTCTTGTATGCATAGGTATGACAGGAAGAAGAAGGCTTATTTTTTTCCTCCCGCAAGCAAAGCTCCTACAAGAAGAAGAAGGCGTATTTTTTCTTATCGCAAGCAAAGCTCTGACAGGGTGAAGAAGAAAGCTCTGACAGGGTGAAGAAGGGTTATTTTTTTCCTCCCGCAAGGAAAGCTCCTACAAGAAGAAGAAGGCGTATTTTTTTCTTATCGCAAGCAAAGCTCTGACAGGGTGAAGAAGAAAGCTCTGACAGGGTGAAGAAGGCTTATTTTTTTCCTCCCGCAAGCAAAGCTCTACAAGAAGAAGAAGGCGTATTTTTTCTTATCGCAAGCAAAGCTCTGACAGGGTGAAGAAGAAAGCTCTGACAGGGTGAAGAAGGCTTATTTTTTTCCTCTCGTAAGCAAAGCTCTGACAGTAAGAAGAAGGCATATTTTTTTCCTCGATAGCAAAGCTCCTACAGGAAGAATAAGACTTATTTTTTCCTCTCGCAAGCAAAGGTCTGACAGTAAGAAGAAGGAGTATTTTTTCCTCTCGTAAGCAAAGCTCTGACACTAAGAAGAAGGTATATTTTTTTCTTATCGCAAGCAATGCTCTGGCAGGAAGAAGATGTCTTATTTTTTCCCCTCGATAGCAAAGCTCTGACAGGATGAAGAAGGCTTATTTTTTCCTCTCGCAAGCAAAGCTCCTGCAAGAAGAAGAAGGCGTATTTTTTCTTATCGCAAGCAAAGCTCTGACAGGGTGAAGAAGGCTAATTTTTTTCCTCTCGTAAGCAAAGCTCTGACAGTAAGAAGAAGGCATATTTTTTTTATCGCAAGCAAAGCTCCGACAGTAAGAAGAAGGTATATTTTTTTCTTATCGCAAGCATTGCTCTGGCAGGAAGAATATGTCTCATTTTTTTCCTCGATAGCAAAGCTCTGACAGGATGAAGAAGGCTTATTTTTTTCCTCTCGTAAGCAAAGCTCTGACAGTAACAAGAAAGCATATTTTTTTATCGCAAGCAAAGCTCCTACAGGAAGAAGAAGGCTTATTTTTTTCCTCTCGCAAGCAAAGCTCCTACAAGAAGAAGAAGGCGTATTTTTTTCTTATCGCAAGCAAATCTCTGACAGGGTGAAGAAGAAAGCTCTGACAGGGTGAAGAAGGCTTATTTTTTTCCTCTCGTAAGCAAAGCTCTGACAGTAAGAAGAAGGCATATTTTTTATCGCAAGCTAAGCTCTGACAGTAAGAAGAAGGCATATTTTTTTTATCGCAAGCAAAGCTCTGTCAGTAAGAAGAAGGTATATTTTTTTCTTATCGCAAGCAATGCTCTGGCAGGAAGAAGATGTCTTATTTCTTCCTCGATAGCAAAGCTCTGACAGGATGAAGAAGGCTTATTTTTTCCTCTCGCAAGCAAAGCTCCTGCAAGAAGAAGAAGGCGTATTTTTTTCTTATCGCAAGCAATGCTCTGACAGTAAGAAGAAGGCATATTTTTTTTATCGCAAGCAAAGCTCTGTCAGTAAGAAGAAGGTATATTTTTTTCTTATCGCAAGCAATGCTCTGGCAGGAAGAAGATGTCTTATTTCTTCCCTCGATAGCAAAGCTCTGACAGGATGAAGAAGGCTTATTTTTTTCCCTCGATAGCAAAGCTCTGACAGTAAGAAAAAGGTATATTTTTTCTTATTGCAAGCAAAGCTCCTACAGGAAGAATAAGGCTTATTTTTTTCCTTTCGCAAGCGAAGCTCTGACAGTAAGAAGAAGGAGTATTTTTTTCCTCTCGTAAGCAAAGCTCTGACACTAAGAAGAAGGTATATTTTTTCTTATTGCAAGCAATGCTCTGGCAGGAAGAAGATGTCTTATTTTTTTCCCTCGATAGCAATGCTCTGACAGGATGAAGAAGGCTTATTTTTTCCTCTCGCTAGCAAAGCTCTGACAGAAGAAGACGGCTTATTTTTTCCTCTCGCAAGCAATGCTCTGACAGGAAGAAGTCTTATTTTTCCCCCTCGTTAGCAAAGCTCTGAAAGGAAGAAGAAGGCTTATTTTTTCCTCTCCTAAGCAAAGCTCTGGAAGGAAGAAGGATTATTTTTTCTCTCTCTCACTAGCAAAGCTATGACAGATAAAGAAAATTTTTTTTCCTCTAGCAAGAAGACATTACGAGAGGGATGATTTTTTTCCTCTCGCGAAAAAAGCTCGTATGCCCCTAGTCTACCATTGTGACGTCACTATGGAAATTCGGTGTGAAAGATAAGAGTTCGCGAGATTAAACGTAAGGACTTGGTAAGTGGCAGTTGAAAGTAAGTGCTCTCATTAGATAAGCATTTCTCCTTCCATTCAGTACTCCATTGTCTGAAAGCGGAACTGTTAAGTTAGTGTTAAGCCTCCGCCCCCAACAATTCCGTCTGAACCCATCTCCAAATAAAAAATGAACCCTTTAGGCTAAAAAAGGAAAACGAAATACAACGAAGGGAAAAAAAAATAGGAACGAATTTACATGAAGACGGATTTCCTAAATCTGGGTTTATTTAATTTTAGCATTATTACAGAAGAAAAAAAAGTTTTTACCTGAACGTCTTTAAAAACTCCTGGATCAAGATGTACGAGGTTATTGTAGCTCAAGTCTAAAAATCGTAACTTTCCGAGCATCAAGAAAAGTCGTGGGGAAAGCTCTTTCAAAAGGTTATTTGACAACGTCAGCTTCCTCAGCTCGGGAAGATGATGAAAGGTCCCGGAGCCCATTGTTTCGATCTTATTGTAATCAAGATGCAAATCAAGCAAATTAGCGAGGCCTCGGAAATTATAGTCCAACACCTGCGAAACATAAATAATCGCCTGAGTAAATAACAAGTGCCTCCTGACCACATTTTAATTAACGATAATTACTTCAAATTGCAAATTGAACGTCATAAAAACGTCTCGGCATAATTTCGACATAAGAAGGATTTCTAGCTATTTATTTATTAGGTGTACAAAATGAAACGCGGCTAAAATCTACAAAATTCAAATTTTCCCTGTGGCTGAGTTTCATTTTGTACACCTAACAAACAAAAATTGTAGGAAATTTAATTCTCTATTTTGTACTTAATTATTTTTTTCTAGGATGCACCATTTTCGGAAAATATTTTTTTTAAATAAATTTATCTTGAAAACAGTGCGTCCTAGAGAAAAAATGAATAGAACAAAAATTAAAGAGAATTAAAATTTCCAACAGATTTTATTTTGTGCATTTTTTCGATATCTGTAACGGTTTACGATTTACAAGCCTTTAAAAATTAACCTTCTTAATGGTTATACTTCAATAACCTTCTTACACGGAGAAGGTCAACTTTTGATGGACTTTAACGCCTAAATGTTTAAAATTTTGAAAAAATGAATTACTAGGTGTACAAAATGAAACTCGGCTAAAATCTACAAAATTCAAATTTACCCTGTGGCTGAGTTTCATTTTGTACACCTAATAAATAAAAATTGTAGGAAATTTAATTCTCTATAAATTTGTACTTAAGTAATTATTATTTGTAGGATGCACCATTTTCGGAAAATAATTTTTTTTTAAATAAATTTATCTTGAAAACAGTGCGTCCTAGAGAAAAAATGAATAGAATAAAAATTAAAGAGAATTAAATTTCCAACAGATTTTATTTAGTGCATTTTTTCGATATCTGTACCGGTTTATGATTTATAAGCCTTTAAAAATTAACCTTCTTAATGGTTAATCTTCAATAACCTTCTTACACGGAGAAGGTCAACTTTTAATGGACTTTAACGCATAAAATGTTTAAAATTGTGAAAAAATGAACTACTAGGTGTACAAAATGAAACTCGGCTAAAATCTACAAAATTCAAATTTACCCTGTGGCTGAGTTTCATTTTGTACACCTAATAAATAAAAATTGAGGAAATTTAATTCTCTATAAATTTTACTTAATTTTTTTTTTCTAGGATGCACCATTTTCGGAAAATAGTTTTTTTAAAAATAAATTTATCTTGAAAACAGTGCGTCCTAGAGAAAAAATGAATAGAATAAAAATTAAAGAAAATTAAATTTCCAACAGATTTTATTTTGTGCATTTTTTCGATATCTGTAACGGTTTACGATTTACAAGCATTTAAAAATTAACCTTCTTAATGGTTATACTTCAATAACCTTCTTACACGGAGAAGGTCAACTTTTGATGGACTTTAACGCCTAAAGTGTTTAAAATTTTGAAAAAATGAACTACACGGTGTACAAAATGAAACTTGGCTAAAATCTACAAAATTCAAATTTACCCTGTGGCTTTTGTACACCTAATAATTACCTGAGAAATGTTGTTGTGAGTTAGGTTGAGATGTTTGAGGGTTGGTACACCCCAAAAGTATGTTTTCCGATGGCTGGGAGGTTCGAGTAGGTCACATGAAGTGATTCGAGACGTAAGAAGTCATGAAAAACGGTCCGATCGTCAGACTGTTTTCGTTCTCTTCTGGAGCTGTTATTGTGATAACCTAAAAGGAAAATGACAAAAATGATATAAAAGGGATAGAGAAAAGTCAAAACATGGACGATTGGTAAACTTACTTCTGTCTGTGTGTCTATTTCTTTGATAGGAATCGGCCCAGTCATCCCTCCTTTGGCGCAAACAGCCTGCCTCCTCCCGTGGGAGTCCAAACCGCATTTACAATCTTTCGGACAGAGGGACAACGAGTCCCCAAGCATCAAACATAACATCATCAGTTTTATCCCCATTCTGAAAAAAAGAAAAGGTTAAAAAGATCGTTAAATAGGATAAAACAGATGAGACAGAGAATGCAGATGAATCTCACAAAGCCTATTTGAATCGGCCGCTATGGGGGTAATCCAATAAGACGGGAGAGTGTGATCAATGGTACGGTATTAACTCAGTTACTGAGTCAGTGGAATGCTAACAATTTATGCAAATGTCGGTAACAAGATTGTCGAAGCTATCCCCTTGATCCTGGGATTGGAGGGACGCGCCTGGGCGCGTGATTGGAGGAGTTGGAAGACTAATTGAGTCAGGCATTAGCTCATGACATCCGCCGAAGGGTCACTCAATCCAGGCGAATAAAAAAAAATCGATTTTTTTGGAGGAAAAAATTTTTTTGGAGGACAATATTTTACTGATGATAACCAATATTGTAATATTTGAGCTTACCGAGGAAAACTCCTGAAATTATTGTAACAATGTCCCCATTTTTGAAAAATTGAAAATAATTTAAAAAAAAACTACCTTAAGTCCTGTTAATTATGGGGTTACTTTGCCAAAAAGCCAAGGGATTCTACCAAAACTTTTGTAAACATGAGGTTTCTCCGTCAAAAAAATTGGAAAAAAAACTACCGTAAATTCTGTAAAATTAGGGATTCTTTAAGTGAAACCGAAGGAAAACTAACGAAAATGCTCTAAAAATGGGGTTTTGTTCTAAAAACAAGGCGATTTTCTAAAATCCCATACAAAAATGAGATTTCTAGGGCTAAAAAGCCAGGAAAACACCCTTAAATCCCATTTAAATATGGGATTTCCAGGGCTAAAAACCGAGGAAAATACCCTTAAAGCATGTAAAAATGGGTTACTTTGCCAAAAAGGCAAGGGATCCTACCAAAACTTATGTAAACATGAGGTTTCTCAGTAAAAAAAAAAAAATTAAAAAAAAATCCCTTAAATCCTTGAAAAACAGGGTAAGGTACTTAGTCAAAAAACCAAGAGATTATACCAAAACTTTTGTAAGCATAGGACGTTTTCTCCGATCAAAAAAAAAAAAAAAAAAAAAAAAAAAAAAAAAAAAAATGAAATTACTTTGTCAAAAAGCCAAGGGATTCAACCAAAACTATTGTAAACATGAGATTTCCCCGTCAAAAAAAGAAGAAAGAAAATAGAAAAAACTACCGTAAATCCTGTAAAATTAGGGTTTCTTAAAGTATAACCCAAGGTAATCTAACAAAAATGCTCTAAAAATGGGGTTTCTTAGTCAAAGTGCCAAAGAAAACTAACGTAAATCCCGTAAAAATGTGGTTTCTTAGTTTAAATGCAAGTTAAACTACCTAAAAATCGTGTAAAATTAGGGTCAAAAATGAGATTTCATGGTCAAAAAACCGAATAAACTAACGAGAATCCTATAAATTTGGTGCTTATAGGTTTAAAAACCTTGGCAAACTAGCAAAAATCCAGTAAAAATGGGGTTTCTTGAACTAAAAAACGAGGAAAACTCCCTAAAATTCTGTACAAAAGGGTTAATTTGTCAAAAAGCAAAGTGATCCTACAGAAACTTTTGTAACATGAGGATTCTCCGTTAAAAAACTGAAAAAAAAAATACTACCGTAAATCCTGATTTGGATTTCTTAAACTAAAACTAACAAAATGCTCAAAAAACCGAAGAAAACCACTAAAACTCCTGTTAAAATGGGATTTCTCGGTTCAAAAACCAAGACAAACTACCTACAATCCGGTAAAAAAAAGGTCGTTACGGGTGGAAGTTAGAAATTTCTCCCTACTAAAATGATAATTAATCTTTTAAAAAAATGATGATTTTTTTTACACCAAAAATTCGTAAAAAACATAAGGAGTAATTGATGATAATTTGGTTAAAATAGGACCAACGGTTCGGCCGCAGCGAATTTTTTTAAATATCAAACAGACATATCTCCTCCATTTTTTTCGAAATTCAAAAATCCCCTCGTTTCATTCATTTTTACCGGTTAAAGAAATCTTTTTGAAAATTGGGTGAAAATCGGTAGTCAACTGTGGCCGTAAAGTGTTCCGGAAAAAATGCTACGGCCGGCCGGCATTACACACAAAGTTGAGATTGGTAAAGATTACCCCTCCGGGGTCTAGAAAACCCGACGTGGAGGGTAAAACAATAACTTATTTAAGGAAAAACAATCTTCCTTGAAATTTGATGAATTTTTCTTACACAGCCACCATTATAGAGATAAAATAATTCCGTTTAAAATCCCAAAAGCGAAAAAAAAATTTCCTAGAACCCTTTAGTCATCATGGCCCCCATGACCAAAAAAAAAAAATGTTTGAAGGGATTTTAGGCCTTTTTCCATCCACCTACAAAATAACCTTTTTTCAGTCCTCTGACCAACAAACGCTCATTTTTTAGAGTGACCAAATTTAGGCTTTTCTAAGAAAAATAATAATCCCTACCTTTCATCATCAATAAAATTGAATTATGAATTCTTTTTGTTTATAATTTGGAAAAGTAGAGGGTTAAGAGTGTAAAAAATAATTCAGGTTTTAAGGCTTTGTCAGAAAGTTGTTGGTAAAAGAACAAAAGGAATTTACAGCGGTTGAAATTAACCGCTTCCGATCGGATAACACAAGGGGAAAAGGGTAGTAAAGTGTGGAGAAAAAGAAAACCACTCAAACATTTTCGTTTATAAAAAAAAAAACTTCAAAAAACCCCTAAATTATCTTTTTTAATGTATTACACAAAGAAGTTAATGAAAATGTAGAAAACAAGTCGAGAAACAAGAATATAAGGGAGAGGATAAAAAAATCTTTTGAATCGCTTTTCTATGCTAATGTCGCGTCGTTAACGCAGATGGGCCGGAGTTGAGCCCCGGGCAAGGGGAACATTACCATCACAACACTTAGAGACAGATATATCACCTAGCGATACATATTTTCGATCAGTTAAAACACGTTTGGGTTTTTAAAAAAAATCTTTTTTTCACCCTCGAACTCCATAAAAAAACATTATGTATGCTCGTTTCGGTAAAAGGTGTCACCGAATCTACTTAAGTTCGTATTATCGCCCGTAAAACCGTTAACGGCCGCAAGTATAACGCGTTAAATCCACTAAACGATGTCTTTTAGGTATTTTAATAATGATCATATTCTGAAGGGTTCATTAAGTTTGGTTTTAATGAGTTAGATATGGGGGTCCCCGTTTTTTGTCTATAAAAACCGAAATGTTTCCAGATTTTAGTATTGACTAGAAAATCCAATTTTAAAGGATTTTATGGAGTTTCTTGGCTTTTAGACAATGTAACCCAATTTTCACACGATTTTACTCCTTGGTTGTTAGTTCAAGAAACCCCATTTTTACAGGATCTTTGGTAGGTAGTTTTTCTTTTTCAATTTTTTTGATAGAGATAGCTCATGTTTACAAAAGTTTTGGTAGAATCCCTTGGCTCTTTGACAAATTAACCTATTTTATAGGATTTTAGGGAATTTTTCTCGGTTTTTAGTTCAAGAATTTATTTCAGTTTTTATATTTTATTATTATTTAGTCAGGAATTTTATATTCCTTCTCTGTCATTCACCTGCCCTCTCTTGATTAAATTCGGAACCATAATTTTTATACTTTTTTTTTCCTTTTAACGTAATATGTCCTAGACTGGAAGCAAATATATATGTAGGTCGATTTCTCATTTTATTGAAATACGTCTCTTATTTGAATAATAAAATCTTATACCATTATTTTATTATTTGCAATATTCTTAAGTCGCCCCTTATATTTTGTCTGAAAATATAAAGAAACGTAGTTCCAAAGGCAATGTTTGACTTTTTTTATCTTATCCCATCATAAGTCACCTAACCGGAAATACAGTTAACATTCTTCGGAGGAAAAATCGCAGTCAGAAATCCGAAGGTATATTTTCTGCCAGAAAAAAAAAAGTTGTTTTGCCTTATTCGGGAGAAAAACAAAAAAAAACATCATCTTGTCATAGATACCGGAATACATTATTCAAATACACAATACGTATGGTATTTTCGGATAAAAATTCACAGCGGAAAAAGCATATTCAGGTTAAAAAAACTGAATTTGCATTTTTATTGTTTTCATCTTTAATTTTCAGTTTTAATTATTTTTTTAATAGTTTAAAAAGAATTTATAGCTTCTTTTATCTTTCAATATGCAAAATAGTAAAAATATTGTTATAAAGTTTTTTTTTAAAGTAATTGAAACTCTTAGAAATAAAATTTTATAATCTAAAATTAGGATGGGAATTCATTATAATTTTGATTAGTTTTCCAAGTGATGCGGGCGTTGTAACCTGCCAGTCTCAGCGGCAAAGCGGGTCTGTGATTTACGCCGTTTTAAAAGATGTGAAACGTGTGGAAGATTTATTGTTTTAGGGCATGTTTATTATTTTAATGGAATAGTGTTCTTGAAAAGTTTTCTCTAATGTTTTAATTGACAAGTGAGAAATCCGGAGATACGTAGGGACTTTTTGAAAGAATTAGTGATGAAAATAATAGATCCTTAAGGGAAATCTTCGCTTTTTCTTCATTATTTTGAAGTTTCTTTTGTATACTTTATATTCTGAAAGTGATTTGCAAGAAAAAGAAATAAATAAAAGGCCATTAGAGAAAAGGAAAAGGAGTAAAGAAGGAATCAGGAGGAGGGTCGAAGGGATTTCGCCCCGAACTAATATTTCACCGTGCGAGTTAAGCCCCCGTGGAATGTGCGAAAGGGTTTGTTAGAAATCGAGGATTAAACTCCGAGTCCTAAACCTGGGAAGGAAATGTATTACGAGCGTAAATCTCGGAGGCACGAGGACAAATTAACTGTTTTGTAAGAAAAGGAATTAAGAGGGTGGAAAGTGTGGGGGAGGCGATGGAGATTACGCCCTAGGGTTGAAAACTTACCCCCGCGTGCTTCGAAACAAGTTTACTCGCGGGTTTGTTTATCCTCCGCTTGTTTTGTCCACGCTTTCTCGAGACACTACTCGACCCAATTCCAAACTCATGCACTAAAAACATCCAAAATCCCTCCCCAAAAATTATTTTTTAATGGCGAAGCGAGTACAAAAATTAAATTTAAAATACGTACGGAAGAAGATGAAGAAAAAGGAAGTCTTTAAACTTGAAGAGCTTCCAACGAAAACTTCCTCTAAAGACGTAACAATATAGAAGGGGCAAGTGTTGAGGGGGAAGTATAAAGGAGGGAGAAGTATAAAAAAGGGGAAAGTATAAAGTAGGGGGAAGTATAAGTGAGGGGAAGTATACGGAAGGGGTACAAAAGAAGTGGAAAGTACAAAGGAGGGGAAGTATAAAGGAGGTGAAGGATGACGGAGAAAGTATAAAGGAGGGGAACGTATACAGCTGGGTAAGTACAACGGAGGGGGAAGTATAAAGCAGGGTAAATATAACGGAGGTGGAAGTATAAAGCAGGAGGAAGTATAGAGCTGGAGGAAACATAAAGCAGGGGATGTATGGCGGAGGGAGAATTATAAAGCAGGGAAAGTATGGCGGAGGGGGAAGTATAAAGGAAGGGGAAGTTCAAGGAGGGGGAAATATAAAGGAGGGAGAAGTATAAAGGAGAGGGAAGTTAAAGGAGGGAGAAGTATTAAGGAGAGGGAAGTTCAAGGAGGGGAAGTATAAGGGAGGGGAAGTTCAAGGAGTCTTTTAAGCTTGAGGAGTCTTTTAACTCTATTAGTCAGTAAAGTTTTCAAGTTTAAGGGAGGTGTTTTTTTTTCTCAATTTTTTAATCATTTGCTGTTTTATTTATTTTTTTCAAAATTTTTTTCTAGTATTATGGTAGAAATATTGGGATTTTTGCCCAAAGAAGGTCCCAACAAACGAGGTAAACACCCTAAAATCCCGAAAAAATGAAGTTTGAGTATTAAAAGTGGAAAGAAAAAAGATAGAATAAATGGCGATAAAGAAGGGAGTCAAAAATAATCCGGAAAAGAGAATGTGGGATTTTTTAAATTTATCCTGGCTCAAAAAAAAATTTGAATTTTTAGGCCTGGAGTTTTGTAATTTCTCTTTTTTTGTCAATTTATTTATTTTTTTTTTTTGTGAATCAATTATTGTTTAGATTAAAATCGAATTGTTTTCTTTATATTGTTCTCTTTATTTAAAAATTCATGTTATCATCAAGTTTCACCGTTCTCAAAATAACATAAATTAAAAGAAAAAAAAAAAAACGGCCAGGCTCCCGGAAAAGCGAGAGGAGAAAACGGTAAGTTTTTTTATTTTTATTTTCTTTCACGCGAGGTCCATTTTTTAACTTCCTTAAAGAAGTTATTGTGATACCCCCACGTCGGGTATTTGGGGAAGGGTCTTCCAGACCCCGGAGGGTCAAATCGAATATTGATCTTTATCGATCTCAACTTTGTCTGTGGTTCTGGCCGGCCGTCCGTAGCATTTTTTTCCGGAACACTTTACGGCCACAGTTTTCATCCGATTTTCACCAAATTTTTACACAAATTTCTTTACCCGGTGAAGAAGAATGTAACGAGGGCAATTTTTGAATTTCGAAAAAATGGCGGAGATATGTCGGTTTTAAATTTTAAAAAATTCGCTTCAGCCGTTAGTATTATTTTACCAATTACTTCTTATACTTTTTACGAATTTTTGGTGTAAAAAAAGTATCAATTTTTTACATGACTTATTATTTTAGTAGGGAGAAATTTCATACTTCCACCCGTTACGAGAGGGACCTTCCTTGGGCAAAAGTCCCATTATTTCTACTTCGATACAAAATTCCCCCACCTCTTTTATACTTCCCCCTCCTTTATACTTCCCCTCCTTTGTACTTCCCCTCCGTTATACTTCCCCTCCCTTATTATTCCCCAAAAAATTTTTACAAAAGTCTTTGTGCATATCAAGTTGTTTACATTGAGGTCTCTAATTTAAAAATTAATTTTGTGAACAAGGAATTTTGTAACATCCTATTATACTTCCCCTCCCTAATACTTCCTCCTCCGTTACACTTCCCCCCGTTATACCTACCCTCCTTTATACTTCCTCTTCCGTCATACTTCCCCTTTTTATTTTTTACTTTAAGGAAGTTTTCGTTGGAAGCTCTTTATCAAAATCAGAAATAAGCAATAATTTCAAACTTTCACACCTTTCCTTCGTCTCCACTGAGTATGAGGCAAAGGTGACAGATATTTTAGGAAAAAAACGAACTTCATATAACCCCATTTCTAAAAAACCCTAATTTTACCTTCAATAATTTGATTTTCGGGCTCTCCCAGCAAAAAATCACCCTATAACGCGATTTAGGGTATTTTTGGACTTTTTACTCGATTTATTAACAACAAAAAAAACCTTCGTTTTAAGGAATTTTTGAGTATTTTTTCTTGATTTTGAAAATTTTGGAGAAGTACGAAATAGGCTGATTTAACGTATCGGAATTTGAACAAAAGATTTTTTTTTTAAGTTGCCTTTTCTCTGAGAAAGTGCACTCAAGTCCCACCCTCTCTGATTGGTAAAGAAAGAAACTTTTCATCCTTTTGACAATTTCCACCTTGATCTTACGGACGACTTGTCTTCTATTATCATATTTTGAGTCCATGGCAATCCACGAAGATTCTCAAAAAGAAAGTGGGGAAAAAAAATCTTTCTTTTGAGACCAAAATTACCTAAGAGTTTTGCGGGTTTGCAATTTTAAAGATTAGGAATTGAAATAGCCAAACTTCTTAATGTTTACTTATAAGATCATTAACAAGGAATCTATTTAAGTTTGTGTCTTACTAACTTTGATAACTAATTAAAAGTCTGTTAACGATTAGGGAGTTCAATGACGTTTTGAAGTTTGTTAAAATCTGAGGGGTTCGTTGAGGTGCGAATATGCAGATTAGCCTCTTTCACGAGCGGCTAAATAAATATTTACCCTCGAAAATAAATAACGAGGAGGGAACTTCCCGCGACGCATTGTACTAAATTATATTACGAGACCCGGGACAATTTGCGAAACAATGCAGGCCTGCTAATTGCCGTCGAAATTCTAAGTTGAGCGCTTTTCAACAAGTCGACCGCAGGGCGTATGCGGTCATTTAGGTCCCCCGCCGACTCCTCCCAAATAAACCGCTAACATTTAATAATTTCAATCGTTTAAAAAAACTGTTTTTTTATTTAAAATGTCGGAGGAAATAGGGAAGCCATCAAAAACGTATTAATGTCAGAAACACCTTATTACGAATACGTACTATCAAAAAAGTGAACGATAAAAAGTTTAATTTCCTCCTAAAATCAAGGCCCAATATGATTTATCGCATTACTTTTCTACGTACTAAAAAGATCTTTCACATTCAAACATATTTATGATCCTCAGGAGAACATTAGCATTTTAATTTCCTTGTAAACGTACGTGCATTATCAGGGGCCTATAAAATACCCTAAGGGAGCAAAAAAGATAACCTGAGAATCCCTGGAGGAAACCTTTGCTTTCTTATCATGACTTTTCAACTTTCATGTCATAATTTCATTAAGAACACTCTCAGTTTTAATACTTCTATCAGTTTTTCACCATTTTCTAACCAAAAAAAACCATTTTCCCCAACTTTTGGTCATTTCCTTCAGTTTTTAAACAGAATGATGCAACTAAGTCGGAAAATTTAGGCCTAATTTAATATAATAATAAATTAAAGAATATTTGGTCGATTTTTAACACTTTTTTGCTAAAATTTTCGAAAACTATGGAGTTTAGCGCAAAAAGTAATAAGTGTAAAAAATTTTATAAGTCAAAATCAAATAAAAAGTGCTTAGTACGTAACCTTGTTCAAAAAATCGGTTTCGGAGTTACGAGCCATCCAAAAATTTTCCGTTAAGGAGGTATGATGGTTTTTAAGTGAGTTGCTTTGCAAATTTTTCGTTGTTAACAACGGTTTTCGGTTTTTCCCTTCTATCGGAAACCGTCGGTTAAAACGAAAAAATATCATAAGTAAAAGTAGTAGGTACTGAAATTTACTACATAAAATATCTTATTAGTTTTTTCTGTCAGAGCAATACTTTAGGAGATATGGAAGTATTTAAGTTGGTTGCTTTGCAAATTTTTCGTTGTTAACACGGTTTTCGGTTTTTCCCTTCTATCTCGGAAACCGTCGCTCAAAACGAAAAAACGTCCTAAGTAAAAGTCGTAGCTACGGAAATTTCCTACAAAAAGTACCTCATTGGTTTTTTGTCAGAGCAATACTTAAGGAGATATGAGGGTTCTTAAGTGAGTTGCTTTGCAAATTTTTCGTTGTGAGCAACGGTTTTCGGTTTTTCTTCTATCTCGGAAACCGTCGCTCAAAACGAAAAAAATGTTTTAAGGCGAATGGTCGTGACAAGTGGGAGTTTCTCAGCGAAACAGAAGATACGAGAAGAAGCGAGACAGAAACTCGAAATTTAAAACTAGTCTCACTCGCGTAAAAATGAACCGATTTTAATTTCGAAAATTGAAATGAGCATGGTTCCAACATAAGATTTTCGGGTCGATCTTAAAATTTTAAATTTTTGCGCCAAAATCCGAATTTTGGTGCCAAATTTTTTATTTTTGACAAATTTGAAAAAAACAGGTTACAGTCAGAATCAGGACAAAATTCTAAATCCAACGCCGTTGGAAATTTTAAAATCGGTTGAAAATTGGCGTCGGAAAGCTGAGAATGGGAATTTCAAAGGAAATCTGCCGCTTAGATATGGTGTCTTCTCGCTCTATTCTTCACTCCGTCTCACTCACTCACTCCCTTCACTATGACCTTCAACCACCGATTTTACTTTGACAATGCTTACAGAATTTTCTCTCTCGTGATGCAGGACGAGAGGGACAACCCTTTTTCAAAAAACAAAAACTCTAAAAAATTTTTGGAAAAAAAAAACTATATACGATTTCGTATAAGTGCGAAAAAAGAAAGAAAATAAAAAAAATTTCAAAATCTGTGTTCGAAACTAATGAATATTTCTTGGACCTCAACCTTTTGTGGTTGACCTTCAACCACCGATTTTTAAATTTGACAATAAAATTTACAGAATTGCTCACCTACCTAATTCATAGTTAGTACTCTGATTTATACATCTGAATTATACATCAAAATAGTAAGTGTTATTCAAAATTAGATCAATTTTTATAGTTTTTTTTTGCTGACGCACATTTTTTTTGTCTTTGCCCCTAGCAACAGACGGGGGATGATCGCGAGGCGGGAAACGATGTTTTGTTTTGATTTTTTAGAGTCCCTCCCTTCATTGTTTTGATGACTAACTGTTTTCAATATTTTACTGTTTCGTTTTTATAAAACATCGTATCTGTTTTGCCACATTTTTTCACGGTTACTTTCTTTACCAAAAATGCTCTACTCCACGAAAGGAAAAAATAAGTTGCGCTTATCAGCTATCAGGAAAAAGAAAGGTGGACGAATAGCAAGGTAAGTCACATAAAACTGACCACTTTTCTTTCTTTTCTTCTTTTTTTCTTCTTCTCAGATCTTTTACCGATCTCAACTATGTCTGTGGTTCCGGCCGGCCGTAGCATTTTTTTCCGGAACACTTTACGGCCACAGTTTCATCCGATTTTCACCAAATTTTCACACAAATTTCTTTAGCCGGTGAAGAAGATCTTCTCTCGGTTTTACCATACATTGTCCAGTGCCGGCTCTAAAGTTCGATCAACCCTAATAGTGCAGTGAGATTAGAAAAAAATATGGTATTTTGTTATTTGACAGAAATATGTGGTGGAGGGTCCGTTGGCCGGGGGTAGGGGACGTGGATTTTCCCGGTTTTTCGCTTGTATCTCCAAAACGGTACGTCCTAGCCAAAAAATGTTTAAGTTATATAAGAAAGCTGACTAAATTTCTTTGAACTCTGTTCAAAAAAATGTTTTGTGCGACCAACGGCGTCCGAGCTACACAGCGGCGAAGAACAGGGCAAAAAAATTAAAATTTGACTTTGGGGGCTCCATTGCCGTTCATCCGGTCATCAAGGTTAGCCAATCAATTTATAAGACATTTGACCAGCTTTCTGTTTTATTAAATTAAATTTATTAATTCTATGGTATTTCTCAAAGTTTTTTCTTTATACCTAAGCCTAAGTAATTGCTCTTAAAACAATAACTTCTTTAAGGAAGTTAAAAAATTTATGAATTTTAATAAAATTTATTTGGTACATATTATGTACTTTGATTTTTTAACTTCGTGAGCGAGAGGGAATGCGTGAAGAAAGAGCGAGAGACACGATAATATCGAAGCTTTCCTTTGAAATATTCATTAGTTTCGAACAGATTTTGAAATTTTTTTATTTTCTTTCTTTTTTCGCACTTATACGAATACTCGTATATAGTTTTTTTTTTTCCAAAAAATTTTTTAGAGTTTTGTTTTTTGAAAAAGGGTTGTCCCTCTCGTCCTGCATCACGAGAGAGAAAATTCTGTAAGCATTGTCAAGTAAAAATCGGTGGTTGAAGGTCATAGTGAAGGGAGTGAGTGAGTGAGACGGAGTGAAGAATAGAGCGAGAAGACACCATATCTAAGCGGCAGATTTCCTTTGAAATTCCCATTCTCAGCTTTCCGACGCCAATTTTCAACCGATTTTAAATTTCCAACGGCGTTGGATTCAGAATTTTGTCCTGATTCTGACTGTAACCTGTTTTTTTTCAAATTTGTCAAAAATAAAAAATTTGGCACCAAAATTCGGATTTTGGCGCAGAAATTTAAAATTTTAAGATCGACCCGAAAATCTTATGTGAACCATGCTCATTTCAATTTTCGAAATTAAATCGGTTCATTTTTACGCGAGTGAGACTAGTTTTAAATTTTGAGTTTCTGTCTCTCTCGTTTTGTATTGCGCTCTTTGTCCAAGCTCCCAACACCCTTTCACCTTAAGTAAAAGTTGTAGGTACAAAGATTTCCTACAAATTTTCTTTATTTATTATTTGCGTAAGAGCAATATTTAAGGAGTTATGAGGTTAAAACTAATAATCCTACAGAGCCTGTCTGAAAATTTAAAACCTTCATATCTCCTAAAATATGCTCTGACGGAAAAAACTAATAAGAAATTTTATGTAGTAAATTTCCGTAGCTACAACTTTTACTTAAGACATTTTTTCGTTTTGAGCGACGGTTTCCAAGATAGAAGGGAAAAACCGAAAACCGTTGCTCACACGAAAATGTACAAAGCAACCAACTAAAAACCCTCATATCCCCTTAGTACATTTTAGACAAATCACTAAATAACTCAAAGACCACTCGCCCTAGCGAGATAAAGACTAAGTACAAAATGATTTAAATAAAATTTTCTATAGAAAGCTACTTATACATTTTTTTATAGAACGGGCGGTTTAGGAGATATGCCTAAAATCATGCGTAATTTTAACACGTAAATCCTCATGCGTATTTTTAGATTTTTAAGAAATTATCTTCTTTGCTGAAGCTATTAATTGCAATTACGATTTTACGATTTACGATTTTATTATTTGATTAATTGCATTGTGGGAAACTTTACTGGTATTAGATCTCCCCAAACAAAAAAAAAGGCTAATGAAGTTGAGTAAATATACATTTTTTCCCTAAGATAAAATGGTTAATATGAAATTGAGTATGAAATTTTATTTTCCGCTTTTTATTGGTGCTTTTATGTTTTATATCCGGTCCCGAGGTCGAAAAATTTAGGAGGGAGTCTAAAAACGGTGTTGAGTGCTCCTCGCGAGGCAGTAGTTCAAAAACTCCCACAAACAACCCAGTACCACTTAAAGCATTTTTATATCTTCTTTTTTTACCCTTTCTTTTGGGGTTTCTTTGATGTATTTTTCATGGGAAAAGTTCCTGCATAGTATAAAGAATGAAGGAGACTTGGTTTATATTTTGTGTAAGCTTTTAACGCGAACTATTCGAACGTCTCGGGGAAAAAAAAAGTGTTGAGAAAGTACTTTTTTACTTCAGGATCCTAACTTCCTAATCGTTCTGTCATTTAATTTTCATGATGGATCAACAAATTTTACGCAGAAAAAAATTACTTTTTATTTTTAACTTCCTTAAAGAAGTTATTGTGATACTCCACGTTTTAGGAGAAGGGTCTTCAGGACCCCGGAGGGTCAAATAAATCTTGAGCTTTACCGATCTCAACTTTGTCTGTGGTGCCGGCCGGCCGTCCGAATCATTTTTTTCCGGAACACTTTACGGCCACAGTTTGCAACCGATTTTCATCAAATTTTCACCAATTTCTCCTTATTTTAAAGAATTTTCGGTGTAAAAAATTATCATTTTTTTGTGAACAGGGATTTTTTTGTAAAACAATTTGTGATTTGTAATTTTGTTTTGTAAATATAAGAACTTTTTCATTCATTCATTCCAAATTGATCATTTTTCTACATTAATTATCATTTTAGTAGGGATAAATTTCATACTTCCACCCTTTACGAGAGAGACCTTCCTTTGGCAAAAATCCCATTATTTTTTTACCTTAATACTAAAAAAAATTTTCGGAAAAAAAAACTTACCCCTCCGTTTTACTTCCCCTCCCATATACTTCCCCTCCTTAACCCCCCTTATACATCCCCTCCCTTATACTTCCCTCTCCTATATTGTTACTTCTCTTTAAGGAAGTTCCCGTTGGGGCCAGCTGCAGACTAGTACTTTTTTTTTTAATTTTAAGCCAAAAGAAGTTTTCTAGGAAACTAGAAGAACTAATCAAATTAAGAAAGTGCTAGCTCTTAAAACGTTTTGATTGTTGCATTTAATTTGATGAGTCTTCAGTGTAATTAACCTTCTTCTCGACGTCTTAAATTGTTGAAATTCCTCTGTATACTTTTACGATAGGGGTTTATTTCGGTTCAAATATCGTAGCTTTTTATTAAACCAATATCGGTTTACATGGCTCCGGCTATTGTGGCCTCACGCTGAATTATGTCCGGGGGGCCCTACAATGGCTGAAGAGGGATTCAATAACCCCCTCTTTATAAAATAGAAAAGGAAATTTCCCTCAAAACGATTTCAATCGATAATTTTTAATCGGTGCGGTCTGGCCCATTTTAAATATGTTCGGAGGATTTATGAAACCCCTTTACGCCCCTACATGAGCTTTTACGGTTTCATTACTGGGCCAGATAAATCTCAAACTTTATTAGAGTTGGATAATAAATTCCTTTGCGAAAGGTGAGTTCCTGATGATTTATAAGTTTGCTCATAATACGTGAGGATTAAAAAAAACAAGGATTGAGAAGGGATTTTTAAGCTTCTTGCTGGAGATTAATGGCCAAAAATCACGCTATAAAAGGTATTTTTTAGGGAGAAAAACTGAGAACATACGAAAATTATTAACTTCTATTTAACTTCCTTAAAGACGTTATTGTTTTACTCTCCATGTCGGGTTTTAGGGAAGAGTCACATCGATTATACAGATCTCTTGGAAAGAAATCCTTTATGGTTGAGTCGCTAAAACCGATGGATATTGAGATATTTCGATAGGTTGGTTGATATCATGGTTTTTGCCTATATCTCAAGATATCTCCAGAACGGATCGTTCGATTTTCATTTTACTAAACTTTTTGGAAAGCCCATTGAGTGGACCACAAATTCTGACTTAACGGTCGAGTCGCTAAAACCAATGGATTTTGAGATATTTCAATATGTTGGATGATCATGGTTTTTGCATATACGTATCTGAAGATATCTCTAGATTTCCATTTTATTAGGCTTTTTAGAAAGCTCATTGAGTGGACCACAAATTCGGACTTAACAATATCAGAAGATCTTCAACGGTAATGCCTGAGTCTCAGAAATGCAAGAGTTCGCCCTAGGATGGCACCGGAAGGTACCAAAAGGACTTGGTGGGGATGAGAGAACCCCTTATTACAGACCGAAGGCTGGGGAGGACGGGAGTTAGAGAAAGACCCGGAGAATTCTGCGCTTCTGACATAGGTTTTCTTTCGATCCTTTAATAAACGGTCTTGACGTTGCCATCAATACCGATCTCAACAATGTCTGTGGTTCCGGCCGGCCGTAGCATTTTTTCCGGAACATTTTATGACCACAGATTTCAACCGATTTTCACACAATTTTCGTTGGTGTATTTTGTTTACTAATATTAAAATATCTTCTCCTTTATATTTCTCCCTCCTTTATACTTCCCTCCGTTATACTTCCCCCTACCTATACATCCCTCCGTTATACTACCCCCTAATACTCCCCTTCCTAATACTTCTCCTCCGTTATATTTCCCCTCCCGAATACTTCCCCACCGTTATACTTCCCCCTACCTAATACTTCCCCTCCGTTATACTCCCCATCCCTAATACTTACCCACCTAATACTTCCCCTCCGTTATACTTCCCCTACCTAATACTTCCCCTCCGTTATACTCCCCCATCCATAATAATTCCCCCTACCAAATACTTCCCCTCCGGTATACTTCCCCCATCCCTAATACTTCCCCTCCGTTATACTTCCCCCATCCCTAATACTTCCCCTCCGTTATACTTCCCTCCGTTATACTTCCCCTCCGTTATACTTCCCCTACCTAATACTCCCCTCCGTTATACTCCCCCCTAATACTCCCCCTTCCTAATACTTCTCCTCCGTTATTCCCCCTCCGAATACTTCCCCTCCGTTATATTTCCTTCTACCTAATACTTCCCCCTATACTTTCCCTCCGTTATACTTCCCCCTACCTAATACTTCCCCTCCGTTATACTTCCCCTCCCTAATACTTCCCCTCCGTTATACTTCCCCTACCTAATACTTCCCTCCGTTATACCCCCATCCCTAATACTTCCCACCGTTAACTCCCCCATCCCTAATAATTCCCCCTACCAAATACTTCCCCTCCGGTATACTTCCCCCATCCCTAATACTTCCCCTCCGTTATACGTCCCCCTCTCTAATACTTCCCCTCCGTTATACTTCCCCTCTCTAATACTTCCCCTCCGTTATACTTCCCCATCTCTAATACTTCCCCCGTTATACTTTCCCCTCCCTAATACTCCCCCATCCCGAATACTTCCCCTTCGTTATACTCTCCCATCCTAATACTTCCCTTCCGTTATACTCCCCCATCCCTAATACTTCCCTTCCGTATACTCCCCCATCCCTAATATTCCCTTCCGTTATACTCCCCATCCCTAATACTTCCCTTCCGTTATACTCCCCCATCCCTAATACTTCCCTTCCGTTATACTCCCCCATCCCTAATACTTCCCTTCCGTATACTCCCCCATCCCTAATACTTCCCTTCCGTTATACTCCCCCATCCCTAATACTTCCCTTCCGTTATACTCCCCCATCCCTAATACTTCCCTTCCGTTATACTCCCCCATCCCTAATAATTCCCTTCCGTTATACTCCCCCATCCCTAATACTTCCCTTCCGTTATACTCCCCCATCCTAATACTTCCCTTCCGTTATACTCCCCATCCCTAATAATTCCCCCTACCAAATACTTCCCCTCCGGTATACTTCCCCCATCCCTAATACTTCCCCTCCGTTATACGTCCCCCTCTCTAATACTTCCCCTCCGTTATACTTCCCCCTCTCTAATACTTCCCCTCCGTTATACTTCCCCTCTAATACTTCCCCTCCGTTATACTTCCCCCTCTCTAATACTTCCCCTCCGTTATACTTCCCCTCTCTAATACTTCCCCTCCGTTATACTTTCCCATCCGTTATACTTCCCTCTCCCTAATACTCCCCCATCCCTAATACTTCCCCTTCGTATACTCCCATCCCTAATACTTTGTTACGAGGTAACAATATGTCGAATTTAAGCGGGAACATCGGCTGGGCGTAACAACTTCCCTTCCGTTATACTCCCCCATCCCTAATACTTCCCATCCGTTATACCCCCATCCCTAATAATTCCCCCTACCAAATACTTCCCTTCCTTTATACACCCCCTACCAAATACTTCCCTTCCTTTATACACCCCCATCCCTAATACTTCCCCTCCGTTATACTCCCCATCCCTAATACTTCCCCTCCGTTATACCCCCCCATCCCTGATAATTCCCCCAACCAAATACTTCCCCTCCGTTATACTTCCCCTACCTAATACTTCCCCTCCGTTATACTCACCCTCCCTAATACTCCCCTCTCCCTAATACTTCCCCTCCGTTATACTCCCCCTACCTAATACTTCCCCTCCGTTATACTCCCCCATCCATAATACTTCCCCCTCCCTAATACTTACCCTCCGTTATACTCCCCCATCCCTAATACTTCCCTTCCGTTATACTCCCCCATCCCTAATAATTCCCCCTACCAAATACTTCCCTTCCTTTATACTCCCCCATCCCTAATACTTCCCTCTCCCTACTACTTCCCTACTACGTAGGGTCATACCTACTTTCCTTTATATTGAATGAAATACTGAAAATGGAGACCGAAAGAACGCAATTTTGATACAAATAGCTTTCCGTTTGAACATTATTCGCGTCTTGAGAATTCGTCCATCGGACAATCGTATTTTTAGATGGCCACTCGTAGTGGGGGGGGGGGGGGGATGGAGCACCATATACAAGCGGTAAAATGGTCTGCCGGTGAGGAGGGTGAGTTTTATCCCTTCCAACGGCGTTTATCGCTATCCGCCCTGGGTCTCCACTCAAACGCTTTCCCACGCCTTAAATTTCTCCCATATAGAATTCGATATTCAAAAATTTTCTGGACCTAGTAAACGCTGAATTAGAAAATATTGAATATGAGAAAAATATGTTAATGATCAAAAACGTAGATTTAAAAACCAAAAGGAGTGAAGAAAAAAATCGTGGTACTGCATTGAATAAATTTATCTTTGAGGAAAAAAAGGCGTCCCTCTCTTTGCGATGCAAATACCTAGATTTTTTCTTGCTTATCTCAAGGAAAAAAACTCAGTTTTTCTTAAGCTTTGAAAAAAAAAATCTATTCGATAAGTTTGAATATCCAATGAAAAATTTAATTTTGAAATCACAAAAGAAAGAAAAAAAAATTTTAAAAGTTTTCTTATTTTCGAGTTATGGTCTTCGGAGTTTCTGAACTGGACTTTGTGACTTATCAGGGTAATGGAAGCGGCTGGGATTCGCGGTTCACTGAGGAGTTTAGACTCAAACTTTTCTCCCTATTTCATCTCCATAATTATTTTCTTGCCAAAGGGCTTAAAAGTTGATTAAGATAATTTTCTACACTCCCAAAAATAATTAACAAATAAAAAAAAACTACAGTGAAACTTCCCTTAACGGACACCTCTTAAAAGCGGACATCTCCCTTCAACGGACAAATTCAGATTCCCGGCGTTGCAACATAGGAAATGGTATTCTAAATATTTCTATAAAGCGGACACTCTCAATAACGGACGCGGACAGCCTGAAAAATTCAATTTCATCCCTAAAAATCTCCTAATAGCGGACAGCACGTTTTTTCAAGGACAAAGTTTATTGACATTCTGTTGTTCTAGAGATGTTTGTGTTACATTTTGCATCTTACTTATGATCTTTGACCTTAGTTAATCCCTTTTGTCCCTCACCATGTCTTTTATTTATAAAATTCAGTTTTACTCTAGACTTCACTTCAAAATTACGACTTTTTAAAAGTTTAATTTTTATTTTTAATATGTATGTACATATGTAATATCGAATATATGTATGTAATAATACATATTATGTTTTCCTAATCAGAAATTAAACTTCATTTTTCATTTTTTTTTTTTTTTTAAGTTTTTTTTTTCTCTATTTTCCGAAAAGCGGACACCTCTATATAGCGGACAAATTTCCGGTCCCCAGGAGTGTCCGTTATTGGGAAGTTTCACTGTATTTGGAAATATTTTTACCTTAATGTAGATCAATCCTTTAACGTGGACATTGAAATTCACTCAGCATATCTAAAAATAAAGAAAAAAAAATTAGACAAAATGACCTTGGATTTATTTTTTTTAAGGTTGACGTTCGAAAAGCGTGAAAATCCTGAACGATTTATATCGCTGTTATTTCTCGTGGTGAAAGTTTTCCTTACTCTCAACGTGAAAACTAAAGTTTTGTCAACCCCTTCCGTTTCCCCCGTGAAGGGAATGAGGTTGAACGCGGTTTGAAATTTGCACATGTATTGCGGTAAGGGGTTTTAATGAGCTTAGTTGGGAAAATGTATGGGATGGAGTGGGTGAACAACTAAATGACGAATAATATGAAGCTCTACCGGAGGAAATCGCGCTTCGTCACAATATTCTAAGAATTTTGAAACTTTTACTTTTTAAAATTTAATTAGTTTAATAAAAAAGACACCCAATGGCTGAAAGGAATAGTTCAAGAACAATACGTTTTCCTCGCTCTTTTATAGCACATTTTGCCCTATTTTTTGGAGATTTCTCAATGTTTAGGCCAATGAATCTCATTTTTACCGTATTTTAGGGTGCTTTCTTCAATGCTTTATTTTAATTAAAGAAGTTATTGTGATACCCTCCACGTCGGGTTTTTGGGGAAGGGTCTTCCAGACCCGGAGGGTCACATCGAATAATGATTTTTTCCGATCTTTGTCTGTGGTGCCGGCCGGCCGTAGCATTTTTCCCGAACACTTACGGCCACCGTTTTCAACCGGTTTCACCAAATTTTCTCACAATCTTCCTTAGTCGGTGAAACAAGAAATTGCGAAAAAATGATGGAGATAGTTTTTAATTTTCCGGAACACTTTACGGCCATAATTTTCACCTGATTTGTACAAAATTTTCACATAATCTTTCTCACCCAATAAGAAAGTACGAGGGTGATTTTGACTTTCGAAAAAATGGGGGGAAATCTGTTTGAAATTTTAAAAACTGCTCTGCGGCCGAACAGTTGGTCTGATTTTCACAAAATTTTAACCAAATACTCCTTAAATTTTTGACAAATTTTGGTGTGATAAAAAAATTTGGGATTTTTGGTAGGGAGAAATTTGATATTCCACCCTTTGCGAGAGAGAATCATCCCTTGGTGTCAGAAAGCCCATTATTTCTTTTAAAATAATTTATACTTAAAATACCGTAATACTGAGGAAAAAAAAAAACCTTTGATTTGTTTGAAAAAAAAAAAAGTAAAAGAAAACTGAAAATTAATAAAAAAAATGGAAATTTTTGACGAACAAAATTGAAAATTAATTCGGAGGAAAAAAATTGAAATTAATTCGGAGAAAAAAAAAATACTTGGAAAATTTTTCAAAAAAAAAAAAAAAAATTTTGGAAAATTAACTTAAAAAAATTTTTTGATAAAAGAAAAATAGTCTAAATGCTTGAAATTATTCTTACCCTCCTTTTGTACTTCCCCGTCCTTAGCTCTCCTTAACTCCCTCCTTTATACATCGCCCTCCTTAACTTCCCCTCCTTTATACTTCCCCTCCTATATTGTTCCCGCTCGGAAGTTTTCGTTGGAAACTCTTCATTTACGTCCGTGATAGCTCAAAACCTCTATTTCGGAGGAGTTTCCCTTTTACTTTTCACCAACTTTGTGGGTTTTCGGTTTTTTAACGGAGAAACTTTGTATTCTTAAAGTTTTTGGGCATTTTTCATTATTTTTTGGCCTATCAAGCTATGAACGAGGTTTTCGGGAGTTCCCCTCTGTTTTTCGACGGAATACCTTTAACTTACCTGATTTTTAGTCGTTTTTCGCGTTAAATAAGGTTCCAAAAACCGACCTATTTAAGGGATCTACGAGTTTTCCTTTAGCATTAGCCCTTTTTTATGAAATTCATAAACTATTTTGGTGAAAAAAAATCCTGCTTTTTTAGTTTTTGGCATTTTCTTAGCTCTTTTGCCATTTGTACTTCCTATTTACGTCATTTTTGGGCATTTCCTACCCATTCTGTAGGAAAAAGATCACTTAAATTTTCATTACCCAATTAAAAGCCCCTTTTACTGGATTTTTGGGCGTTTTCAGGCTTTTTTTCTTCTTTTTTTTTTCCCCTTAGTAATAATTTTTTGCCGACTTTTTTGCCTACCGGGCTTAGTTTATCTCCTTCGATATATAAAAAAACAGTAGTTCTTTGGAAATATAAAAAATTTTGACCAAGAAAAACAGAAGGATATTCTTCAAGATTTCTTTGAAATAAAATCAATTAGTTAATGGCTTAAGGTTCAAATCAAGCGATTACTCTAAGATAGTTAATAAAGTTACTTCTGTCTCAGGATATTAATTATTAATTACGCCTATAAATAAATAACCGAACTCGATCCCAGTCTCCGTTTTAGTTTACAACTTAAACTCGGGTCAATATTTCATCAGAATCTGGTTTTAAGTCCATAAAATAATGATTATGTTAGATTAAGATTTTCTGTATTGATCACTGACCCACGGAGAAGCTTTTAAAACTAAAGATTCTAGGATAAAAAAAAATTTTTTAATCCAAACAAAAACTTGAAAAAAAAAAAAAAAAAAAAAAAAAAAAAA